>MU182360.1:14142-37467 GCA_016904865.1 Pissodes strobi | reverse complement strand
GTGCTTTATCCACTCAGTGAATGTTGGTGACAATTCTGGCATATTCTTTTCGATTTTGGGCGGCAAAAATGTATTTCTCCCGATGCCTCTCTTTCCCTCGATCTTTCCTTCCATAATTAGCTTTCGGAATTGGTACTTGGAATTTCTGAATATATACCCTAAGTATGCAGTTTTCCTTCTTTTCACTATTTGTAGCAATTATCTTCCTCTTTTCATTCTATCTATGACTTCATTGTTCGTCACGCGATACGTTCATGGAATCTTTAGGATCCTTCTGAAAACCCACGTCTCAAAGGCTTCCAGTCGATTCATGGCATTGGCCTTTATTGTCCATGTCTCCACTCCATACAGTAGCACAGAGTAAATGTAATATTTCACAAAGCGGTACCGTGATTTCAAATTAAGGCTATTGTTGCTGAGAAAGGTTGTCTGAATGTTCATGAATGCCATTCTGGCTTGCTCGATTCTGCTACGTATCTCCACGTCTGGGTCTAGGTCTGCAGTTATCCAGCATCCTAGATATTTAAATTTCGTGACCTGTTGGACTTTCTCACCATTCACTGTGATGTTCAGGAGCACATTTGGTATTCTGCTAACCATCATTACCCTCGTTTTGTCCGTCTCCTTCGGAAGATATTCTGTCTATAAGGCGTTGTAATGCTTCCTGGCCATCTGCTATTATGACTGTGTCGTCAACGTAACGTAGATTGTTGACCACCTGACCATTAATTTTGATGCCGTCATCTGTATCTTTCAAGGCACTTTCGAAAATTGCTTCAGAGTACAGATTAAATAGCAGGGGGGACAAGACGCAACCCTGTCTTATTCCCTTTTATATCGGGAATTTCTGTGTACTATCACTTCCCACCTTCACCGATGCAGTTCTTTATAAATCGTAAATCGTTCTTGTCTATCATCCTATCTTGGAGTATCTTTATCAGGTTAGTATGTTTGATACAATCGAGCGCCATCTGGTAATCTATGAAGCACATGAAAACGTTCTTGCGCTGCTGGTCTCTGTATTTCTAGGGTAAGGCTGAAGAGTGCTTCACGTGTACCGAAGCCTTGACGAAACCCAAACTAGGTAGTTGTCTCTTTCGCATTTATTGTAAATTCTCGTATGAATTTTCTTTAGGAACATTTTTAGGACTTGACTCAGTAAGCTGATCATTCGGAACTTATCACAGTGGTTTGCGTTTGGTGTTTTAGGGATCGGTACAAAAATTGACTGGAACCAGTCCTGTGGTATCTCGCTCGTCTCATATATGTTGTTGAATGAGGACTTCTGATTTCAGTATTTTTGGGGAGGGTTCAGCTTCATAATCATCTGTGAAATCTCTTATAGTATTCTCCTCATATAGTTCTTGCAATGATGAAGGAGTTCCTTGGAGTACTTTCATTGGGGTTCTCTGTTCTGGCATTCTTTGGAGGTGCCCATACCATATTAGCTGTTTAGTTATAATGTCAATAATATCGTGTTGTATTCCCATTTCTTGTCTAATGGTTTCATTTGGGATCCTCTTTCTCCTGGATTTTCCTGCCGCTTTTCTCCAGAAGTCCATTTCTGTGGTTTTTAGTTTTCTTTTATTGGCCATACCTCCGAGCTATATGTTATTATGCTCTTCACGATGGAGTTGTAAATAATTTTTTTATTTTCTTTTGTAATGGTTTTGTCCTATAGAATACTGTTCAGCATGGAAGTAGCTCTTCTTCCCTGTACGTTTCTGTCCGATATTGCCTCGCCTAGTGTCCCTTCCTTACATATTTTCATTCCTAGGTATATATTGCAATGTTTGATGATTTGTCCCGTTGCTATATGTAGGTCTTCTTGCTGTCCTCCTATGCACATATACTCCGTTTTTGTAATGTTGACATCCAGACCCCACTTTCCATACTCCTCGATGAGCTTTTGGCTCATGTATTCCATGTCATATATATCTTGTGCAATAACCACTTGATCATCCGCGAAAGAGAGGGTATATACTGTCGTGTCGTCATCTACTGGCATTCCCATGCTATTGCATTTCCGTTTCAATGTCCTTAGCGCGTGTTCCAAGTATATTTTGAATAGTATCGGAGATATATAGCAACCCTGTTTAAGACCCTTGGTTATTGCGAATCCAGCTGTTAATTCTTCGTTGGTTTTGACTCTGGATGTGGAGCCCGCGTATAGACTTCACAGCTTTCATTATTTCTGTGTTTATGTTGCTATGTTGAAGAGCCTCCCAAAGTTTTACTAAAGGTATACTGTCGTAGGCCTTTTCCAGATCTACGTACATGAGATGTACCTCTTGATTTCGTGCTGCTTTCTAGGTGGTCGACTGTGGATTTAGTAATATTAGTGGATTAGTAATATTACCTGGTCCTGGGGCTCTTCCGTTTTTTAAGTTTTTACAAACGTCTTTAACCTCTGCCACAGTTATTCTAATTGGGGATCCTTGTATAAATATGCCCTGGTTTTCGTTTTGGATGTCTTTAAATTGAGGTCTGTCTTCTGTTAACATATCTTCAAAGTATCTGTTCCATTTTTGAGGTGTTATAGGTGAGATTATGTTCTTCGTTCGTCCTCCTCTCATACTTTCCCACTTTCTGTACTCTTCCTTCCTCCAATATATGTATTGAGTCTTGAACACATCGTTTCCCATTGATTGTTCTTCTTTTCACATTTTTTCTTCCGTACTCCCCTTTGTGATTCTTTGTATTTTATCTTGTCTTCCATAGTTTTCGAACTTAAGTATACGTGGTACCTTTTCCTTTTTTCTTCTATTTCGTATTCAATTTCTTCGTCCCACCAGTATGGTTTTTCTGTTTGCCTCGTTTTTCTTCATAACCCAATGCTTCCTCTGCCGCTGAGTGTATGCCCCTCTTTATATATTCATAATCTTCTTCTATGTTTGTGAATTCTGTATTCTGGATTTTGCTGTCAAGTCTAGAGTTGAATAGTATGTTTGTACTTTCATGTTCGAGGCTGTTGACTTTAAATCTTTTTCGGATTTCTTTGTTTGTTATTTCATTCTTTTTTTTTTTTTTTGATTGTCAGGTTCTTTTTTAGTTCTTATTGGTGACACTATTTTTCCTTTTAAAAGGTAGTAGTCGCTTCCACATGAGGCACCTCTCTGTACTCTTACATCTAGGAACTTCATCTGGATTTTTGTTTAATTATTATGTAGTCAATAACGCTTTTTAGACTCGTGGCTGGCTGTGTCCATGTGTATTTATGGATCTCGCGGTGTTAAAAATGCCCATTAAAAATGGTCAACTGATTTTGTTCGCATATTTCTATTAACCGTCTTCCATTATCGTTGACGACTTCTTCTCCATACTTTCCCACTACCAGGTCCTTTTGTTTTCTCCCTGTTCTGCCGTTCAGGTCTCCTAGAAGTATTATTTCTCTTGATGTTCTTATTTTTCGTATTTCCTCATCTAGTTTTTCATAAAATGAGTCTTTATTGTGGACTAGTTCGTCATCATTAATGGCGTGTATTCCCAGTATAGTCACATTATATCCTAATATTTTTAGATTCATCTTTATCATCCTTTCATTAATCGGTTCCCATGTGGAGATATACTTTCTCATTCTCCTGTGGATTATTATGGATACTCCTTGTTTAGCTCTGCTTTCCTTGGGTACTCCGCTGTAGAAGTGGTCGTAACTCCCCCAATTTTCCGATTCCTTTCCTTTCTTTTTCGTCTCTGTTAAAACTGCGATGTCTACTTGGAGATTTTTCAATCCGTTGGCAACTTCCTTTATTTTATTGGAGAGGTCCTGTATATTCCATGTACAGCATATCGTTGTCCGTTTTCTTAGCTTGGTTCGTCCTTGCGTGTTTTCCGTCCTATTCCGAGGCGATTGTTTAGGTTTTTTAGCAGGTATGTATTTTTGCGTAGGGCAGGGAGCTGGCCTACCGCTACAACCCTCCCTGGCCTACCGCTACAACCCTCCTCCTTTACCCGGGCTTGGGACCGGCAGTGACAACTGTCGAGCTACTCAATACACCCTACAGCTGCCCCAGGCGGAGTTGTTCCTTAGCTTGACGGATCTCTTTCCGAATTTCTTAGTTGATCTTCCTGTACTCTAACTCATCCTTGTTCTTGAAGGACATACGCTTATCCATAAGTGTCAATATATCCTCTGTCATCCATTTCTTCTTTTTGTTGCTTGGTGGACCAATTTCGTTGTTTGTGACAGTCACAAGGGCGTCCTTAAAGCTGTTCCAGGTGTCGTCCACGCTAGATGGGCCCTGATTTCGGGACATGGTTCCGGCGATTGCCTCATTCACCTTTTCTTCGATTCTCATCCGTACTTCAGGTTTCTTTAAGTTGTTGATATCGACTTTCTTACTAGGTTTAGTTTTATTTTAAGTTTACCCACTAAGGGGTTGTGATCTGAGCCTATGTCGGTCCTTGGGTAGGTTCTTACTCCGTGCAGTCCATTCCTGTATCTTTGGTTGATCAATATAAATTCTATTTGATTTCTTACGAGGCGCTCTTTCGTGTGTTGTGGGGACTGCCAGGTGTATAGTCTTCTTGGTGGCAGTTTGAACCATGTGTTCGCAATGACTAATTTTTCTTCCTGACAGATTTGTATTAGCATATCTCCCCTTTCATTGCGATCCCCCAGACCAAATACACCCACTGTACTCTCGACACGTCCTTGTCCAACCTTGGCGTTGAAGTCCCCCATGATTATGAGTCCTTCGTTTTTCTTAACTAATCCCATTAGTTCTTTTATTTCTTTATACAGTTGCCTTACCTCATTATCGGGTTTGTCCAGGATTGGTGCGTAGATTTAGATTATGTTAAGATCAATCGGTTCTGCTTGAACTTGTAGTAGCGCTGTTCTATCAGAGAGCGCCACAAAGTTCTTTACTGCTTTGTTGGTCTGTCCTTTGACCAGGAAGCGCACTCCATTATAATGATGTGGGAGGTTGTTTCCAGAGTAATACAGTGTCACCTTTTCTGTAGTACATTTACCATTTCCAGGGCATCTGATCTCGCTGAGCTCTATAATGTCTATGTTAAATCTTACCATTTCCTTAATCAAGTTGTCCATTCTGCCGGCGTCGCGTGTAGGCTTTTCACATTCCAAGTACCAATTTTCAGTTTTAAGTTCATTTCCACTTTCGGGTGGGTCCTAGCATTGTTTTCCTCGCGGGGATTCTGAGCACCCCTTGGCCATTCAAGGCCTGCCGCGGACTAGGGGCCGTTGCTTTCTGTACCTGTACCATCTTGTCTTTCTTGGGATGTCCATGTGGGCCTTTAATATGATGGATTCCCGTTGCCTTCCATATGCTTATGGCGTTGACATGTTCCTTTCATCAACCTGTTGGGGCTACTTTTCACCCCACGGGCCTATCTCCCACTTGCTCTTCCACCCGAAGCTGTTGAGATGAGAGGGGGACTGCTTATACCGGCAGTTACTCGGTCGACAGAGCCTCGTTAAGTTTCTAGCAGGGCACCGCGTGCAGGTGCGGTTGTCGTTTGGGTGGAGCTTGACTCGCACCACCCCTTACACCCTTTATTTATCTGCTTATCAAAAGTTCAGTCTGGCATCTCAATACTAACGCTTCATTAGGTCCGCCCTTTCTTCATATTTTGCTCTAATTTACGCCTAATAAGCGATGTTGCCATACTCTTGAAGCAACGGGCGAGCAATCAGAAGGACATAGCAAAAGTCTTTTCGCATGCCGAACCACTCTCACTATTTAATATTATTAGACGATTTTAAAGAGAACTAAAGACACTAAAATAGGTATTTTTTGAAGTGAATACTTGAAAGTGAAAGTACGTCCACACCGATCCTCTTATGGATCTTAATTAAACCAATAGGAATACACAAAAGTGACAGATAATGGGAGGAGCTAGATGCAATTTATG
Source organism: Pissodes strobi (assembly GCA_016904865.1). Classification (NCBI taxonomy): domain Eukaryota; kingdom Metazoa; phylum Arthropoda; class Insecta; order Coleoptera; family Curculionidae; genus Pissodes; species Pissodes strobi. The sequence goes on along the minus strand of MU182360.1, from coordinate 31,590 downwards.
AAATTTGAAAGATGTAGAAACAAAGCCAGTAACTTTTTCTGCGAGATTAGAACTGATTTTGGGCATACCTTGCATGTATTAACATCATAATTCAAAAGTTCAATGTACTTACTCTAAAACATATACGAAATCTCTCCAGAAACCTTACAAATCAATCAAAATCACTTAACAACCCGCACGTAATTTTAATTTCATTCTCGGCGTCCCTACAAAGAGAAACAAAATTGCGGGAAATTCGAATTTGAATGCCAGATCAGTACAGTTTAATTTCTTTATGGACGTAACAACATGCTAAAAAGAGACAGCAATATGACGGACCGACTCTCGGGACCAACCGACTTAATTAATTTTTAAAAAAATCATAGTAGGCAGTGAAGTAGGCACTTTTTCGGGGTGTCATGTCGTTTCGGTCGAGTAGGTCGTAGGTCAAATGCCGCGCCTTAATTAGTACGTTTACATAGCTTATGCCACCCGACTCGAACACGGAACGCGTTTACATCTTTTCGCTTGAACGTATTTACAAAATTGTTTTGAATGGAATATAAGAGAAAATAATAGCAAGATATACTTTAGCAGCTATTGAGCATTTCAAAATTCGTTTTTGAAGTGAATACTTACTGCATGAACGCTACTTTTTTTTCAGTTATCAATAATTAATTTATTATTTTTAGTTAATGGGCACTGCAATGCGAGCCAAGGCAAGGGTCCAAATCAATCTGGCAGTTTCGCAGGTCGTAGACATCAAACAAGTGGCCACATTCCCAGACATTGTTTTTCCTATAATGTGGTTTGAAGAGGTAAGAAAATCCAGATTAGGGCCAAATGGCTTTTAGAGTTCACTAAATATCATGATTTCTATAAGTTCCTACGATCAAAAAAGAAGACATCTTATCGTTTGTTTTAAGTGGCAACTGGCCTCATGGCTTCACGGAGGAAGAAAGCCAAATAACTGCACCCAAGAAAGTGTAGAGGTTTCGTTTAAAACTAAGTACAAAAATGACGCACTTTCGAAGTTGCCAGTAAAATTTAAAATGACGAAAAGCTAATCTTCCTCGCCAGGATGGTGCCCCCCATCATCTAATAACGACACTTTATCCAGGACTAAGTGCTGACTAAAACTACAGGTGATCGCTCTTCGAAATATTTCTCCTTTTATTTGTCCGAAAAATGTACACACTTGAGTAGGCATTCAAGCTTATCCCTTTTCATAGTCTTCTGGATATGAGAATGGCCCATCCTCAAAAGCGGAAAGTTTCGATTAGTATCTTACCATTTTTTCAGATCTAGAGGGAAACTGGTGGCTTTGGAAAATAAAATCCAGAATTTGATTGGATGTAAATGTCGTAAGGATTCGTCATATCTGTGTGGTCCAGGAGAATGCCGAAAAGCGAAAAGGTGCTGGTAAATCACTAAAATGTCCCCACTGGTTCCGAATTGTGTTTGGGGCGTCACCATCTCGGATAATGGAAGATCAGCCACGTTAAATAGAATATCGTTTTCTTCATTGGAACTTGAAGCATAAGACTCACTGGAATCGGATTCTGAAGTAAAGTATCTTTTTGCTCTAGAAGCAGTCGGGCTTATCGCACGAGAAGTTGAAGGAAGACTGATTAATTCTTCTTTTTCAATTTCCATTGGGCTACTGGCATGGGTTGTTGGAGGCAGATTGTCTACTTCTTCATCTTGAATGGCTCTCAGGGTACTAGCACAGGAAGTTGAACGGAAATCAATTTCTTATTCTTCAATTTTGTGTTTATGAAGTGAATTCAAATTATTCTCATCAGCAGAGAGAATAACGCTTTTTTCATTGGAACTTGAAAGAGGTTAAGAATCATCGGAATTTTGATAAGGATCAGATTCGTCCGAAGAGGAAGTAAAGTACCTTTTTGCTGGCCGTGCTCTAAAAGCGGTCGGGCTTCTCGCACGGAAAGTTGAAGGAAGACTGATTAATTCTCCTTTTTCAATTTCCATTGGGCTACTGGCATGGGATGTTGAAGCGAGATTAACTAGCCTTTTTTTAAATTTTTTGTTGGAATAGTAAGGTTAGATGGTTGACTTAAAGGTTCTTGTGTGGTCAAAGACTAACACTTGATTTTCTGGTTAATAGTTTTTATTTTAAAAAGCCTTTACAAGCTAAATTTACAAAAAGAGCGGACTGTAATTGCAAAATGGTTCGTCTCCATTCTGGTGTTCTTGGAGAGTCCTCTTCAGTTATCGGCTGTCAATCCACCTCTCAGGGTTGAAGCCATCGATCGGTGGTGCCAAGTGTAAGTAGGGCAGGGTTGACAAATTAATTAAGATGTACGGACTAGCCCGAACATACCGCCCCCCTTGAAAACTCGTGAGTCAGTTTTCAACGCCTTGGATTGTCCATGCTAGACTGGTAATGAGCATACCTTGCTAAACGGGCGCCGACAAGTTCCACTGGATGTTCTTACTGTAACGACACGAACAATGCCGTCGGTACCGGGATGAATTTCCATTATTCTGCCAATGCACCATTGTAATGGAGGTAAATGGTCTTCCTTCACCAACACCATTAGACCAGGTCTCAAGTCATCGCCTGCTGAACTCTTCCATTTTGACCGGGTTTGAAGGCTTCCTAAAAACTCGCGGTGCCATCGAGACCAAAAATGTTGCACTAGTTGCTGCAACCTTTCAAAATGTCGCAGCCGCGTCTCTGGGATTTATTCGACATCACGTTGGGGCAAAGCCGTTAGTTTTCGTCCGATTAGGAAGTGGGAAGGCGTTAAGGGCTCAAGATCATCAACGTTATCGGATAGAGGGGTTAAAGGACGGGAATTCAGGATAGCTTCTATCTGAATCAGTACAGTATACAACTGTTCAAAAGTTAAATTAGCCCCTCCCACAACCCTTTTCAAGTGATACTTACAGGATTTGACACAAGCTTCCCACAATCCACCAAAGTGTGGAGCCCTAGGTGGTATGAAGTGCCACTGAATATTTTGCTCATTCAAATAAGAGTTCACACGTGAATTTTGAAGTACTTGGAGCACCTCGTGCAGTTCGTGAAGCTTATTTGCCGCGCCGACAAAATTGGTGCCGTTGTCCGAATAAATATCGGACGGTAAACCTCGCCTTGATACAAATCGCTTTAATGAGTTCAAGAATGCTTCAGTAGAGAGGTCATCAGCAAGTTCCAAATGAACTGCCTTGGTTGAGAAGCAGACAAACACGCATATATATACCTTAAGCAGAGTACGATTACGTGATTTCCCGTCCTTTATAAAGTATGGCCCTGCAAAATCTAAACCCACCTTTTGAAAGGGCGGAGACGGCATGACTCGTTCAATTGGCAAGTCTCCCATTTTTGGAGCGAAAGTAGCTGGATTTACCTTGAAACAACAAGCACACTTTCGGATGATATCTCTAACAGTGCTTCTCCCCCGTAAAATCCAAAATTTGTCGCGCAAACTACAGAGTACAGTTCGAGGTGAAGCATGCAGTAGTCTCTCATGCTCAAATTTAATAAGTAACTTAGTGAAGCAACTTTTATTAGAGAGCAACAAAGGGTGTTTTTGTTCATACCGTAAATTTGAATTTTTGAGTCTACCACTTACCCTGAGCAAATCATTTTCCAAAAAAGGATCTAATGATAGAATTTTGCTTTTCCTTGATAAACATTTCGAATTTTTTAAGATAGAAATATCCTTCATAAAATCTTGATGTTGAACAATACGCACTAAAACATTTAAAGCGTTATTTAATTCAGGAATCGAGAGAGGACCTATTTGTTTTAAGCTTTTGTTTTGACAATTTTTTAGAAATCTAAGACAATATCCTGTTATTCTTTGTAATTTGGAAAAAGATGAGTATCTGCTTAATAAGTCGAAATCCTCAGCAATTGAAAAGAAATTTAAAGTTCTAATGCTTCTTTTCTCAAGTATATTTTCCATATCGAGTTCATTTAACTTTGGCCAATTGGATGATTCCTTTAATAACCAATTTGGGCCCGACCACCATAACTTTGAAGTTTGTAAATATGACGGATTTAAACCGCGTGAGATAATATCCGCCGGGTTGTCAGACGACTTAACATGATTCCAATTTTCTATATTCGTTATGTTCTGAATCTTTGACACACGATTAGCCACGAATGTCTTCAAATTGCTGGATTCAGAAGCTAACCACGCAAGAACAATGGTAGAATCCGTCCAATAAAATGTGTTAATTATTTTTAAAGTGATAGAATTCAAAACCTTTTTGGCTAAATTAGCTAATAGAAGCGCGTCACATAACTCAAGCCTAGGGAGTGATATAGTTTTTAGTGGAGCTACTCTAGACTTCGCACAAAGAAGTTGAGAAAAATGTTCACCTTTCAAACTCTTAGACACCAGAAATATGCACGCTCCATAAGCTGAATTAGATGCGTCGCAAAAGCCGTGTAAGAAAATTTCTATCGAATCAGGCAAAACAGCATGACGAGGAATTCTGATGCTATTTAAGTTTACAAGTTGTTTATAGAAATCAACAAATGCAGCAGATAAATTCGTAGGCACAGACTCATCCCAACCTAACTTTTCTTTCCATAATTGCTGTAAGATTAATTTAGCATGAGCTATGACTGGGCCAATTAGTCCGAGCGGATCAAAAATTTGCGATATTACGGATAAAATCAACCGTTTTGTTATCTTGTTAGGAAGGGGTTTATGAAAATTCACGGAATAATTCAAAATGTCGTCACGGGGTTGCCATGTTAAACCTAAAGTTTTAATAGTTTTATCGTCCGTGATAAAAAATGGTAGCGCTTCGTTTTCCTTATCTTCAAACTCGAGCACATCCTTATGATTAGATGCCCATTTCCGCAATTTAAAACCAGCAGTACTAAGAAGTCTCATGATGGTATTTTTTAAATGTTTAGCTTCATCTATAGTTGAAGCACCGCTTATTAGATCATCAACATAAAAATCTTTTAATATTTTTTGACACGCGTCAGGATGTTTATCCATGTTGATATACGCTATTTCATGAAGGGCACGTACAGCCAAAAAAGAGGCAGGCGCGGTCCCATATGTAACGGTATTTAATTTGTATTCGCGAACCTCTTCTGACTTATCAAATCTCCAAAATATGCGTTGGAGGTCACGATGACATTCGATAATATTAACCATCCGATACATTTTCTCTACGTCCGATGTAAAGACATAATTGTAACAACGAAACCGACTAACTATGGCAAAAAGATCGTCTTGGATCGTAGGTCCTACCTTTAAAACATCGTTAAGCGATAATCCTGCAGTTGTCTTGCAAGAAGCATTATATACAACTCGGCATTTCGTAGTCAAACTAGAATTCTTTACAACCGGGTGGTGAGGCAAATAATATGTCATTACTGAATTGTTATTTGAATTGCTTATGAGAGACATGTGACCTAGGTCAATGTATTCCTGCATAAAACTGTGATAATGATTTTTCAAATCACGGTTTTTACTTAGTCTTTTTTCAAGATTATAAAATTGTTTTAATGCATTCTCTTTTGATTCGCCTAATTTTGAAATATTGTCCCTAATCGGTAAACTAACAACAAATTTTCCATCTGAATTACGTGTTGTTGTATTTATAAAATTAACTTCGCATTCTAATTCTTCTTTAGTTTGCTTAGACGCGGGTATACACTCTTCGATTTTCCAAAACCTTTCTAATTTTGTATCTAGTTCTGCATTAGTTACGTTAAAATGGCAAGATGTTGATTTCATAGTTAATGTATTTATCTGTCCAGATATTATCCAACCTAAGGTAGTATTTTGAAGAAGAGGCATTCTATTCCCTAAAGAAATTTGAGCTGGATTGAGTAGCGACCAAAAAACTCCAGCTCCTAAAAGCAAATCTATCGCTTTAGAGACATTAAAATCATCATCCGCTAGCTGGATATTTTTTGGAAAGTTGATAACGTCGCGATCCAACGTCATCGCGGGTATATTTTCAGTAATTTTATCTAGAATTAAAAAGTTTAACTCAATATTGTAATCACTTACCGTCGAAAATATTCGAGTTTTTGTCGAATACTTAATATGAGTCAAATTTTTTCCTATGCCGCTAACCGGAATATTAACGTTATGCCTTTTAAGTCCTAGCTTATCGGTTAAATTTGTAGTTATATAATTGGACTGACTGCCAGAATCTAAAAGCGCACGACACTTAATCGGCAATCCATCCTTGTCATTAATTGTAACATTTGCGGTTGAAAGGAGAGTATAATTGTATCGATCTCTATTGAATAAAGTAGTTACACTTGAATCAGAATCAGGATTTTTATTTTCGAAAGATTGACGAGAATTTTGGTTATTCATATTGTCGTTAGAAATATTTTCAGCTGCAGTATATGACTGAGAATTCTTTTGATTTTCATTATTGTCATTACTTTGCTGAATCAAATGCAATAGGGTGTTATGATTTTTATGGCATTTCCTACACTCACTGCTTGTGCAATCTTTATTAGCATGACCTGCACGCAAACATTTAGTGCAAAGATGCAATTTTCTAACTTCAATTAATCTTTTATCCGTGGAAAGTTTAAGAAATTGTTGACAGTAATATATTAGATGATTACCTTTGCAAAAACTACAAGTTTTGGGATTTTCCTGTGATAAATTAACCAAGCTTTTGAATCCTCTTTCATTATGAGATTTCTCAGTTTTATTAGTATTGTTAAGATCAATCATCTCTAAGATTTGGCAACGCTGCGTCAAGAACTTTATTAGATCAGCATATGAAGGTAAGGCGCTGCTGTCAGTAAGGGAGTTTTCCCACTCACGGCGCGTACGTGAATCAAATTTTGATGAAACGATATAAATTATCATTGTGTCCCAGTGATTAACGGGCTGTTGCAGACTTTCTAAACAACGAATATTCTTTTGTAGTTCATCCAATAAAGTCCGGAGACCTTCCTTTGTTTCCTTTTTTAAACTAGGAATGTCAAAAATTCCTTTTAAATGATTGTTAATTATAATTCTTGGATTTTTATATCGATCACAAATGATATTCCAAGCAGTAATGTAATTTGCATCACTTACTTGCAATGATTGGATAGGTTGTAAGGCTTCGCCTTTTAAACAAGATAAAAGATAATACATTTTTTGAATAGGCTGTAAGCTAGCATTTTTGTGAATCAACGATTTAAACGTATCATGAAATTGCAGCCATTTGTTTATATTGCCATCAAAACTAGGTAAATTTAAAGAAGGTAATCTTACGTTTGCTAATGGATCTACATTGGTTGCAGCCGGTTGTGGTACCATTGGCTGATTTACGCTTATGAGATAATCATTCAAAAGAAATTTTGCCTTAGCAACTAGAGGGAAATAACACTTTTCAAATGAACTTCTCTCTTGTCCATGATCTGAAGGATCATCAACAAGCTCTTCCAATTTAGATTGATAAATTTCAAAATTGTCTAAACATTTTAAGATATTTTCATAACGAGTATTTAACTCAATATAGTCTGGATTGTCTAAAAATCCACTTAAGTAGTTATTAAATCTTGTCAAGGACCCTTTTATAGCACCTCTTTTTTGTTTACACTTTTTAATCTCTTCCTGAGACGCCATAGTGATAAATAAAATTAAACAATATAAGAGGGTAAGGTAATAAAACACAAACACTTATTTATTTAACTAAATATACAACACAAAGTTTAATATTGTAGGTATTAATATATATACAAACCTGTCTGTTGCTCTCGCTCAAATCTGTAACTTGTGTTTATGGATTTTGGCTCTAGCTGCCTCTAGAAATGATATTTAGGGCCTTACTCTTACCCCAAGCTTACCTAAGCTCATCAAACTTCACGTTTTAATGTATTTATTGAAGTATTGAAGCTCCACGAACTTAACCAGTAAACTCCAGTATGTATTAAAATATAGATCTCCGTGCGAAAATGCACCAAACGAAAACAATAGTAAATAGTAAGAATAAAATGTCCGCGAATTGGCGGGAAACGAAACAGGAATAAAGAATTGTGCGGCTATGGCGGCCAACCCCCTTCCCTTAATTCATACACGAAATATTTACTTCGTAAATTATGATATTATGAAACCTTTGAACAGTTATACACCAGTATAAAAATGATTCAGATATATGTGTTAAGGATTAATGGATAACGGAACGGACTTACTTGATTAATTTCTTCTGTCGATGTATGGTAACTCTGCGGCGAATGGCGGCGAGCAACGACCATCTAATTCAGGCGGCGTTTATGGAAAACTGTCCAATTTTTCTTCTCTCTTCAAAACATCAGGCTCGATGTGACCAAAATGTGTGGTCAAAGACTAACACTTGATTTTCTGGTTAATAGTTTTTATTTTAAAAAGCCTTTACAAGCTAAATTTACAAAAAGAGCGGACTGTAATTGCAAAATGGTTCGTCTCCATTCTGCTGTTCTTGGAGAGTCCTCTTCAGTTATCGGCTGTCAATCCACCTCTCAGGGTTGAAGCCATCGATCGGTGGTGCCAAGTGTAAGTAGGGCAGGGTTGACAAATTAATTAAGATGTACGGACTAGCCCGAACAGTTCTGCTAGTTTTAACACTACTTTCTGCTTTTGTGAAATGAATCTTAACTACTCTCGTCAGCAGAGAGAACATACTTGGTTTGTGGTACCTACACAAACAAATCGTGAAGTGTATTACGAACTTTGTTCCAATCTCGGAAAGAATAGCTTTGTTAAAGATTAATGCAAGACCCGTACATATTAATCTTATTCAAGTATATGCTGCTACTACAGACTACAGGGATGAGGACCAATTCTGTAGGGAGATATCAGATGTCACTAAAACCTTGTCACAGCACATGATCTTATCATAATTGTGGGCGACTTTAATGCCCAGCTTGGAAAGGGAAAAACTGGAGAGCAGATTGGAAACTTTGGATTGGGCGAAAAGAACGAGCGTGGCAACACCCTGTGTATTTGAGAGAGCCGATACCAACTTTTGCAAAATATTCTACAAATCAAAGTGTATGGAACTAGAGGACCATGCAGACGACGAATATCGTGGCTGAAAAACTTGAGAGCTCGGTTCAACCAGACAACAACTCAGCTATTCCGAGCTGCAGTCAATAAAGTGCGAATACCTAATATGATAGCCAACATCCGGAACGGATAGGCACTACAAGAAGAAGAAGAGAGAATATCGCTTCCTTCATTGGAATTTGAAGGAGCATAAGATTTACCGGAATCTTCATAAGAATCAGATTCATCTGAAGTGGAAGTAAAGTATCTTTTTGCTGGCCGTGCCCTAGAAACAGTCAGGCTTCTCGCCTAGGAAATTGAAGACTGATTAATTCTTCTTTTTCAATTTCCATTGGGCTGCTGGCATGGAATGTTGAAGGCAGATTGCCTACTTCTTCTTCGTCTTGGATTTCTCTTGGGTTGAAGGGAGATCAATATGTATTTCTTCAATTTTTGTTGTAATAATACGGTTGCCTAAAAAGTTCTGCTAGTTTTAACATTACTGGCTGCTCTTGTGAAGTGAATCCTAATTATTCTCGTCAGCAGAGAAAATATCGCTTTCTTCATTGGAATTTAAAGGAGCATAAGAATCACCGGAAACTTAATAAGAATCAGGTTCATCTGAAGAGGAAATACAGTATCTTTTTGCTGGCCGTGTCCTTAAAACAGTGGGGCTTCTCGCACGGGAAGTTGAAGGGACACTGATTAATAATTAATCATATTTTTCTTATTTAATTTCTGTTGGGCTACTGACATGCGATGTTGAAGGCAGATTGTCTACTTCTTCTTCTTCATGAATATGTCTTGGGCCACTAGCACAGGAACTTGAAGCGAGATCAATTTGCCTTTTTTAATTTTTAGTTGGAATAGTAAGGCTAGATGGTTAACTTAAGGGTTCTGCTAGTTTTAACACTACTTTCTGCTTTTCTGAAATGAATCCTAATTATTGTCGTCAGCAGAGAGAATATCACTTTATTCATTGGAACGGAATCTTCATAAGAATCAGATTCATCTGAAGAGGAAGTTAAGTATCTTTTTGCTGGCCGTGCATCTGAGGTAAAATACCTTGGGGTCACCTTCGATGCTAAATTAACCTGGAATCTTCACTTAGAACGAAGACTAAAGAAGGCATACATCTCTTATGAACAGTGCCGGAGGACCGTGGGTAAAACCTGGGGGATGAAACTCAGGGTCGTAATGTGGATCTATACTGCCATCATAAGACCTATGATTGCCTACGGAGCCATAGTTTGGTGGCCCAAGAGCCAATAAAAAACGGCTTAAGGTCAGTCAGGTACAGAGAACTGCCTGCCTAACTGGTTATGCCTAACGGGAGCTATGAGAACAACCCCAACCAGAGCCATGGAAGTAATGTTGTGCCTGTCTCCCCTAGATATTGGCTATGACTGCATTGCTAAGGCTCGAAGTTGTTGGTGTGCAACCCAGCATAGAATGTGGAGAGACTAGACGCCACCTGTGGGAAGGCAGTCGGAAGACAGCCACTACTGCAGGCCAGTGCAGATAGCATACCTCCCAAGTTTATCTTCGACAGACTATATGATGTACAAATAAAACCAATTGAGCCTATAACCGAAGGTGCGGTTAACATTTTCGTGGATGGCTCAAAAACTCAGGAAGGAGCGGGCTGTAGAATTTACTCCCGAAGCTTGCGAATTGAACTTAAATGGTCTATGGAGGGACACGCAAGTATAGTTCTGTTTGAACTTGCTGCAATATCCATAGCCGCAAAAGAGATTGTTCGCAGGAATACTGAGAACAAGACTATTAAAATTTACACGGATGGCACTACTGGCCTTGAAAAGTTATAAACTTACAGCCAGGTCAGTACTAGAATGCCATAATTCACTGGAGGATGCCGCGCGTAAAACAGAATTTCTGTGTGCTGGGTTAAAGGACACATTATGGGAGCCGGCCCTTCAAACTTACCTATCGCGACGACCATGCATATGATAAAAAAAGATCATCCATGGAGACTTTAGGGCAAGATGGGACGAAACAACTAACTGTCGACTGGCCAGGGAGCTATTAAGCTACCCTAATGAGTCTGCAGCAAAAGCTTACCTGGATATGTCAAGGAAGACCCTACGACTCATGGCGGGGATTCTGACTGGACACTGCCAGCTAAGGAAACATCTCTACACAATGAGATTATGAGAGACACCTCTATGCAGAGGCTGTGAACAGGAGGACGAACCGGTAGTGCATCTGCTCTGCGATTGTGACGCTGTTTCGGAACTAAGGGAATCCATTTTGGCAGAACGATGGCCAACCATGGCTCTTCTTGGACCAGCCTCCTCGGGCAACATCGTCGCCTTTTTTACAACACTAGGCTCGATGATGGCCTAGATGGATTGGTTGACCTTGGGAGGACGCACAGGGGGTCCAATGGGGCCTAAGTGCCACGGCCTTTCAAGGCCACCCTCTCACCATTTCCAGATTCTAGATGGGAAATTGAAGGAAGACTGATTAATTCTTCTTTTTCAATTTCTATTGGGCTGGCATGTTGAGGGCAGATTGTCTACTTCTTCTTATTGAATTTCGTTTGTGGCCGTGCTCCAGAAACAGTTTTTTTTCTTGGATTTCTCTTGGGCTACTAGCACAAGAAGTTGAAGGGAGATTGATTCGCATTTTTTCAAATTTTGTTGAAAAAGTAAAATTGATTGAAGTTATTGCTTTTCTTTGCTGCAGATGGAAGACGTAGGATCTACAGGGCGTCCCGAAATTAGTGTAAAAGATTTTAACAGCGCATTCTACATATAAAATAGCCTCTTGTTTCCTTAATAAACATATGTCAAAAAATGCACCCTAACAGAGTTACAGCCCTTAGCAGGCTTCCTCCTGAAGGTGGTTTTTAATCCATATTTCTGAAACGGTTACAGCTATGCCTTTGAAATTTTGGTATTAGGGTAATTTCAGCATGCGAATTATGTTTCTCAAATTAGAAAATTCAAAATTTAGTCAGAGCCGTGACATTTGGGGTGGTAAAGGCAACTAAACTGTCATAACATTTTTGTGGGTTCACTTTTAAATTTTTTTCTTTTAAAATCTGAAAATCTGGGTTTTTCTACGTAAAAAAGGTACTCTTGATTTGTATCGCTAAGAATCTTTTGTTGCGCTACTTGCATGATGATAAAATCCAAACGAATGTAGTATTTTTTCTAGTCGGCTATATTACATGCAATCGGATTTTATTATCATGCAAGTAACGCAACAAAAGATTTTCAAAGCCAATTTTCTCATAAACGGTGCATCTTAGCGATACCTTTTTTACGTAGAAAAACCCAGATTTTCAGAGTTTAAAAGAAAAAACTTTAAAAGTGGACCCACAAAAATGTAGTTTAGTTGAGTTTACCACCCAAATGTCACGCCTCTGATTAAAATTCGAGAAACATAATACGCATGCTAAAATTACCCTAATACCATAATTTCAAAGGCCTAGCTGTAACCGTTTCTGAAATATGGACTAAAAACCATCTTCAGGAGGAAACCTGTTAAGGGCTGTAACTCTGTTAGGGTGCATTTTTCGACATATGTTTATTAAGGAAGTAGAGTCTATTTTATATGTAGAATGCGTTGTTAAAATCTTTTACACTAATTTCGAGACACCCTGTATAGTAGAATATGACTCTTTGGATGTGGTTTTCACTGGAACTGAAGGAGATTCATAACAAAAATATCCATTATTTGGACTACATGAGGGATAGGCGGTTGATAAAATATGGCAAGAAAAAAAAATGACCCAAAACTAACCCAAATAAATTTAGGCCAAGCTTTTATAGAAGAAATCTTTACTGGAATTAAAGGACCTTCTGGTAAGAAAAAGCCAGTTAATAATCACATCAATTGGTAGTAAAAATGGCTGCCGTGGAGGGCGATTTACTGGCATTTAGGTCAAAGAAAACTGGTGATTACGCCAAGAACATGAACGCAAATTTTTCGAGGAATCTTTTGAACTAGAACTTACTCTTTCTGAGTCAGTTCTCGTACTGGTCAACACCAGCTACCACTCCAGGAGACTGGAAAAACTGTCAACTTCTTCATGGGGAAAAAACCAATATTTTTTTAAAACGAATCCCATATGAAGGAGATGTGATTAAATAGTAATAATGCCTAACCTCAAAAAGTGATTGTTTGTTTTGATTTTCGTCTGGTTAAAAGTAATTATAGCTTTTTTTGTCATTTGTGGTTTATCCTATTTATAAACTGTCTAGTTAGTGTCAATATATATTGGTTTTTTGGTTACACTAGATTTATAAACTCGAAAAGTTCGCAAAGTTCAGAGATAACGAAATTTTATGTTCGGAGTTCGGAAAGTTCGTTCCAACCTTTGACAATGTATTTACATTGTCAAAGGTTCCAACCAATAAAAATCACTGTACTAGCACGTGATCGCTGTCAATAGCCGATTTGACATTTGAAGTCGCACAGCTGTTTTTGTTTTTATTGTTAATTGTTACTTTTTTGTGAAAATGGCTGAATCTGAAAAATGGAGTAAAATTGAGGATATTGATGCATCAGTGCTACTTATAGAAATAATTAAAAATTATCCATTTTTGTACAATCTCGGTTACCAGGTTACACATTTTTAATGCCCGAAATTCTATTGGTTATGAGTTTTAACCAATCAAATATGAACTTTCCCAACTTCTTGGTGATGTTTATAAATGCCATAAAACGAATTCTGAACTCCGAACTCTGAACCTCACCAACTATGAACTTTTCAACCTCAACATTACGAACTTTACGAGTTTATAAATGGATCTTTAAGGGTCGAAATTTCCCAAAATTTTGGCCTTCTATCAACCTAACCTCTACTTGGGTTACATGTGCCTGGAATTGTGTAGGTCCACAGTTGCTAGTTATTGTCATAGCCATGTCTGGTAAATGCTCGGAGTGTAATCTGCAATGCACATTTAAGGATCCTCCAAAAAATCCAGGTGACTTCTTTGGTTTTCCCTGTGATTGGTGCAAGGTAATAAGGTGCAAAAAGTGTGCTAATATTGGATCTAGTGAGGTTTGAGCCATCGCAACCTCAAGTCGTTCTATTCCATATATCTGTAAAAAATGTGCCCCTAAACTCAAAAAACTCTATGGGATTGAGGTTAGAGTGGCTTCATTGGAGCAACAAATTCAGGAGGTTCAGGCCGAGACCAGGAAGGCTGTAGGATTCATGAACACTATGAAGTCACTCTGCGATGATATCAAATCTATTAAACAATCTTTTCAGAGCTCATTTGTAGAGCTTAAAGCAGAAATGTCTTCAGTCAAAGCATCTGTTTCTCAGAATCGGGGTGGTCCTTTGTCGGATGCCTTCGATATGGATACAGTGCTGGCTGAGATGAATGACAGAGCGGAGAGAGCCAACAACATCATTGTACATGATGTTCCTGAATCAAACTCAAACATGATTCGCGACAGAACTGAGGAAGATAAAGGGAGAGTAGTGGAGATGTTAGTGTGAATTGATAGGGAGAGGGCAGCCGAGGACATTGTGAAGGTAGTCAGATTGGGTAGACAGATGGATAACAGATCTCGTCCACTTAAGGTAATATTTTCCAACTGTAGGATTGCTAAGGATGTACAAAGGGCAGTCAATATATCTTCAGTTCATACTTATAAAGTTATTAGTGACCGTACCCTGACGCAAAGGAAGCATATGAAGAAGGTGGTTGATGGGCTTAATAAACGTAAGGAAGAAGAGGAGGGTAACTTAATAATTAAATATAGAAATGATGTTCCCTATATAGCAAATGGAACCAATTCTGGAAACCAGAGAAAAAATATCAACTAGCCCCATTGCAAGTTTTTTGTTGTAATGCTGGAGGTCTAAGAACAAAAATTAAAGAACTGCACTATGCTATTTTGGGTTCTAATTATGATGTATTGGTATTCGTGGAGAGCTGGCTCTCTGATGATTTTTCTGATGGTGAATTGGCTGTGCAATCTTTTGACCTGTTTCGGTGTGATAGATCCTGTGTTACGAGCAATAAATCCCGTGGAGGAGCTGTATTAATTTATATTAGAGATTGTATTAGTGCTAAGAAACTTGGACTGGAATATGACTCAATTGAACCATTATTTTTACTGTGTAGAGTGGGTAGCAGTAGCTTCATAATTGGCGGGGTATACGTTCCCCCCGGTTCAGGAACTGATTCCTATGGAAAAGCACTGCCAGTCAGTTGACATTCTGAGGCAACAATATACAAATTATAATTTTTATATTTTTGGTGATTTTAATGTTCCTGATGCTCTCTGGGGCAATGAGGACTCTGGCGTGATTGTTAGATGTCCTCTTAACTCAAATGGGTTAATTTTGGGTCAATTTTATGCCTATCTAATTTTTTTTCAGAAGATTTCAATACCAAATGATAGGCTCGTTTATTTGGATCTTATTTTTACCACTGGGAATGATCTGTTGGTAGCTGAGGCTGTTGACAATATTTTTGGTAAATCGCAGAATCACAAGGCATATAACTTTTCAATTGACCTGGAATGTGAGCTGGCTAAATCTTTAGAATATGTAGAATTTTTTTATGACTTTAAAAGTGGTGATTATATTGGCATTAATAGGTATTTATGTGGAATCAAATGGGATCAGGTTTTGAATTCAATTCACATCGATGAAACTGTTTCAGTGTTCTATCATATAGTAAATATGGCCATAGTTTTGTTTGTTCCTCTTAAAAGATACAAAACCTCACATTTTCCCAGTTGGCTCTCAGCTGAGTTAAGACATTTAGTTCAGCAAAAGAAAATTGTCCACAAAAATTATAAATGCAGTCAAACTGCAGTTGACTATGAGTTGTTATTTTCAGGTCTAAGAGCTAGATGTAGGGCCCTAACAGATGTTTGTTATCAACATTATATCTCAAATTTGGACCAACTACTTTTTACTAATCCTAAGAGCTTTTGGTGTAAGTTTAATGCTAAAAGAGCAATAAATAAAATTCCCAATTTAATGTTCCATGATAATCAAGAATTTGCAGGTTGTGAGGAGATTGCAGAATGTTTTGCCCAGTTTTTTGAAACCGTATATAATCAAGATAAGAATGTTGATAGTATCACTTTTCACCAGACCTCTGAGAATATGACCATTCCTAATCCCCAGCTATCAGTAGAATTGATTTTTGACAAAATCTCCCATTTACCACCTAAGGTCAGTTCAGGTCATGACGGTGTGCCGAACTATTTTTTAAAGAACTGTGTTTGTACCCTTTGCTACCCTCTTTTTATTCTGTTCAGGAGATCTTTGGATTTGGCAGTATTTCCATCCTAATGGAAACATAGCTTTGTGATACCGATATTTAAATCAGGGGATAATAACAAAGTAAGTAATTACAGGAGCCTGTGTATACAGTCTGCCATTCCAAAACTTCTTGACAGCCTTATTTATGACCAGATTTATTATTGCAGTAAGGAATTGAGTGAGCAACATGGTTTTATCTTTGTAAGTCTACTGTGACTAACTTGTTGGTGTTCCATGACACTCTCTAGAATGTTTTGGAGAGGGATCAACAGGTGGATGTCATTTACACGGACTTCTGCAAGGCATTTGACAGGGTCGTTCTCGCTATGTCGTCGCCTTTCGCACGAAGAGTCCTAACTAGCTTTTGCTAAATTTGTCAGGAAAGCTGATAAATAGAAAAGGGTTAGACATAAATAAGCGCAGTTAGCTTAGTTTTAAAGTTAATTTATATGGCTTCATATGCTAGATAGGACCCTTCGTGAGAAAGGCGAGATGTGTAGAGCATGCAATTAAGGAAAGGAAAATAATGTGGGAACTTGATGGATACTAATGACGACAGTACAACCGACTACTCAGAAGAGGAATAGAATTTTTCAACGCCAAATTGGGAGATGAAGAGTCGCTGCAAAAATGTCCTTTTTAGGACCAAAATATGGACATTAAAGAAATTCCGTTATTCATTATTCATTTATTCATAATAAACATTTTAATATAAATAACTTGCCCATAGATTCGCCACTGGCATATCCAACTCTGACTGGTTTGCACCTCTAATATCATTAGTAGATTTTTGTTATTCTTGGTATTTTTAAAACGAAAATTAATTTTCAGGGTTTAGACAGTCTTCCAGACGAAATGACGGGCCTGATGAAACTGGCGACCACCGTTCCACCAATCGCGCACGCCGCCCTGTCTGGTGTCCTATTCGCGGTCGGCATTCTGCTGCTGATCGTGGCAATATGGCGGCTGGTTCGGGGAGCCAATCGACTGAACTCCTTACAACTGTCGCCGGGCCACGTGGGAACCCCAGCCAACAAAGGCAAGGACGTGCAAATGGGAATTGTACCTAAATATTGAGACTAGCTTATTATTATTTATTTTTTCTTTAAATGAAAAAGTTTATTGTGGAAAAATATTTTTGATTTTTTTTAACATTGCTCAATTTGACAATTATTATCGAATATGTCGAAATTTTAATGCCAGCGGAAAAATTAA
>MU182360.1:3544-13742 GCA_016904865.1 Pissodes strobi | reverse complement strand
ATCGCAAATGCATTACTTTTTTTGAATGATACGAATCAAAAACTAGATATGCTTTCAAAATAGCAATAAAGAAATTAGATTATATACAGGATTTTTATAGGTTAGTGAGACAAGAGGAATTAAAAATTGTACTGCTAGCGTCTCGGAAGAAGTGTATTTTGCTTTTTCAGGATTCTAATCATAGATGACATTTTCTTAACAGCTTTGTCAAACCAGCACCCGCATTCTGAATGCCAACAGAACCACCACAATGCCAAAATTGCCGTAGTTGAATATTGAACGCGTTACAATCATGTCGATAATCGTATTGGAACTATAGTCTATTCTTACATGTTTATCAGCGCACAACCTCAATTATATCGCACAATCATTTCATAAGTAAAATGGCTTTTTGCATAACATTCCAGGTAGTTTATGCCCTATACTTAACGGAGCCAAACAGGGTCGTACAATTATAAAAAAAAATAAAGGAAACATACAGGGTGGCCCGTTTATTATGGGATGACAACCTTATCAAGAAAATTTTAATGGACTTAATAATTTTAAAAATATTTTATTTTTATATATACAGGGTGTTCTTATTTTCGTGGACAAGTATCAACTTCCTTATTTTTAAATTCCTCAGAAAACTCTAGATATGTTTTATATACAGGGTGAAAC
The DNA here is from genome assembly GCA_016904865.1 of Pissodes strobi. Lineage (NCBI taxonomy): Eukaryota > Metazoa > Arthropoda > Insecta > Coleoptera > Curculionidae > Pissodes > Pissodes strobi. Next base: position 13,082 of record MU182360.1, on the reverse strand, counting down.
AAATTCGAAGCTCACCATTGGGATCTCGGAAACTATAAGAGATACGAGGTCGGTTAAATTGGGGCAAAGTTGCGCAATTTAGAAAATGAACCCAAGAGTATCAAGGTCAATGGAAGACCCATCAATAATATCAGATACGCCGACGATACCGTGGTGTTGGTCTCCACTTTGGAGAATCTTCAGCATCTATGAAATCCATGGTGATCAGTAGATGAATCCGAGAGGTTACTCCCGATGTAGAGGGCGACAACATCGAACAAGTGAAGAGATTTAGGTACCTCGGATCTGTTGTTAATAGCGCATGGGACTTTGACGAGGAAATTAAGACTCGAATCGGCATGGCCAAAACAGCATATCGACGACTTCAGGGTGTCTTCCTACAGCAATGCTTGCCCCTGGACCTCCGACTAAGGCCGCTTTCGTTTTAATATTTTAATTTTCAATCATTGTTTAAAACGAACTTACACAAAAAAGAAGTACCATTGCGATCAAAAAAAAGTAGTACAAAAATTAGTAGCCCCTAGTTGAGGTCCTGGTCTATAAGGATTTCGAGAAATTGATATCGTCGTTACTATGGAAATAACACAATGATATCACCTAACTTTTCAGGCGTTACAATGGATTCGCTGTTGACTTTATTATACAGGGTGTAACAAAAAGGTTGGAAATAAATTTAACAGTGAATTCCTTATCAAAAAATAATATTTTTTTTCTTATAAACTTTTGCTCTACGGATTTTCGTTTTTAAGTTACAGGGTGTTAAAACATTTAAAAAAATTTGGTTTCTGCGTGATAACTTTCTAACTGTATAAGATAATGAAACGAAATTTTAGGCATAACTTAAGTTTGTAATGTCCTAATAACAGTAAAAAAATTGACTTTGTACCTTACTCAGTGGCGTGCGTACGGATATTACCGTGGCTTTTTTTTAATGAAAAAATTGGTACGCCACTGGAAAAAATATTTTTTTCTTCGTTTTTCTAAATTGGCTTTTTATTTTAAACAAAATTAACAATATTAAATGTACTATTAACTTACAAACTTAAAGTAATTACTGACAATTAAAAATAATAAATTAAAAATTAAACATAAAGAATATCACAAAAAATGCTGGAAATGTTGTCCCCTAGCTGCAATACATTTTTCAATGCGTTTCCTCATGGATTCTCTTACTCGTCCAAAAATACCAGGCATCTCTCGAATTTGCCGACACCCCATTTCAACCCTTTTACGAAGAGTCTGCACGTCAGGAATGGCAACGGAATAAACTATGTTTTTTAAGTGCCCCCATAAATAATAATCCAAAGGATTAAGGTCGGCAGAACGAGGCGGCCATGCTGTTGGCCCTCCTCGACCTATCCATTTATTACGGAACGTTTCATTGAGGTATGCTCTCACTTCTCGTCTGAAGTGAGCTGGAGCCCCGTCATGCATAAACCATATCCGCTGACGTGTTTCAAGTGGGACTTCTTCTAGTAAAGGTTGCAACCTATTTTGAAGAAAATCTAGATATGACAAGCCGTCCAATCGATTTGGTAGTACTATAGGACCAATCAAAAAATCGCCAATTATTCCTGCCCAAACGTTAATAGAAAATCGTTGCTGTTGCCGGGATTCTATTATTCCATGCGGATTTTCATCAGCCCATATGTGATTATTATGGAAATTAACTATACCATTCCTAGTAAATCCAGCTTCGTCAGTAAATAAAACGGATTAATGAAATGCAAAATTCTGATTGCTCTTATTTAAAAACCAGGTACAAAATCTAAGACGTGGAGCATAATCCTCGGCAGAAAGCGCCTGTACTCTTTGCAGATGGTACGGGTACAACAGATTATCATGTAGGATTCGTTGAACAGTCATATGGCTTACTCTCTCCATTCTTCCAATTCTTCTTGTACTAGAATCAGGATTTGCCTCGACCGTCTGAAGGATTCGTTCCTCGAGCTGCACTGTCCTTACATTTTGAGGTCTTCCGCTGGAGGTGCAAGGCTTTAACGAGCCAGTTTCACGTAAACGGGCGTGAATTCTAGAAAACGTCTTCCTATTCGGAATGCGTCGAACCGGAAAACGTTCAGCATACAGACGCACAGCTAATACTGTATTCCCGTTGGCAAGGCCATAAATAAAATGCATATCTGCTAATTCTTCAACTGAGTAGTCCATTTTATCACTAATAAAACACGCGAAATGGAAAATGAATCTCTTAACTGACAATGACGTTTTGTATAAAAACATCATGGGCAAGGCATACTCGATAAACTTTTTGCTTTCTTGATGTTCCCGTGTATGCAATGGAATGGTAAGTATTTACAAAATGTTTAATCACGGGAAAATGACAAGGGTTATGAAGAAAATGCAAGAGGCAAATTTTGTTTAAAATAAAAAGCCAATTTAGAAAAACGAAGAATAAAATATTTTTTTCAGTGGCGTACCAATTTTTTCTTTAAAAAAAGCCACCGTAATATCCGTACGCACGCCACTGAGTAAGGTACAAAGTCAATTTTTTTACTGCTATTAGGACATTATAAACTTAAGTTCTGTCTAAAATTTCGTTTCATTATCTTATACAGTTAGAAAGTTATTACGCAGAAACGAAATTTTTTGAAATGTTTTAACACCCTGTAACTTAAAAACGAAAATCCGTAGAGCAAAAGTTTATAAGAAAAAAAATATTATTTTTTGCTAAGGAATTCACTGTTAAATTTATTCCCAACCTTTTTGTTACACCCTGTATAGGAGCTGACATAGAAATATAATGAATATATTATCTTTAAAATTGTATACCTACCTATATTTTAAACATGGGCAAATTTCTCAAGCTTTTGAATAAAATAATAAAACATGTGTATAACAACTATAATTATATTTATATATTGAATATACAAAAACATCCAAGTCAACAAAAGCAAATGGGGGAAAACATATAAAATTACAACATTTTAACAAAAAATAAATAATTCTAAATATAACATTTAACCTAAACTATTACAAAGCAGCTTTTTAATATTTAGTCATTGCGCCGTTGTTTTCAATCGCCATTTGTAACCATTGTAGCCATTGTAAACCGGCCTATATACTCGGACCCTTTCATTGTCACAAGACTGGAATGTTTTCTCATCTGAAAAAACTACAGACTCCCACAGATGGTTTTGATATTCGTTTGCAAATTGTAGTCGCCTTTGTTTATTCAGTTCTGTTAAATTTATTTTGTTTGCAGAACACCTACATTTTACTTCAGACCTCCGAATTCTTCTTCGAGCTGTAATTGAAGATCCAGGAAAATGCGTTTCTTCTTTAGCCTTAATAGCGGTCTCGAATGGGTTGTCCCTTAAATAATTAACCAAATCTGTATCTTCGTCTATGGTGGAAACTTTTGGGCGACCAGAACCTGGTTTTCTCATGATACTTCCATGCTCTCGAATTTTGGATTTAGCCAATAACACGGTTTTTTTGTTTACCCCTAATTCTCCAGCAATGTCCTTTATAGGAACTCCATCCCTTAATCGAGAAAATATGATCGACTTTTGCTCTGACGATAACGGCATTTTTAAAAATTTATCTTGACATTGAGTTGTCAGTTTGAAAGAAAATAATGTATTATAGACCAGGAGATTAAGTTGTATGTTGTTGTACTACTTTTTTTTGATCGCAATGGTACGTTATAAGTAGTATTTGACTCGGGATCAAAGATTATTAAATTGTTCATTTTCCTTGTTTAGAAAATTTGTACTAATCTTTAAAATCATTTAAATAATACAAACAAAAACAAGAATTTTGAACGACAGTATTGACACTAGTGACAGCTGCCCCGAAATGGTGCTAAATGATCCTAAAAATAACCAGGGTCTTTGCGGATGCAGAGGGGTATCGATTTGACAAGATCTGTTCAGTTCACTTGGCTAAAACGAACGCAAATGATCTGAATGGTTCACCCTCGGGCTACCCAAAATGGTAAAACGAAAGCGGCTTAAGAGTGATAAAATGCTATATGTGTGGCCTATCCACAGCGCCTAAATAAAAAAAATGGATCTCTAAAATCTAGAAAATTACCAAAAAAATGGCGAATTGGTGGTAAATAATACGCCAAAATGGTGATTTGTGAACTACTAAAACATTTAAACTGCTAAATAAGTTTAAACCTGAACTTGGAAACTATCATGTAAACATTCAACGCGAGCGGATACGACCTTAAACTTGCAAATTCTTCTTCTTCTTCAAGTGCCTATTCGTTCCGAATATTGGCGATCATCCTGGATATGATGACTTTGACTACTACACTGGTAGTAGTTTTTGAAAACCATGTTCTTAAGTTTTTAAGCCATGATATTCTCCTTCTCCTGGTGGTCTTCTGCCATAAACTTTCCCTTGGAGAAAGGAATTTAAAAGGTGATATTTGCTTTCGTTCCTCATAATATGTCCGAGGTACTCAAGTTTTCTTCTCTTGATGGTGTTCATTACTTCCAAGTCCTTCTTCATTCTCTCCATCACTGCCTTATTGGTCACTCTGTCCACCCATGATATTCTCAGCATCCTCCTGTAAAGCCACATTTCGAAGGCTTCGAGTCTTCTTTGTGTTGCCTCGATTAATGTCAATGACTCCATCCCATAGAAAAGAATCGAGAAAATATAGCATCGGATGAGTCTGATTTTGATGTCGATGTTGAAGTTGTGACTTTTAAACAGTTTAGCCATTTCGTTGAAGGCGGCCCTTGCTTTCTCTATTCTACACCTGATCTCCTGTGAACAATTATCATTGATCATGGTTCCCAAATAGGTGAAGTGCGTTACTCTGTCTATTGGTGTGTTGTTGATCGTTAAACCGTATCTTCCACCAGTTTCTCTACTAATTACCATGAATTTGGTTTTACTAATGTTAATTTCGAAGCCATAGTTACAGCCGACGTCTCTTGTTTTGTCCATTAGTTCATGTAAGTTGTTCATGTTGTCAGTGAAAACCACAGTATCATCTGCGTACCGGATGTTGTTCATTCGTTCTCCATTCAGCAAAATTCCTATGTCGGTATTCTCAAGAGCCTCTTTAAAGATTTCCTCCGAGTAGAGATTAAATATGAGTGGTGACAGGATACAGCCCTGCCTATCTCCTCGAAGAATGTTTACTGTGTTGGTTTGCTCTTCCATAGTAGCTGATTGATTCCAGTCAAGGTTTCGGATGATCCTTAGATCTTTATCATCCATCTCCGCATTCATCAAGACGTCCATAATCTGTTCGTGTTTTATTATATCGAACGCCTTCTGGTAGTCTATAAACCAGGCAAAAATATCACAGTTCATATCCCTACAGTGCTGGAACAATACTTGTAGACAGAAAAGTGCATCTCTTGTACCCATGCCCTTCATAAATCCAAATTGTGTATGTGACACTCTTCCCTCGCAGATTATATAGATTCTTCGATGAATGATTTTGAGGGAGCAGCTTTAGCACGTGACTCATAAGACTAATTGTTCTGTAGTCACCACATGCTTTGGCTCCCTGTTTCTTTGGTAACATTATAAATTCAGTAATAAGCCATTCTTTTGGAATGTTCCCAGTATTGCATCTTGAAACGGTCATCAAATCTTATCGTATCAATTCTCATCGGGCAGACTTTGTCTCCCATCCAGTTCGCTGAGCCACTAAACTTCAGTCCACAGAGACGTAGTCTAGTTGTTCTGCCGATAATCTAAACCGCAAATTTAATTCTTTAAATTCACAAACAAACCGTACATCGGGCAGACTTTGTCTCGCTTCCAGTTTGCTCAGCCACTGAACTATAATCCACAGGGACGTGGTCACTTGGCTGATTCGCTTTGACCAAAGTCAAGTTACGTGGGATATGTTAAATTTTGCCATAAGATTATTTTAAAAGCTAAATAATTACAGTGCAGTAAAGCTCTCAGTGAAATTAAGCCTAATCAGTTTGCGAGCCTTCCATTCTATTGTATCCTCATTCGCATATCATTCAACTTGTACTTTTTTTATGTGGTTCTAATGCTGTTGTTGGATTTAATTGCTTGGTTTTGGATATTTGCCCAAAACTTTCTCCAGCACATAAAATGAGCTTTACCGATGTTACGGGGCTTTAAATTTAGTTGACAATCGCGTTGTTGAAGAAAATATTCATATTTCAATATTTCATTCACGTTAAGCAATTCATCTGGGTCAGTTCTAAAAATCGTTGAAATTTGAATATTTAATGAATAATTTAATGATGTTTATGTGACGATTTCAGGCCATTTTCATGGCAATGTCAACTATGTGTTTTAAATATCATTATTCAAGTTTCCAGGCCTGGAAAGAGCAAAATACATGGCGTCGATACCAGTTATTACAATAAATTCAATTACTCCTGCATTTCAGAAAAAAATTGTAATTATACTATATATTACATTTTGTTGTATGTCTTATAGAGTTATTTTTTCCTTGTGTATATTTTCTATATTTTTATTGAACCCTGCAATGTTTTACTATTTTATATTATCTACATTATAGCACTTACTATTAGCATTTATTTTTAAATTAATCATTTTGCTAGTGTTTTTGATTCTATAGCATCAGCCTAAAATTCCTTAGAACTTTTTAAGAATATTTTATTTCCTGATAGAGGTGGGTGCACGCAGCAAGGCACCTGTCACTGCCAAATTTAAAGCGGTTACTAACGACTAGCTTTCAGCAAAACATTAAGCTCTTATGAAAAGTCTGTATGGGCTGCCAGACGTACCCCTTTTTGGGGTACAATCAAAACCGATTCAATAAATAGCCCATTTTAAAACTGGCATATTTGTTACACACCGACACGAGTCATTCTGCGCTCCGCTTCTGTGTAAATCGCGCAAATAAAAACTGTCAGTACTCAGTTTAATACAATTTTGGATGAAATTGAGCGCGGTTGATATTTTATGACATTTTTTGTTCGGCGAAAACCAAAATTTCGAAAATGCCCTTTTTCCAACATTTTTATCTGACAAGCCTAAGGCTCGAGTGAAACTTTAAATTTGTCATTGCCTAGAACTGTCTTTATATGTATTGAAAAAAATCTAAAAAATCAAAAATAAAAGTCTCATTTGTCAAGAAATTCGGGGGTAGATTTGAAATGTTGCTAACTTTGTTTCTTGTGTGTATATTTTTATCATTTAGGTTTGTTATATAGTCATTTTGATGGTTACTTGTATCCTATTTTTTAAGAAATAAAACGTTTTTTAATACTTGTGTCGTTTTATTTAAACCTAAATAATACTATACTTTTTAGGAGCGGCTAAATGTGCGTAAATTTTGACATTATTGCCAGATCGCTTTGTAAATTTCGCGCTTCGCATGGCCTCCGCCGTATCACAAGCCCAGAATCTTACCACTGCACTAAAATACCTGTTAACAGCATATCATTGGACCGGAAACACATGGGTAATACTGATATTTCGTACTGCGCATGCGATAGTATTGACAACATAACATTTGCGCTACACTTAGCCCCTCCTTACCTTTTCACCTAACGGTAAACAAAGATGAAACTATCCTCTTCTGTTCTTCTAAAGGCGCCATCTTCTTAGAATGCTGGCTTCAGCTTCGGCAGTGACTGTGAATTTATACCAGTCCATCTCTTACACTAGCGTCTTCAGACAGCGGTCTGTTTTGAACTTTTCTGGTGACCTTCAGCGTCCTTGGCCGAATGTCGGCAATAATTAAGTTATTTTGTATGACCCCCCGCTCGCTTCCATCGCTCTGGGGCGCAGCCAAACAAACCTAACAAACTCAAAATCAAGAAAACAAAAAAAAATAACAAGCATAATCTTAAAAAGAATTAAAAACGTAATAGCTTGGCACCGGCAGGGATCTAACCAGCAACCTTCGCATCACAAACACACTACCTAACCATTGAGCTACCAAGTTCAAAACGGGCCGCTGTCGGAAGACGCTACTATCTCTTGCGCACTTTGGCCATGCCTGATCCTGTGAATTTTCGCTTGAAGCAATTCTAGAGTTTTAATGATACATACAGATCAGATAGTCGATATATAAAGTTTTGCTTCTAATGCTTTTGGCGGGAAAATATTCCTCTTTAAATTTACCTCCACGCGCTTCTGTGTTCCTGATACAAAGTGAATTTTCGCTTAGAGAAATTGTAGCGTTTTAATGATACTTAAAAATCAGATAGTCGATATACATACTTTTGCTTCTAAAGCTTTTGGCGGGAAAATATTCCTGTTAAAATTTACCTCCTCGCGCTTCTGTACTCCTGATACAAAGTGAATTTTCGTTTAGAAAAATTGTAGTGTTTAAATGATACATGCAAATCAGATAGTCGATATGCATACTTTTGCTTCTAATGCTTTTGGCGGGAAAATATTCCTGTTTAAACTTACCTCCTCGCGCTTCTGTGCTCCTGATACAAAGTGAAATTTCGCTTAAAGAAATTGCAGTGTTTTAATGATAAATACAAATCAGATAGTCGATAGACATACTTTTATTTCTAAATGTGCGTAAATTTTGACATTATTGCCAGATCGCTATGTAAATTTCGCGCTTCGCATGGCCTCCGCCGTATCACAAGCCCAGAATCTTACCCCTGCACTAAAAGACCTGTTAACAGCATATCATTGAACCGGAAACACATGGGTAATACTGATACTTCGTACTGCGCATGCGATAGGATTGACAACATAACATTTGCGCTACACTTAGCCCCTCCTTACCTTTTCACCTAACGGTAAACAAAGATGAAACTATCCTCTTCTTCTTCTTAAGGCGCCATCTTCATAGAAGGTTGGCCTCAGCTTCGACAGTGACTGTGAATTTATACCAGTCCATCTCTTACACTAGTGTCTTCACACAGCGGTCTGTTTTGAACTTTTCTGGTGACCTTCAGCGTCCTTGGCCGAATGTCGGCAATAATTAAGTTATTTTGCATGACCCTCCGCTCGCTTCCATCGCTCTGAGGCGCAGCCAAACAAACCCAAAATCAAGAAAACAAAACATTTTACAAGCATAATCTTAAAAAGAATTAAAAACGTAATAGCTTGGCACTGGCAGGGATCGAACCAGCAACCTTCGCATCACAAACACACTACCTAACCATTCAGCTACCAAGTTCAAAATAGACCGCTGTCGGAAGACGCTACTATCTCTTGCGCACTTTGGCCATGCGCACTGTCTTCTGCCTAATCTTGTGAATTTTCGCTTGAAGCAATTGTAGAGTTTTAACGAAACATACAGATCAGACAGTCGATATATAAAGTTTTACTTCTAATGCTTTTGGCGGGAAAATATTCCTCTTTAAATTTACCTCCACGCGCTTCTGTGTTCCTGATATAAAGTGAATTCTCGCTTAGAGAAACTGTAGCGTTTTAATGATACTTAAAAATCAGATAGTCGATATTCATACTATTGCTTCTGAAGCATTTGGCGGGAAAATATTCCTGTTTAAATTTACCTCCTTGCCCTTCTGTGTTCCTGATACAAAGTGAATTTTCCCTAAGAGAAATTGTAGCGTTTTAATGATACATACAAATCAGGATATACAAAGCTTTGCTTCTAAAG
>MU182359.1:346461-374208 GCA_016904865.1 Pissodes strobi | reverse complement strand
AATAATAATAATAATAATAATAATAATAATAATAATAATAATAATAACAATAACAATAATAATAATAATAATAATAATTAATAATAATAATAATAATAATAATAGTAATAATAATAATAATAATAATAATAATAATAATAATAATAATAATAATAATAAACAAACTTAAGTCTTTGATAAAAACCGTAAAAACATTTAGCAAGGATATACGGATGTCATCTGGGCTCGATAAGTGCCTCATAGTCAACATCAAAAAGGTAAAAATCGAGGCCCGGCAGGAAGTAGTGTGTAACATCACGAATTTCCCCCGGAGGAAACGTATCGATACCTAGAAATCCCTCAAAATCGGACAGTTGATCACAGGGCAATTATTAATTTATTTATTCACGGGCCATGCTCATTATAAAAGATTTTGATAATAATTAACATACATAGCAAGTTCAAAATTAAAGACTAGCTTGACAAAACAAAAGCAATATCTAAAATCAAAGTAAGATAAAAGTGAAAATATGCCTAAACAAATTCTACATATCACGGCACTTTCTAAAACTGGTACACTTATATAGAAAGGCCAGTGACAGTTCTCGCAAATGGTTCATATGGCCCAAAGAAATCAAGCTCACTCAGCTGATTGCACAATCTGAGAGTACGAAGAATAAAAGATTGATATCCATAATTGGTTCTGTGGAATTGATGGTGGAATGTTTGAGTTGTGAGAGTGTTGCGAAAGGGAACATGTAAACCAATTTGGGATGTTAAGTATGGACAGTTGGTGGTTGAGTTTATGATTTTGTGAATAGTTTTTAGGTCTCTTTGCTTTCTTCTGCAGGAAAGGGATGACAGATTTAGAGCAGCGCAGAGGTTTGCATAATGAAATTCCTGATTATTGAAGAATTTGTAGATCAAGTATGTAAAGAATTTGCGCTGTACACTTTCAAGTCGGTGTATATGACAGGTGTAGTTTGGACTCCATACTGATGCAGCATACTCAAGATGAGTACGGACGTAGGAAAAATATAATGTTTTGATGGAGCTAATATTCTTGAAGTCCCTTGTACTGCGTTTCACAAACCCCAGCATTCGAAGCAATTTATTGATTGTAAAGTCGATATGATCAGCAAAATCTAGCCGAGGATTTAACAAGCCCCCAAATCCTTGATCTGCTCCACACAGTCCAACGGATAAGCACTGATATGGTAAATGTAGTTGTTAAAGGTTTTTTGATTTATGGAATTTGATTACTTTGCACTTTAAAACATTTAGTTCCATGCCATTAGCACAGCTTACCAAACAATCAGCTATCCAACTCTTAAAATTTGAATAATATGCGCATTTCCTCGCGCAGGCCGCCATTTTGGGTTAAAATCTATCAAATTCGACAGTGTTGGCTCGTCGCTCGTAGTCGTGTCAGATGAGTTGTTTGTGTTAGCCAGTGTCGTAGTTACAGTTTAGGTATATATATATTTTCTGGTTAGAGTAATTAACAATGTTACATTCTTGAACAAACTACCTACTTATTTTATAATATCTGTGCTTGAGCTTGTATATATAATAGAAATTGATAAACCGCCAGGTGAACACGTTTGTGCCGCTAAAAACTGCAGTGTGAAAAGCTATAAATCTAACAAGAAAATAAGCTTTTTTTAGATTTCCCAAAGATGCCATTAGGTAAGTTTTTTTGACAAGCACCTTAAAAATGATGTACTTTTGTAGCCTAGAAATATTTTTCATTAATGTAAGTAAGCATAGCTGTTTTTACTGGAATGTAAGAATGTAATTTTGAATGTAATATTTCTTACTATGATATTGTTGAAATGAAGATTATGTTACAAATTACCATAAAAAAATTAATTGTTTTAGTAGTTATTTGTGTTTTTAGAGCGTAAAGTAACGGATTGCCGCGTGAGGAAGAATGATACCGCGGAGCGCGTTAATCTTTCGAAAATGGCAATATTACTTTGCGCTCAAAAAACACACAGAACTTTTTCTACAGCCGCATTTTTTAAAATTAAATGCACATTTTCCTCTATACTTATTCTGAAATTTGCAAATGACTTGTCATTTTTCGCATATTTAGAGCAATAAAATTTTAACAAACGCACGACTGTCATTTATTTATACTTTTGGTTGCCATGACTATTCATAGCACACTCGACGGAAAAAATGAGAATTTTCTTTTCCATGTACGCTTTAGAGCATAAAATAAGGATGCCGCGGCATTCGTCGATTTTGCGATTTCATATGAAATTAGTAATTAGTTATTTTGCGCACGGCTGTAGAAAAACAATTATTGTACAGGGTGGCCCGTTTAAGAGGGGCCTATACCTTATCTCGAAAACGACGGGGTTGCAAAAAAAAATTAAATACAAAAGTTGTTCCTAGTAAAATTATCTTTATTTTTTTAATATTTTTTAATCGACACTTTTATATACAGGGTGGTCAAACAAAATTATATTTTTTTCAATGAAACGCCCTATATTTTATTACATTTTTGGATTCTATTTAAAACTCTAAGCATATTTGATGTATGATGTTATATCTCTAGAGTTAGTACTTTCACAGCTATAAACAGTTGAAAATCGGTACTTTGGTTACTTTTCACCCTGGTATCAAGAATACCATTAGAGATGGAGCAAAATGAATTCCACATTCCTATCTTAACTGTTCAAGAGTTATCTGACGGTACTAACTGACAGGTCGCACGATGGGTACCAAATTTGGTACCTCGGAATGTGAATTAATTTTACTTCATCTCTCATGGTCTTCTTGCTACCAAGGTAAAAATTAGCCAAAGTACCGATTTTCAACTGTTTATAGCTGTGAAAGTACTATCTCTACATCAAATATTCTTAGAATTCTAAGTAGAATCCAAAAATGTAATCATATTGCCGACCGCATTTGCACATGCCACAATTTTCTCCATGTTCTGACCCTCTCAAATGTACTCTCCTAGCTCGCTTCTGTGCTAGCACCCTCTGCTGGTGGTGTAGCATGAGCCTATAGCCCTTTTCGTCCATATTGTAAATATGTCCAGGCTTATGTTTTAGGCATGTTCTCTCCAAGAGGTTCTTCAGCTTCTGAATATAATCATCCACAAATGAAATAATTTAATTTCTGTGCACGAGCAGGATTGAATTGTTGGTCATTGTGACAGGTAATCAAGCCGGCCTTATCTGTCTAGGCAGGTAATAAGGCCCGGGCCTTATCACCTGTCTGGAAGTTTGTACTTTTTGAGGTTATGTAAATTTACAAAATAAACAAATAATTTCAATGAGCAGTCTACAAGTGTTGCTAACATCATCATAAACCTATGCTCCAAAATATAGACACAACTTAATTGCACTGATGAAAATATCACATACCTTTTATCGGAAAATTTTATAGCACAGCAATTGAAATCTAGCGGATTTTGTTTACGGTTGCCGCTTTTCAGCATTAGCGTATAGCCGTTGCGCTATAACTTTTTATGACATGCGCAGTTATAGAATTTCGACTAGCGTCTAGCCGATACGCTATAACTTTTTCAAAACCTTGTTGACTATTGAATGCAGGGGAATGTATTCGCGGAAACGTATGCAAGCTGCTGTATATCCACTATAATACGGCTTTTGTTAAATATATTATGGTTTTTAGTTAGATAAAGCAAAATATATCGTAGAAGGTGCTGACAAAGTACGGGCACGTTATTTCACTTTTCGCATGGCCCTTTCAAACAATTCGGTGTCCTGCCAAATATTTGTCAAGAGTTATTAAGTATTTCTCAAACAGTTCAATTTAGCCACGCTTGTCCCGGGTTCCCCAAGAATTTTGTTATTCAATTAAACATGCGAGTTAGGTTATATTATACTTTAAAAGTAGGTATTAATAAAAATAAGCTTATTATATGGAAAACTCAATAATTATACATTTTTAGTTTTATATAGATACATATTTGATAACAAACCTATGTTATACCTTAAATAGTTATTTTTGTAAAATAGATCAATATTTTTATGATTTCGGTAGTTTATATTTCCTTTCTTCCCGCTTAAGACAATATCTCATTAAAAAAAAACTAAGTGTAGGTACCTATATTTAAAACAAAAAGTTGATATCTGTTTTTTTGGTTCAGCGAGAATGTAGGTATATAATATCAAAACTCCAATCCTGTCTATTTAAAATTGAATACTCCTTATTCCGGCCCTGTGTTTTAACCCGAAATGGCGTCGGTCACGTCAGATTTTTGTTTCCACTTTGACAGGAGAGTCGGCTAGCTGATTGTTTGGTAAGCTGTGCCATTAGTCTGGAAACAATGAGTTAGCCTGTCAACATCATCCTGGCGTGCGAGGCAGTCATTTTGGGTGGCTATTTTTAAAAACAATTTAAGATCATCTGCGACTAGAAGAAAAAGGCAGTGTCTGAAGGAAGATGCAATGTCGTTGATGAAAATGATAAAAAGTAAAAGTCCCAGGTGTGAACCTTGACGCACGCCTGATGAGACTGGGATTTGAGAAGAAGTGAAGTTGTTTAACATTACCATCTGTGGCTAACCACACTCAGAGAAAGAAGAGACAGGAGAAACTTGATCGAAACATTCAAAATCCTAAATAACGACTACTGCGAGGACCTCAATCTAAATTTCTTCACCTTAAACACTAATGAACTCAGGAGATACTCTAAAGAATTTAAAAAGAAGCAAAGCTCCTACCTGATGCGGAATAACTTCCCTGTCAAAGCTTGTTGTGTACAGGTGGAATGCCCTCAATGAAGAAACCATGCAAGCCCCAAATCGGAACATCATCAAAAATAGGCTGGACAAAATCCTAGAGACACTAAATGGCACTGTTCTACACTATTTCTAGTTCACTCCCAACCAATCGACAAAATGTGACAAGAAATGTGATAAAACTAAAAACCAAAGACATAAGTGTACAGCAACAGTCCCATCCATCGGTTCCAGCCGCATACTGTTGCTATCGATGATAATAATATTAATAATAATAATAACTTTTTAAGGCATGCCATGACATCTTGGCAAACGAAAATATATCTGAATAAAGCAGGGATTACCTCCGAAAACATACCAATAAAAATCGATATATTTCCAGGAGACGCCCTCAGCTCGCTGTGGTTCTGTATTGCGATGAAGCCTCTACCCCACTGAATTCTACTTCCTATGGATACAGTATCAAAAACAACAACGAGGCAGGAGAGAAAGTCAATCATTTGCTCTATATGGATGACCTAAAGCTTATGGGAGCTACCAAAAATCAGCTAGAGCAAGTGTTGAAGATTCTAGAACAATTCTCCATGAATATTGGAATGCGTTTTGGACTGGAAAAGTGCCGTACAGTGAACATCGTACGAGGTAAAGTAGATCCAGGTCACTTTGAACTTAGGGATGGTCAGAACATCGAGGCAAGGAAGGGAGAGGAATTTTACAAGTACCTCGGAATGAAACAAACAATACGCATATTACATAGCGCAATGAAGGCTGAATTAACAGAAGAATTTACTAGAAGGAAAAAACGTTTGGCAAAAACTCAACTTAATAGCAAAAATCTCTGCAAGACTATCAATACTTATGCCGTCTCAGTGCTTGGATACTCGTTTGGATTGGCAGCATGGACCGGCACTGACATTGAAAATCTCCAGCGTAGAAGGTGGAAGAGGTCTAGCGGATCTACGTAAACAATTAGAACGGCAAATAAATAATTTGCGCAATTATTTTCACGGGAAAGCGAATTCCTCAGAAGTTTATAGGGCAGTTTGTAACGCAGATGACTCTACACCACTGCTTTTAAAAGAACACCAGGTTCAAGACCGCCATCATACTGACCTTGAGAAAATACGAGTGCGGAAGGAAAAACCCTTACATGGGAGGCACTCGAATGAGGCTACCCAGAATCACGTCGACAATACAGCGTCGAACTATTGGTTAGTTTTAGGACAAATGTTCCCCGAAACCGATGGCTTTCTACTGGCTATTCAAAATCAAGTGATTCCCACCAGAAACTATCTCAAGTACATAATTGGAGATACTTCGGTGGCGGATGATCGATGTCGATACGGCTGTCAAACCACTAAGACCATCGAGCATATTACAGGAGGATGCCAAACGTTTGCAGCAACAGAATATAAAGTCAGGCACGATGCAGTTGCAAAGATAATTCAACAGGCACTTTGCTGCTGCAGACGGAAAAGGTAAGTTACTATAAATACACTCTCGAATCTATTTTAGAAAGTGACAACCATAAGTTCTACCGGGACCGCACTGTGCTTACTGATCGGTCGGCGACCCACAATAGATCCTCGTAGATAAGCCACGCTGATCGACATCGCCATACCCAACAACAACAATTTGTAGGTCAAACACGCCGAAAAGATCACCAAATATCGAGAAAATCCGGCAACAATGGGGAATGAAGAGATTAAGAACGGTGCCAATCATTGTGTCATCAACAGGACTCATTCCAGAGAACTTGTAAAAACATTAAGGAACTCGGATTAAGCGAACATCTCTTCAAATTGGTGCAGAAAGCACAGCCCGTACCGTTCGAAAATTTATAAAAATCCGTAGATACCACCAAGAACCCGATAACATGGAAAGGGTTCCCTTAGAGCTTAATCCTTTTGATATCTGAGATATCTGGGATAAGCGAATGTTCCCCTTAGAGGGGGTGCGAATGCCGTAAGGCTAAATCATAAATAAAAATGTCTGGCCTATTCTTATGTCCTGTGTGACAGACAGGGCTGGGGAATAGCTACTGGTACGACGAAAACCAGTACAACTAGTGTCGCCCTATGCAGTCGGGGTCGCGACTGGCGCTGGCCTAATCCCTACTCCCTTTTAACCCAGAATCACTCCCGTCCCAAATAGCCATCCTTGTTTCCTTATCCCTTCATTGATCCGGGCTGGTTTCCTTAGTATTTCCCCTCCTCGTGCGGGGAATCGCAGAAAGAAAATTGTGTAGGTGGTTATCTCACCCTTAGGGAAACCTGAATCAGAAGAGAGCACCCATGAGAATGGAGTTTTTTTTTATGGCAGTTGCACACACACTAAAGGGAGATCCTACGGCGCTCGACGAGCGGTGTGTATGCGAAGATGTTGATTGACACGGTTCTTGAATATTTGTAGGTTGTAATTAGTGGGAAACAGATGTCCTGGAAGTGAGTTCCACAGTGATGCAGTGCGCCAAACAAAGCAGTTCTGGTAAAGCGATGTTTTAGGTGTTTCTAGTTGTACGACGAACTGGTGCGCCCCTGCCGTCTGTCGGGACTGCCTGACAGGAGTTGCCAGGGGCGGGATTATGCGGGCCAAATCCTGGGAACATCCGCCGTGAAAGTATCTGTAAAACAGAGACATCTCGGCCACATGTCTGCGATGTTCCAGACTATCCAGATTCCGGGTCAACTCCGGATCGCCGACGAGACGCACAGCCCTCTTTTGAATGGAATCCAGCAGCTTTAGGGTATGTTTTGGTGCGGCACCTCAGATATGTGAGCAATATTGTAAGCACGGTCTTATTTGCGCTTTGTACAGCAAGAGCAATTGCTGCGGTGTATAGAGTTTTTTGTTGCGAAATAGCGCACCAAGCTTCTGGGCGGCTGATTGCTGTTGACCGAGACACCCAGCAGCCCGATTGACGAGGATGAAGGAATGGTCGATCCTGCCATAATGATGTCAGGGCCCGCTGTATTGGCCCTCTTAGTAAACGTTGCTGCTTGGGTCTTTGCTGCATTGAACTGGACCAAATTTCGGTCACCCCAAGTTTGAACTTTCTCCAGGTCTTGATTAATTGCTGTAATCTGCTCCTGTCTGCGGTGATCAGTCTCAGTCGCTGGTAAGTGTTTTTCTGATCTAAAGTGGGAGACAAGGGTACTGTCATCTGCAAAACTGTAAACAGGATTATCCGTTTCGATCAGCAGGTCATTAATATAGATGAGGAACAGAGTTGGTGAAAGTATTGCGCCCTGAGGCACTCCCGCGTTGATGGTGAATGTGTCCGAGATGTATCCATCGATTGCAACGTGTAGGGATCGGTTCTTAAGGAAACTGGCCAGCCAGCTGCAGAGAGAGGCGGGCAGTCCCAAGGACGGCACTTTGTTGAGCAGTTCGTCATGCCAAACTCTGTCAAATGCCTTTGAAATATCCACATTGAAGCCTCGGAAAAAAAGCCGGCGCTGGACATGACAGCATGCGAACCGCCGATGGCATGGTGTTAAGGAGGCGGACCCCTATCGCACAAGAAGCAACAGCCCAACAACCCAACGAGAAGTGGAATCAGACCATTCGGCAGAAGAACAAGAGTCCCCTCTACCTGCAGGCTAGCCCTTCCGTAAGGACTGCCCATAGGAGAGCACACACTGGACATATTAAGTGGAGCCGCAAGTTAAACTCTGATGTAATGCGAGCCTTTTATTATGTCAACCAGTGCGGCGACACCACTCACCACTAACCCAAACTAACCCAAACTAAACTGGTCAATATATTTGCCAAATAATTCCACTTTGAAAGCAGACGGTAATTAGACAGGATGGATGCATGGTAAAAAATAACCACGATAACTTTAGTCACAAAATTAGTCGCTTTTCTCTGTCTGAACGCATGGAGCGTCCATACTAGAAGGCCTGAAATTTATCTCGAAAAACAATATATACCACATAATTATGCCAAGTGGCCCACTAAACGGATGTAACCATCGAGCAGGTTCGAGCACCGGGAGTAAGGTCGCGAGAAGTAAGGGAGCGAGAGTATCGATAACACAAATCATCCAGTAAATGGAGAAAATCGCAACACTGTATTTAGTAACATTTGCAATGTTCAACTATCACCAACGAAATGCCGCTTTTTAAGTTTCATTTGCCCGTGGCAAAATGTGAAGATGATAATTGTCATGATTCTCAAAGTGCCAGAGTCATGAAAATAAATCAATTTAAATAAACCCAACACTATAGAAAATCATTTAAAATATGAATAATATGGCATATTATGATGGTGAATGTCCGCCATTATTTTACTATGATAACAACAAAAATACTGCTTTTAATTCAACTTAATGGTAATATCTCAATTGATTAACCCAAACTGTTATTGTTCTTTACTAAAAACCCACTGTCAATAAAATAACTGCTCTTTAAATACATTTTATCCATTAATATCATGTTCTTTTCCTTTCTTGATCGTAAAATTCAATAAAATCTTCCTACTTCCCCCAGTCGCAACCTACTCAATTCCTCCGCCTTACGATACTTTATGCCAAAAAGTTTAATTAAATAATTAAATTGGACTCTTTTAACTACATCATGAAAAACGATCTATCCCACTAATTCCACAAGACTTTTAATTTTACCTCCTTGCGTTCGCTTCGAAACCTGCGCATCACTACTTTATGCGAAAGAGATTTTTTATTTGATTAGATACAGAGGAAAAGAAATGCGAATAAGGACTAAAGAGAAATTAAATTAAGTTGCAGGAATATTGTGAAAATGAGGAAGCTACGACAATCTAAGAAAGGGAGAGATAAATTATGTTTTTTTCTTTAATGATTAGTCTGATATGAAGTTTTTGCGTATGCCACTCGACGAAACGGAGATTAAATTTTGATAAAAAGATGAAGCATTAAATTATTTTCTAAAGTAGTTTTTGTAGCGCTGATTTTTATTTCTTCAGGACGTCGTAATTGAAAGCAAAGATCGATAAAATCTTGTTTTAATCATTTCCCGATGATAAACCTACACATATCAATCAATAGGATTCTATGATGTGAAAATATAAACGGATATAAATAAATCATGCAAAAATAGATTGAAAAGAATTTCACGCTTCATTACATCGTCGCTTTAAATTGTATACACCATAGTTAGCAACAGCTTTTACGGAAAGTTATTTGCCTTTTAACAACGACATAGAGGAAAATATCGCTTTTCTCTTGCACGTAATTCGAGTTCTAGCAAAAAAAGAGAAAGCTTTGCGCCGTCGAGTATTTAAAAGCAATTTACATAAGGTTCCAATAATGAAACCCTTCATTTTCAACTAGCGAGTAGTGTTTCGCTTAACGTATGAGTTTGATCATGCCAGAAAAACCCTTTTGTCTATTTTTTGAAATATTCCTAAATCGTTGCAGAGTCAACGCTGCTAAGCTAACAATAAAAATACTATTTTTAATTCTCTTGACAATATTTAAATTAACAAACCCAGACGAACTAAAACACCCTGATATGTTGACATAAAACATAGAGTTGTTGTTTTTGGCTGAAAACCCGCTGCCAACTGCTTTTAAACACGTTTTACCCCTTAACATTATTTTCCTTTATTTTCTTAATACTAAAACTCAATACACTCTTTCTTCCCCCAATTGCAACAAACTCAATTCCTCTACCTCACGATACTTTATGCAAAAAACTTAATTTCTCACCATGGCCTACTTTTGGAGAGTGTTCGTGTTCGATATTCTAACGACAAAGTTGTCGGAAATAAGGCTACGTGGAAGCCGTCCACAGGATGTCACTTTCCAGTGCTTATCTAACTATCCCTTTCGAGCTTCATGCCACAAGTCACACATGTCCGAGGCTTTCTCGTGTTCGCTTTGTAAAAATATCAGCTACATGAAAGAGGAGTGCCAGAAATTGCTACAGATCAAGTCAGAAGGAATGAATAACGCGCGTGCTCCTCCAATCATGTATAATAGAAAATACTGTTTCGGGGGCACCAAATCAAATTTCCACCCTATCATGTTATGGTTGTGGTAATCCCGGTTTTATTCGGAGCAACTGTCCAAAATGCAGTCAGAGAAATAATACCTCAAAGTGATCTGTATTGTCCACAGAATTTTTGTGGAATTCTTTTGATCATGACCCAGTTTCTTTTCGACCTTTGATTCCTATTAACATATGAGGGCACAACGGTTATGCTTTCGTTGATACAAGCGCAAGATCAAGTGTTGTCGGATCTATGTTGGCCCATATTTAACTAAAAGAGAATGTTCCTTATACTGTGGTTGATGGCCTTGATATGACGCTTGCTGATGGTGTTCAAAGGAAAGTTTCTGAATATGTGTTCGAAGTTTTTGTTCAGTTACATCATAAAAATATAGAGTTACAACTATTGGCAATACCTGAACATGAAAACAGTCTAACTACTTGGTGTAGATTTTATTCAACTTGCCAACCTTATTCTTGATGTACCAAATAGTTTATGTTATTTTGGTGAAAACCAGCATATTCCTAAAAATTTTTCGCTGAAGAAGACAT
The DNA here is from genome assembly GCA_016904865.1 of Pissodes strobi. NCBI lineage: Eukaryota > Metazoa > Arthropoda > Insecta > Coleoptera > Curculionidae > Pissodes > Pissodes strobi. Next base: position 362,976 of record MU182359.1, on the reverse strand, counting down.
CACTCTTTCAGTAAAAATGGTAACTTGTTCAGAAATTTCGCTTAGAGATAATGAAAGCAAATAATTACAATGTCAACAAAGGGATAAATTAAAGAAACTATCGAGTGATAATACAGATGTTTTTCAGTATAGCAATGAGCCTACGCTTTTCACTGAACATTCTATTGTACTTCTTGATGATAATCCCGTGGCTGTTCCCCCATATTGCATGTCCGAATCAAAGAAGAGTCAACTTCGGGAAGAATTGGACACATTACTAGAAAATAGAACTATTGAAGAGTGTGATTCCCCATATGCTGCCCAAGTAGTGCTGGTGCCCAAAAAGGATGGAGGTGTTCGTTTAGCAATAGACTTATTACCAGAGCTGTGAGCTACCCACTTCCAAGGATTGATGATCTACTTCATGAAGCCAAAAGGACAAAATTTATGACCACATTAGATCTGAAAAGCGGATACCATCAAATTAGTGTTAAACCTGCTGATAGAGGCAAAACCGCATTCGTAACGCCTTTTGGTACCTTTAGATATACTCGAATCCCATTTGGTTTGTCCACTGCACCATCTACAACCCAAAGGCTAATGGACAGATTTCGCTCAGGGTTACCGGATGTTTTTATTTTGGCTTACCTTGATGATCTGGTTATTATCTCTTCAACTTTTGAGAACCACGTTAAGAATCTTCAAACGATTTTCGCAAGGTTAAATATCTTTAAATTGAATTGAATCGGAAAAAATGCTATTTTTGTTGCGACTCTGTTCGATACCTTGGACACATTATAACCCCAGAGGGCATAAAACCGGATAATTCCAAGGTGGCAGCCATAATAAATATGCCTGCGCCGAAAAATGTGAAGGCACTTCTCAGTTTTCTACAGACCTGCTCCTGGTTCAGGCGTGCGTTTCATTAGTAAATTCGCCGAAATTTTGAAGCCCTTATCATCTTTAACCAAGAAAAATGCCAGATGGGAATGGGGAAAAGAACAAAAAGTATCTTTTAACCAGTTAAAACTTTTATTATCCACAGCTTCGATACTTAGGCAGGCAGATTCACGTTTGCCGTATACCCTGCGCACGGATGCAAGTAGTTATGCTATTTGAGCTTATCTACTCTTGGAGGAGAGCCCGATGAACGTCCTATTGAACATGCTTCGAGATTATTAACTAATGCTGAGCAAAATTACAGTAGAACGGAACGAGGAGCACTCGCTGTTGTTTGGGCAGTTGAAAAGTTTAGGGGTTATATAGGAGGGACCACCGTCATTGTGCAGAGCTACCACCAGCCGTTACGATGGTTAATGACACTAAAAACACCGACGGGACGTCTTGCACGATGAGCTTTGACCCTACAAGCTTACGATCCTCGTATATACTATGTGATAGCGAACACTTTATCCAGGCCGCCAAGGGATGAATCTGATGAGTCAATGAATATAGTCAGTGTAGATCTACCAACAAAATCAACCAGCGAGATACGTACTGAACAGTTAGCTGACCCGGATCTTAATAAAATCATTAGTAGCTTAGAATCTTCCAGTGCTGGAGTTGAATTTAAGAAATGGGCAGAACAAGGTTTTATTATGTGCAATGGTGTACTATTTCGCTACACTCCTGATATCGATGAAGAGCAACCTCAACAAGTGGCCGCACATTCTCACATCCCACAGATACTTAAAGAATATCATAATTTAGATACTGGAGGACATTATGGAATAGAAAGGACACTGCAAAAGTTATCTCGCAGATATTATTGGCCCGACATGAGAAAAACTATTGCAGAACATATAGGCAAATGTATTGAATGTCAACGATATAAAGCGACAAACTTAAAACCCGCCGGACTATTACAAACTCCAGTTCAGTCCCAAAGATTTGAAGTTATATCTATGGACTTATTTGGTCCTCTCCCAGAGACTACAGATGGGTATCGTTGGACTTTTATCGCCAGCCGCTGGACAGAAATGTTCCCTTTGAAGAATGCTACTGCCGAAGCTTGTGCTAGAGGTTTCATAGATGAGATAATTCTTAGGTACGGGGTACCCCGAAGAGTAATTAGTGATAATGGAGTCCAATTTGTGGGAGCAGTTATGCAGCAAGTAGCTCACTGTTTGGGATTTCAACAATGTTTGACTCCTGTGTAACGTCAAGACTCTAATCCAGTAGAAAGAAAGAACAGGGATATGAAAATTCAACTAGTTATCTTCACTTCGACGGATCATAGCGCCTGGTTTGACAAGTTACCCGTAGTTAGGTTTGCCATTAACACCTCAAGATGTGATTCCACTGGATAGTCCACTGCGTAATTAACCTTTGGTCGCGAGCTACGCACTCCTGATGGTGTTTACCGTGACATAATCCAGAATGACAATTTTGTTTCTCAAATCACACCCTATTTAGAAAATTCGGCACTACCCTCTACGAAGCACGAAAAAATCATGAAAAGGCCGAAGAGAAGAGAAAATCCCTTAAGGATGAAACTAGACGTGCAACTATCTATAACCACGGGGATAAAGTCCTAGTAGACATGCATGTATTAAGTAGTACTCGGAATCAATACACTTCAAAATTCTCTCCAAAACGGGATGGACCATATTTGATCTAGAAGCGTGTTACACCCACCACTTTCCTTGTGTCGTCGATTGGTAATCCAGACGTAGCCCTTGGAAAGTAACATGTGTCTGTCGTGACTCCCTACAGGGGACCCGATGATAAAAATATAGAACCAGTCCGTCCATTGCGCCGACGAGGACGGCCTCCTAGAAGGAAAGCTGATGTCGAACCGCCAAAACCCCAGAATGAAGCCGCAAATGATACTCAACCTATTCAAGTTGGAGACGCCATTTCAATGAAAAATAAAACCCGTGACCAGGACAAGCCTCTAGACGAACGTTCGCGGAGGAAACCCACCATTAAGAAGTGCTCGTGCTGTGCCCAATGTGTTTGCTGTTGCCCCGCACATGAGGACGTTTGTGTGGTGCAAAGGGGGAGATTGTAACGCCACTGTTAATCCAATAAGACTGGAAGGGTTCTGCCCTTAATGACACTAATATAATTAGGTTAAAAGTGTTGACAGATTTTGTTTGACGTTGATTACTATCATTGCATTCTTTGACAGACAGCAAGATTCGTGGTGAACAATTTATTTTCGATGCTAGAACCTCACTGAGTAACCTCACGGTTACAGTACATAAAGATTTAATTACCTTATGCTCACTGACCAACCGCGCACTAACGTCCTATTTACGGAAGTTGCAGTTGACAGGGTTACTAAAATTTCGTATAGGGTTTCCTGATGAGATCGAAAATTTAGACAACCCATGTTTTGCAGTTTCACGCCACCGGTAGACATGTTCTTTTACTGCACGTGCGATAGCCATCATCGATATGTGATGTTAGAAACGAGTACTAGAAACCTCAGTTCGGTATCACCATAGTATGTGACGCGTCACTCGAACCGGTAAGCAGGTGTTACCAATGAAATGCGGCTTTCGTCGGTTCACCTGTCTAACGTAAAATGTGAAAACGATAACTGACATGATATTCAAATTGTCAGTCCCACAAGAAAATCAATTTAAAAGAATGCTCTACAGAAAATTATTCAAAACATAAATAATACGGCATATTATGGTGATAGATGCCGGCCAGTATTTTATTACGATATAAATAGTAATACTGATTTTAATTGAATTTATTGGCATTATCTCAATTGGCTAAGCCAAAGCAACTGAAATGCATTGATACTTTATCATAAAACATAAGGTTGTTGTTTCTATGCTATAAAACCGCTCCCAGTGAAATTATTGCTCTTAAAACAGGTTTTGCCCTTTAACATCTGTTTTCTTTCCCTTTTTGAACCTAAAATTCAATAAAATCTTTCTACTGCCAGTCGTAACCCACACAGTAAGTACCGTCTTACGATACTTTATGCAAGAAAGTATAATTTTATAATTAAATAGGGATCTTTCAACAACATTTTTAAAAATGACCTACTCCACTAATCCCTCGAGATTTTCAATTTTACCCTCTTGTGGGCTCTTCCAAACCTGCGCATCAATACTTTATGTAAAAATGCTTTTATATCTGATTATATACAGAGAAAGAGAAATGGGAATAAAGGCTAAAGAGAAATTAAATTAAGTTGTGAAAATGAGGAAGCTACGGCAATATAAGAATGGGAGAGTTCTAAATTATATTTTTTTCTTTAATGATCATTCTGACATGAAGTTTATGCTTATGCCACCCGGCGAAACAGATATTAGATTTTAATAAAAAACAGGAAGCATAAAATTATATATTAAAGTGGATTTTGTAGCGCTGATTTTATGGAGATTTTATGCAAAATTTTTGATAATTATTCGCTTTCCTATTAACCCGGCATTGGGTAGGTGGGGTGTGAGAAACCCCAACGAAGATTGTAGTACTGGCAACGTGGTAAAACCGTTCTGTATGCGGTCAGGTATTCCCCTACCTTCCTAAAACACTCAAACGTGTCTTATGAGCGCTTGACTTCAGTTGGACTTGGTCAGCGATTCACGTTAGAAGCACGCAAAGTCGCTTTGGGTCGGTCACACCTCACCTTACTTATTGTGTTTGTAGTTTAGTCAGATTATTTCAAGCTGTTTTGTGGTTTAGCCAGATTAATTCCAAACTGGTAAGTGGTGATTTTTTGCAATTCTTTGGAAAATAAGCACCAATTTTTTTTAGAAAAAAATGGGGAGCTATGAGGAGGAGCAGAAGAAGTTGTTAGCTCTATGGAGAGATGTTCCTTCAGACGACGAAGTTGTTGAATCGGAGAGTGATGACGAGATAGATCATGTAAGTGAAAGTGACCACAACACTGACACCGAACAAGAAATTTTAGAAGATGATGAACAGGAAGTTGAAGAAAATATTGAAAACGAAGTGTTAGAAGATAATGAACATGAAGTTGAACAAAACTTTCAGGAAGAAATTTTAGAAGGGCAAAACTTAGACTTAGAAAATGAAACTTTATCAAGTACTACTGGAAACGAAGAACATATGAGAGAAGCACGTGGACGAAGAATAGAAAGATTTTTTATTGCTAAGGACGGAACGAGGTGGAGTAAGACAGTTCCAAATTAATGTGTTCGTACTAGAAAAGAGAATATTGTTAGTCACCTACCTTGTGGCAAAGCTGTTGCGAATCAGTGTAAAAATGAGTACGAATGCTGGAACCAATTTATTACCAATAGAATGCTGGATGATATTGCCACTTATACTAATATCAAAATAGCTGAAAAGGCTGTTAACTATAAAGATAAATTTTCTGTCAAACCAACTAATAAAACTGAGATAAAAGCGCAGTTATAGGATTGCTTTATCTAGCTGGACTTTTTAGATCAAACCAGCAAAACCTAAATGATTTATGGCAGACGGATGGTACTGGCACTAACATCTTTAGGACTACAATGACTAAAACGATTTCAATTTTTGTTATGTTGCTTGCGCTTTGACAATATTCTAAATCGCGCAGAAAGGTCAAAAATTGACAAGTTAGCGCCGATTAGAGGAATATTCGACGAGTTTGTTGCGAACTGCAAAGCGGCTTATTCACCATCACAAGACCTGACAATCTATGAAAAACTAGAGTCTTTTAGAGGCAGGTGCTCTTTCAAGCAATATATGCCGAACAAACCCGCGAAATATGGGATAAAGTTGCAAGCCCTAGTAGACGCACGTTCATATTATGTGGTTAACTTGGAAATTTACCCAGGAAAGCAACCTGAAGGTCCATATGACCTCCCTAATACTCCTTCGGCTATTGTGGAGCGGTTTATAGAACCTGTATCGGGAACTCACAGAAATATTACTTTTGATAACTGGTACCCAAGCTCAGACTTGATGATGACTCTAGCGCATATTGGTCTCTAGAAAAGCATAAATTAAAATCAGTGGGCACTGTTCGGAAGAATAAACGCTGTATTCCATCTGAATTTTTGAATGTAAAAAATAAAGAGCCGAAATCAACAATTTTTGGATTCCAAAAGAACCTTACTATTTTAGCATATACTCCAAAGAAAAACAAAGTTGTTTTGATGTTATTAACTCTTCATCATGATGACAAAATCGATAATAAATCTGATAAAAAATTGCCAGAAGTTATTAGCTTTTATAATTTTACCAAATGCGGCGTAGACGTAGTGGATGAACTAGCTGCAAGTTAAAATATTTCAAGAAACTCTAGAAAATGGCCACTCACTGTAATCTTTTCTGTGCTCAATACAGCTGCAATAAATGCCCAGGTCATTTTGAGAGAAAACAATGAGGATTTTAAAACACCCAGACGCAAAATTATCAAAATGTTACGATTGCAACTTTTAGAGGACCATGTAAAACGTCGGAGAGTAATCCAAGAATATCGCGTGAGCTACGCCGCAAAATTGGAGAAGTAGTCGGCCCTTCTGAATCAGAGCCACCCCAAAAACGGCCTAGACCCATTGCTCGTTGTTCTGTATGTCCTTGAAAGAGTGATAGGGAAACTAAATACTGTTGCTATGCATGTAAGTCGTATATAAGCTTGGATCATACGATACCTTTGTGCGAAAGTTGCGTAAATTCAGCGACTGAGTAAAAAAAATATATTATCATTATTGAGGTGTTTTATTTGCTAGAATCTCTGTTTTTTCTATTTTATTTGCAATGTTTTAAGTTTTTCCTCCTTTTGGTGGCAATATTTGTGTGAAAAAAATAAGGATAAATGTTTTTTTTTTATTTACGATTTTCACAATAATTAAAAAATTGTAATAACTTTTTGAAATAAATTATGTTAACAGTGGATATAGTTTTTTTTTGTACAAGTTAAAGGTTTAAAGATTACAAAAACAAACTAATAGGTATAGTAAAAATTAAGCATTTATATGTTTAAAAAAAAATACGTCATGGGGTTTAGGAAACCCCACCTTCCTAATAATTAAAGATATTTTCACCTTACCAACGCCGGGTTAAATGTCATGCAGGTATTAAACTAGAAATTATTATCAAAGCGCTGTTTGATACTAAAATTTGTATACTTAAATAAAAATCAATCACACATAGATGCTTAAAAATTATTTAAAAAGAACCTACTTAATTCAAGCTATCCTTGAAACTATGAAAAAAAAACTAAAACAATGTCAGTGTTCGACGTTAAATAAATGATGTTGTTGCAACTGCATTTTTTCTGTCAGGGTATCAATCAAAAGGCCGCAAAACATTGGCCGTAGAACACTTAATGCCCAATAATTTGTCATTGCCTGACAGTAATGAATTACTGTCCTTTCGATCGAATTGCAAAACAAACCGTGTTGCGTCAAGGCCTATTCAATTTCAGGGATTGATTTCGAAAGGATGACTTTGGATTATGGGAAAATTTTACATACAATCACACATTTCCTAGAGAAATTTAAGTGATTTATTTAAATCAGTACGAAAATAATTGTTTAAAATTTATTAGAGCTTTAAATGGTTATTTATATTCTAAGTCTTATCCAATAATCTTGAAAGAAGAACACAACTTCTAATAACTTCAAAATAGTACAGTAGCACAAATTTTGCATCCAGACCGGACTTACCATCAATAAACCAAAGGTAGCCATCAAAATCAATTTTGTCAATCTCAGCAATTAAATAGATACCCTTTTTCAATATATTAACCCCAACAAATAACAAGTGTTTGAACCACAAACATGTATTTAAGCTTACAGGCCAAATATCTCGTAATAAACCTTAAGCCATGTCACTTGAACACGCGAACAACAAGCTATCAAAATATCATATATCATATCAGGAAGAGGTCTATCAAATCGATAATAAACGGAAATAGACAATTTTTGAAAAACTTACTTAAACTATTCTAGTCATGAAAATTTATCAATCAATTATAATATTCCAAATTACTACTCCCTGATACTTGATTTCAGCGAACGACAAGAGAAATAACAGACGATTACATAAGCCTAAATCGATTGAAAGCTCCGTTCGAAAACTGCATCGTCTCGATGATTCCATACGTTGAATATGAAAACTACCACACTGAAAGATACACAGAAAGTGTTTTTGTATTAAAAAAATTTAGTTTTCTTTTGAAGTAGTTGCTTATTCCAAGAAAAAGTATATTTTTAGTTTTCCGATAGGAATACGTTTTTTACCCTCCACCATCATGTTAAAATTGGGAAATTAAGTATTGTCCGACGTTTATCAATGTTTTGTCATTTGATATTTTTGTTTCTTTCTTATGTAAAAGTTTAAAAGTTTAAGAACTAGATTGAAATTTATTCTTAATATCATGATTTGGCATTTTTAATGTATTTTTACCATTTTTGATCTATTTTCACCAAAACTCCAAGACAGATTTTCACACTATTCCACTCTTTCACATACTCAAATTTTAAATTTTGTATTTTCGGTTCGCTCTAGAACGCATACTCATTTTCCCCGCAGCGGGAGAATCTTCAACAAAAGAGGAGCCAATGGCGAGTATGAATTCATCTTCTCACCCAAACCAGTGGAGCCACCAATAAACTGCCAAGTAAACATCTTTGATTACCAGTTCTTTAATTAATAAGATTGTCGTGGATCATCTTGAAAGGCTGTCAGAAATCAAGACACCAATATTAGACTCAAATTCAAGATCCTTGTAACCAGCTTTATTCGCTAAGCGTTCACTCAGCTGTTTGTAGTTTTGTTCTTTTTAACGGTGCGGATTAAGGTGTATGGCAGCTAGAACGGGCGCCAATAAATTTTTAATGCAATAAATTGATTAGATATTCTATCTGCCTGAAAATCGGATAATAAAATTTACAAAAAATATCCTGTAAAAGAGCGTAAAAAAATTAAAATGAGATACAGTTTACAAAAAAAACACCAAGAATACAAACAACCAGTTTATTTAAAAAAATACTGCTTTCTTAAAATTTAGAAGATTTTCTGATTACTCATGGTTAATATTATACCAAAAAAAAATTATGGAAGCTGACCTATTTATGCCACTGGTGGTAATTAATGGTCAAATTACAATTATATTAATTGCTATGGTATTTAAGTTTCATCTTGACACTCTAGCACTAAAAATTGCAATAATCAAATATCAAATATGCGATTTTGGCCTGGTACTCACTGCGATTAAACTTCAAATCAAAAAATAGCACTAGTTGTATTTTAGAAAGTCTCTAATCAATAACTTAACATTACTAATTACTATATAAAAATCTCAATAAATACAATGAATGGTTTCTGCGGTAGGATCCTTGTGAAACATTGTTGAATAATAATACTAGGGATAATTAGTACACTGTTTTTAGATGCTTCAAAATAATTTAATAAGATATTTTTCTCTACATATGTTTCGGCTTGATGAGGCCTTTTTCAAGAGTACTTGTATACTAAAATCTAAATTGTTATACCCTACTAAACCGCCTGTCGGTATTTTGTTTTTATTACACTGTCAATTACGCAGGTGTTAAAAGAGCAGGTCAGTTGGTCGTTCGTATTTAAAACGTCTGTTTTTTGTCACTTTTGGATTTCTAAGTACTCCAAAAGGTTCAGCCTTTTGCTTTTTGGGTCGGTGTGTAGAAGTTTGACATTATTTCTATCTATAAAATGGTTATTTTCTATACAATGTTTTGCGAAGCCAGAGTTTTTAATATAATGTAAAATCGATTTTTTATGTTCATTAGTCTAAGTTGTAACAGTTCGATTTTGCCAAGAGCAAACATTTTTAAAAGTTTATTTAATGCCTCTAGAAAAAATGATGCTGTATTTTGCACGCATCGGTTTATTAATTATAAATTTATTAATTCGATTTGCGTGTAAATGCCAGTTTCCTAATACGAATTAACTATATTTTAAGTATAGGTTAGCTATATATTTGTATTATGCCGTCGTGACTATTTATTTTAGTTAATAAGCTAAAGCGATGTACCATATTAGGATAATTTGGTTTGATTTGTATCTTATTTATCATGAACAGCCAGCGAATCGATTTATATTTTCAGAATGTTGTTCGTGAAGCCTACAAAAAACGCTGCGTTTGACTTGTTGATCCGTATTTTGGTAGTAGTTTTTGTGACCTTCATCACGGAGTAATAGAAATGTACTGCTTCTCGTAGGATCGGCTGTCGATTTGATTTTTTAAAAAGGTTATCGTTTTTTTAGGGAATATTCTCTATTGTTTCGTGAATCCCTTGATTTCAATGCGTTAATTGTGGCCTCCACCGTCATGTTACCCCTATAACAAGCAAGAGCTCGATCGCTTATTATCTTAGAATTATTCCTTGTATCGAGGCACTCGGCAAGTTTTCAGCCCATTACTACTTGTGTCGCAGTATTTAATCTCGAAGGCGAATTGACGAACGGAGAGGACGGTCTTTGCTAGTTTGACCGGAACGTAAGACAAACGCTTGCCAGGGCGGCTAGAAACTTCCCGTTTTAAGTATTGTAATATAATAAAACCCTTTTGATAAGGGATTTACCGTGTCGTTTCTGTTTGTGTTTTAACACGACCGATTTTTCGGGCTCTATAAGCTGTACTAGGTAAGCATTTTCTCTGGATTCCTTTTTCTGTGGCCTATGAAGCACGTGATCGCCATGTTGCTATTTTTTTTGTTTCCATTATTTATAGCGGCTTCCACGTTCGTCCCATAAGACCGAGACCGTCGAATCTCTCCTAATACACCCTCAAGTCCGAGTTCGAGGTAAATATCGCTACCATTTTTTGCCTAAATTAATGAAATTGATTGTTTATCTACCTTTTATTTTTTTTTGTGCACATAACGCCATTTGCTTTTCCCATGTGTTATCTTATCTACTCCATTTTATCTCATCCGAATTTTTATTTTAATGCAACTTTAATTTTGATCATATGGGGAAGTTTATATATTCTTTTAGGGGTGATTTATACCTATCTTTTTATATTCAAGTTGCCTGAACCTTAATATCTCTTTTATCTGCTTTATTGCACTGCAAGTCCATGGGTTTTTTTGTCTGGGAAAATTTGTTTTATAAAGAAGATGTATTTATGCAAAGAGGGAGGGGGTCTATGATTTTTATTAAAGTAATGGGGCTTCATTTAATGCGTACTGGATTATTTCAGGGTTTTTCTGCTGGACAGAAGTTCAATTGCAGAACTACCTCTTGTTCTGAAGGGCCAGAAGCCGGTCCACACCCCCCGAAGGTATCTCCGGTTTGTCGCACCGGTGGGGCTTGCGCGCTTCAGTGACCCTGAGAGCCATGTCGGCGGTAGCTTGCTACTGGTAGGGACACCCATACCGAACGGGTCGAGGGTGAGAAGCCTGACTAAGAGAGGTACCAAAAACCTGACCGTAGGTATAAAAGGCAAAACGAAAGATGGACAGGAAACAAGAAATTGTACCCCAGGCAGGTAGCACATCACGCGCAGAATCCCGCACCAGCCCTTCAGGGTTGGTCTGCCCCTCGGATTCTGGGAAGGGCAACTTTCAATTAACATCAACATTTGAATTCGCGAGAAGAGGCTCGATTCAAAAATCCCCGACCAGCAAAGCTCGGCTAGACCAGGAAGACATTTTCGTTTCTCCCGGCGTCAACACAACGAAAAACGAGGAGTTCCCGCCGATCTGCTTGGAACAGGCTCAGGAAAGCGAACAAAAGGAGTTCCCTATTTTCCAAAACCGCAAGAAGAGACGAAGGACGAACCGTAACTCACCAGAGTTTAAAATTCTTAGCGAGGTACCCTTAAGCGAAAATCTAGAACGCCTAAGTGCAAAAGTGACAGAACTGGTTAATTTTGGAACAGACAACCAGAACGTTCACAAAGCGATTAAACACATATCAAAAGAATTGAAAGCCCTAACTGGATGTGTACTAATGGAATATAGAAGACACATATATGAAACAAACACTGAAAAGGAGAGGCTAATTGAGACAGCAAAGAAAAATACAAAAATCCATAAAGAAAAACTATCAAAAAAGAATGAAACAATCAAAATACTGGAGCACGAATTAAAAGAGGAACAGGAGGAAAATAAAGTATGTAAAACATGCAAGAACTCAACAGAAGCAAAAATAGAAACCATACAAGATCAACAAGTAGAAAATTACACGGATATAGAAAAGCTAATAGAACGTACATTGGCCCCCGAAGCTTTTAGGAAAAAAGGTCTTCCCTGGGGCGTAGACCAAACCGCCTAATACTCTTCTCAAGTGAAGAGTACAAAGGGAAGAACAACGAAAAGACCAGCAAACTGGAAAAAGAAGTCCTAAATCGCTTCCCAGAACTGACGGAGGAGAGCCCCACGAGTTGCGAAACTGGATTTTACACCACACTAGAAGAGTGCTCTACATATAGGGTGAGGTCAACAAATGAAGCCAAGACATACACAAAATCTATAACTCTAGCGTATAAACCCACCAAGCACGGAACAAATGAAAACTTTCTATGGTATCTTAAAAGAATTAAAACTCATTCTGGAGGAGACCCAAGCGGAAGAGGCAACAATAATTTACCCTGTATGTATTAACCCACTAACCTTCAGGAAAATGTGCGAATGCGCATTGAACTACACTGAAACGAAGTTAAAACTAATATACTCAGTAGGCGCGCTGAGATCCCATACAAACAAACAGAGGCAAAGAGGCGAAGTAATTATTATAGAACAAATGGAAGGACGCTCATATTCTGACATGCTCAAAATCCTTAAGGAAAACGTCGACTCTGTTTTGACAGAAGGTGTAAGGTAGGTCCGAAAAATAACAAATGGAAACTTTTTATTAAAACTCAAAGGCGAGTCGTCAACGGCAAAGAAACTCCACGACAAAATAAAGGACACCTTTACTGAAGGAAAAATTCGGATGGCAGGAGGCAAAGACAAGAAAACTATATACATAAAAGACATAGACGACATAACCGACACGAAAGAAGTTAGGGATAGAATAGTGGAAGAAGGCATTATTGAGAGAAAGGATGATACAAATATAAAATCACCAGAAACACACATGGTGGCCAAACAGCCACAATCGAGCTAGATGACACAAAGGCCTTAAAGCTAATTAATACGTCCAGCATTCGAATAGGTTTCTCGGAATGTCGCATACAGGAAAGTGTGACTGTCGAAAGATGTTATAGATGTTGGCAGTATGGACACAGCGCCCGTCTATGTACAAACAAGGAGCTGGATATGTCAAATCGATGCTTTAGATGCGGCGAAAATAGACATCGTAAAGACACATGTAAAAGTGAAAATATTTACTGTCCCACATGTAACCAGGAGGGTCATCAGCCTGGAACTGCGAAGTGCAAATTGTTCAGAAAAGCTCTGCATCAAGAAAAAATTACCAGGAAGCATATGCCTGATAACATATCACAGAACTAAGACTACTACAAGGAAACGTTCAGAGGAAAACTGTCTCGGAAGATATAGAAAAAGCCCTTGCCTCAGAACACAAATCTCATCTGTGCTGTCTACAAGAACCAAATAAAAAAAAGCTGAATCAAACAACAGTCTAACATGCATCTCTGAACCAAATGAAAAAAATGCTGCTATAATAAACTGCTCCAAAAATGTCCCTGTTTACACATTTCAGAAGAATAAAAACTTCGTATGCATAGAACTAGGCTCTGTCTGTGTATACTCGGTGTACATCTCCCCGAACTGCCTAATTGCTGATTTTGAAAATGCCCTGGATGAACTGCTAAGTAGCCTATATCAAAAGATCTACACACGGAAACTACCTGCGATCATAACTGGTGATTTCAATTCAAAAAACCCAATTTGAGGTGGAAACGTCCTTGACGGTAGGGGAAAAAGATTGCTCGATGGCATGAGCGCAATGGGGCTAGTACCTCTAAATGATGGTAAGCACCCAACACTGATAAGAGAAAACGGCCAATCCTTCATCGATGCCACCTTTGTCTCAGAAGATATCCTCCAATGGGGGTCCATCAGTTGGCAAGTCCTACACGGAGAGGAAACTCTAAGCGACCACCAGTTCATATTAGTAAAAATTCCTCTAAAAAACATGAGATCCTTTGACAAACCACGATATATAAAACAACTAAACATACCAGTTTTCGAACAAAACGTATCTGGTTTCTTAGGGAAGGCTGAAGGGAAAGATATCGAAACAAAAATACTAATGCTCCAGGAAATGTATGATATGTAGTGCCGCAGTCTCCGGGTGGACAAAAACTACAAATTACGATATTGGTGGAATGATTCAATAGATACACAAATCAAGGACGTGAAAGCTAAAAGAAGGACTTTTCAAAGAGAAACTCGATCCCACATACGAAGAGAAGCTCTTCAAAAAATCTACAAAAACGCGAGAAATGCCCTAAGCAAAGAAATACGTAAAGCCAAAAAACAAAAATGGAAAGACCTGATTGATACATTACAAGATGACATATACGGGCAAGCCTACCAAATAGTAAGAAGCCAACTAAGAGCGACTGGACCTAAAATAATGCTAAACCTAAGCGAGAAAGTGCGTGTTTTCGAAGAACTGTTTATAACAGACATGCAGGATGCTCTACCATATCATGAGACTTCGGGTCAAAAAACTATTCCCGTTGTAACTGCAGAGGAAGTAAAATACGCTTTGTCTCGTATTAAGGCGAGCAAGGCTCCAGGACCTGACACTATGAAACCCGAACAGGCCAAATGGTTTATATCCAGAAATATTATATTTTTCGCAGAGCTATTTACGGAATGTTTAAATAGGCAACTCTTTCCGTACGAATGGAAAATATCAAAATTAATTCTAGTAGAAAAGCCAACAAAAAATACGGACGAAGCCAAGAAATTTAGACCAATTTGCCTTCTAGATGTACTTGGGAAAACTTTCGAAACTATAATTAACGTTAGACTTAAGAGGGAAATAGAAAACTCTGGAGGATTCAATGATAATCAATACGGCTTTATTCAGGGGCGATCTACGTGTGATGCTGTTCAGAAAATCATAAATACACCCAAATGAAATAAAACCAAGATTAACAGTATTATATGCGTGGACATTAAAAACGCTTTCAACACCGCTAACTGGTCTTTAATCGTAAAAAAGCTTATTCGACGAGGAATCCCAAGCTATCTAATAGATATAATAAAGTCGTATCTGATGAATAGGACTGTACTAGTGGACAGAAAAACAAAAAAGGTTGTGACGGGGGGGGCGGTCCCACAGGGTTTG
The DNA here is from genome assembly GCA_016904865.1 of Pissodes strobi. Taxonomy (NCBI): domain Eukaryota; kingdom Metazoa; phylum Arthropoda; class Insecta; order Coleoptera; family Curculionidae; genus Pissodes; species Pissodes strobi. Next base: position 347,820 of record MU182359.1, on the reverse strand, counting down.
GTCCTTGGACCGACTTTATGGGACGTACTATACGATGACATCATGGAAATAAAAATATCTAACGGTGGAAACGTTATTCTTCTGTGCTACGCTGACGATTTAGTAATTCTTATAATAGGTAACTCCATTCAAGAAAATATGCTGCTTGGAAACACCGCCCTACATAATGTGAAACAATGGATGGAAGCAAACAAGTTGGAAGTTGCACCAGAAAAAATGGCAGCAGTGGTTTTTGGATGGAGCTATAAATTCGTTTAGTAAAAGTTGCCATAGCTTATAGCACGATTTAAACCATAATTTTGCTTCATAACTTAGGAATTTATGACACACACGTTTTATTTTAAATATTTGTGCCTTTACTTATAGCACTAATATTTTTTCAGTTAAGTGCATTGACTCATTTGAATAAAATACTTCATTCATTGATTAGTTTCTCCTTATTTTTCTCTTAATATATAACAGAGTAGATATTCAGGATGATTTACCTGAAAACTCCTGTTAGTAATCGGTCTTTGTAAAATACGGCAATGCTAAATTTCGATTTATATATTATAAAATAAACATAAATTATTTAGCGCATGCGGCGGTTATAAAAAAATAGGCCCAGTGTTATTTTGAATATATTTATATGGGTTTTAAAATCAATACATCACTTTGGGTAATTGGTATAAAATTTTTAATAAGTGACAAACTAACAATTTAAGTTCATGACATATCTGAACTTTTAACTAATGTCAAAATAGGGGTAGTTGTGCAAATCTTACCTTAAGTACGGGTCTTTAATCAACTGAATTCAGATAATCAAAAATAGACTCTTAGTGTGACCGCTGTAACCCATCACACGTTCACTTCATATCAGTGGCGGCTCGTATATATGTGCTGAGGAGCTGCAGCACACAGCAAAATCACAGGAAAATTGAAATATTTTAGTACATAAATACTTGCCATTTTATTTTGAAAATTATTATTTATCTGGACGGAAAGTAAAATATTGTCTCGCCGCTAATATCTTCGAGATAAACATACCCACTACACCGTCAATCCAGACCCAACGCCTATGTTGTATAATTCGGATCGGTGTGCGATATGAATTTTAGCACCACGAGCCTTTTGGTCGTCGCGTCTCCGCTGATCCCTCTCGTGTGTTTTCAACGGTGATTTCAATGGCCGGTGGTGCTGCTCAATCTCAAGCACACAGCTAGATTTGTTGCCGCCTTTGATTTTAAACGCAGTTATTTATGTTGAATTTAGTAGCCAGGCCGTTTGCGCTAGTTTACTTAATTTAAGCATTTTTCGCAAGTAGTTTTCCTGATATTTATATATATATATATTTTAAGATATTATATATAATAACATTAG
>MU182359.1:328756-346061 GCA_016904865.1 Pissodes strobi | reverse complement strand
TGATTAGCGCAAATAACGGATATATTATACTTATTTGGCATTCAACGCTGCATCATTCAAAATGGGGCGACCGACGCTTTAATTCTACTAAAAGCTTGAAAATTTTCTTGCCGTTGTCCCACTCGGGTTAACTTTGATAATTGGAAGTAAGAGTTCGCGAAGTTAGCAATGACTGGGTCTCGTTACAAGAGCATTATGCAAATTGCTTCTGAAGCGTTCGCCTTTTTAGCAAGTTTATCTCGACTTGCAGAAGCGAATTCTGGTGTTTCAAACTAGCGACACTTTCGTAAATTAAATGTGTTCATAACAGAATTTCGATTAGATCTGAATAACAATTAAAAATTAAAAAAAAAATAAAATTAATTCATAATATAACTGATAGGAAATTATGAACATTATTAAATGTAATAATAGTTGAAATAGAGATAGAGGGCCTATTCCGTATAGTCGATTGTATCCGTTGATCAAGCGTGACTAGTAGGCTTCCAAGATTGATTCTTTTGGTTCCGCTTGATGCTTATAGTTAGTATAAAATAGAGTTATGCAGATCTTAAGTTTAGTTTTAATCACCTCCTGATGATGGTAACATAGTTAGCGAAACGCGCGTTCCGTACCCCAACATGGCAAATTTCAATAATCGGAAAGACGTTTCATAACTTAATTCATACAATTCACTAGTTAAATAAATAAATGCCATAATTCATCAGCTGTGTTGATACAGGTTTTTCTATCACAGATTTCGCAAGCGTCTTGGCGACCAAGATAAGATGAACCAGATGACTAATTTATTTTCAATGTCCTAAAATACGACTAACGATATCAATATATTTGTGAGTTAAGTCAACAATTTCTTTTTAATATTAGAAGTTAGGTTCTGACAACTTTGCACCTTAAGAGTGGAATTACAATTGGAAATGATATACTATAAAAACAAGAAAATGCACTTGAGCTCTTATATAACGCACCGCCCTGGTCAAATTTTTCAGCCGTAACACTGGAAAACTGCAACGGTTTACTAATTCAAACCATTAATTTTACTTGCCAGTTCAAAACCTAAGGAATTTCGAATATCTCCTTGGAAGGATCTCGGTTTGCCCTAAGAATTCCAAATTATATGCGGGCGAAATTAAAACTCCCCTCGGAAACAGTGTCGCATTTGAGCTACGAGGAGCTCTCGGTTAATTACAAGCGAGTCCTAGAGCTTGTCATTACTTTAACATGTGTTGGTTGAAAATTGCAACTAAGTTATATATGTTTGGACTTTCGCTAATTTTTTATTTCGAATTAATTATCATTTGATTTCAATTGCGAATTAACAATTTGGAGATATATGATACACATTTTAACTAGAAGTTTTGGCTAATAAATAAAATATTGTTTCTATATAACAAAAGCTTGCATTCAAATACGTGTATCTTATAGTGAAGTAAAATCAAATTTAATAAATCATTTTGTTCATAATTTATTTATTTATTATCATTTTATTGTTGCTCTTGTTCTAAAAGCTTTGTTAACAAGATATTATGCCTTAAACAACAAAACATATCTTGAATGTGTAATGCCTATATGTATCGATTTATTCAGGGTTTTCTTTCTCTTCGTTTCAACATCTCTTTGTGAATAATGAAAACTTGTAAATTTCAGTTTTCATAAAACTTTTTGAACGTTTATTTTAAAAGTTAAAAGTGATTAACCGAATATGTTAATTATTTTGTTATAAGAATATTAAAATAAAGGTATTAAAAAAAATAAATTTAATATTACCTTGTGATTGGCATTTTTAGAATTGTTTGTCGTATTTTTATCATGAATAATAATGTGTTTTGTTTTGTGTTTAGATGCCTCCACAGATTATAAACAAGGATTCAGAACATATCATAGTTTGGTGATAATAGGTTCGATCTTGGATCTTGAATCTCAAATTTTGAATTTTGAATGTTAGATACTGTAACTTGAGTCTTAAACCTGAATATTGAACCCGAAATATAAAATGTTAAATATTGCATATTAAATATTATATTATGAATCTGCGACCCTAAATAATTAATCATGTATTATAAGTATTCTTGTTAAGTATCGAATTTTAGATTTTGTTGAATTGACTTCCGATTAAATCATGTGTATTGAATTTTGAATATTGGATTTTCAATTATGGTTCGTGAATCTTGCATATTTGATTTTGAATATCGAATTTAAATGTTGGGTTTTCAATTCTCTTTTATGAATCATGAATATTGAATATTAGATCTTGAATATTAAATCCTTAATCGTGGATCAATTTTGAATAAACCAAATGCCCAATCGTGAACCGTGATTCTTGAATCACACATATTGAATTTAAGATTTCATACTTTGCACTAAAGACACAATCTTTACTTTTCAATCTTGAATCACCTTGAATGATCAATACTTAACTTTAAATATTGTATCTTAAATCTGGGACTTCAAGTCTTAAATATTAAAGACTGAATAATGAGCATTGAATATTGGTTCTAGCATACTGAAGCGAGGAGCGTAGATATTTGATTCTGAACAACGAATTTTGACCAATGAATCTAAAATTTCAAATCTTAAATCCATACACGCAGTCCTTAAATTTTGAATCTTCAATTCTCCCTAATACTATATCTCGAATCGTGAGTCAGGATTTTAGATCTCCAATCTTTAATAATTTTACTTTTAAGATTTTGCATTTTTATTATTGAATTTTAAATATTGAATATTCGTCGTTGTATACAGAATCGTGAATTTTGGGTATTATATCTTTGAACGGGAACCTTGAATCTGAGTATTAAATTTCCAATAATACATTGTTAACCTTTAATAGTGAACCTTAAATTTTGAATTTTCAATAATCCTGAATACTGAATCTAAGATCGTAATTCTGGAACCTCTAATTTTGAACTTTAGATTTTGTATCTTTAAACATGTGTTTTCAATATAATACTAAATGTTGAATCTTGAATATGGATTATTCATCCCGGCATTCTAAACTGTGGTTCGTAGATATTTAATCTTGGAACCTGAACCACGTGACGTGCTTGAATCTACAATCTTAAATTCTTAATTGCGGTTCTTCGGATTGAAACTTCAATAACTTGAATCCTGAATTATTCATGTATCTAAGGCATTCAATTCCAACTTTTAAATTTTCGATTTTATATGCTGAATCTTAAGTATTAAATCTTGAATAGTCAATCTTGAATATTGAATCTTCAATTTCAGTTTTTAAATCTGGAATAATGAGTTTTGAATATTGTTTCATGGACCTTGAATCGTGAACCGCCGATATTGGATCTGGGAACCAAATCCTTGCATTTTGAATTCATAATCTTAATTGCTGATCTTCAATATTGAATCCTAAATTATTAACCGTGAATCATGAATGTTAGACCTTGAATTTTGAGATTATATATATTATATCTTTGATCTTGGATCTTGCGTCTCGATTCTTAAATCTTGAAGCTTTGAATCTTGATTACTGAGTAGTTTCTGATTTTTGATTATTGAATCTTGTGAATCACAGTTCCTGAATTTTGAGGTTGGTTGGATTATTGGTTATGAAATACTGAATCGTAGACACTGGATCTTCAATCTTGAATTGTGGTTCTTGAGTCATGAACGTTGTATCTTGGTTTATGAATCGTTGATTTTGAATATTCAAGTTTGATGTTAAACATAAAATTTTAAATCTTGAATTCCGAATACTGAATCACGAATACTAAATATTGGTGCCTGGATTTTGAATATGGTCTATTGAATACTGAAGTTTGCATCTTGAATTATGTATGCTAACACTTTAATCTTCAATATTGTATTGTTTACCTTGAATGGTGATTCGTTAATTTTGAAATCTGATATCATGAATATGATATTTTCAGTCTTGAATCTTTTATCATGATTTTGCACCTTGAATCTTGAATACTGAATCTTTGCTCTCGGTTTTATGATCTTCTTAGATCTTTATTCTTGAACAATGAGTTTTGAATCAGGATATTAGGTCCTCAGTACCGTACATGGGTTATCCTAAATCTTCAAACTTGGATCTTGGATAGTAATTCTTAAATATTGACAGAAACCTTGAATCTTAAATCATAAATTTTGAACTCTTGAGCATTTATCCTTGAATACTGAATGGTATATCGTGATGCCATGACATGCTCATCTTTAAGTTTAGATTCTGACAGAGTCCGGTTGTTTTGATTCATTTAAAAATATAATTGCGCGGTAATGATATCATCTCTGGTATATATTTGTATCTCGTGGTACTGCGCTTTCTGCCCCTCGTCGTTGTGGTAAATTTATTCTGTATCATTTTGCGTTTTTCTAATGTTTGCCCTTAATGACTCAGATACAGCAACTAAAGACACCAATGAGTGGCTGATGAGATTGGCAAGAAAGAAACATTCGGAGAAACTGATTGTGATGAGAATGATGTGAATTTTTTATGAAGAGTCAGAACATAACACAGAATCCGAGTAAGATAACGACGAAACTGTAGTTGATGGGCACTTTGGAGGATGGTTTGATGATGACGATGTGTCTTATTACATATCAAGGAATCATTTCATGAAATGAAAGAAAATTGCTTCTCTTCATATAATAACAAGAGAGCATAATATTTTAATGGAAAAGCATGGACCCATCAAATGGAGCAGAAAAAGCAAAAAGCAATATAGAATGTTTCAATATTTACAGACACGCTGTTGGCAAGAAAACTTTACACATTCGAATTTAATGCGATGAGCTAAAAAGAGAAAAAAATTGAATTCCCTTGGTTTCCTCCCCTCCGCTTTCATTCGCCCACAAACACGCAGACGCGATGACGAGCTCGCATAGGGCGACCTTTGTTAGTGACGAAGACCGCCGAAGACCGACGCAAATCGACGAACCTTTTGTAAGTGCATGAGAAGGAGGCTATTTTATTTTGCATCATTTCCACGCAGCCGTTCGTTCGTGAAATTCTAATCTGTAGGTATCTAAGAAAATAAAAAGGTATTCACGTAAGCTCAACATTAATATTAAGAGCTGATAGAGCCGATGAACTGTGTCGATCGGTTTGTATTAATTTATCGAGGTCAGCAGTTCCTAATGAGAAAAACCATTTTAACCGTTTTTTATCGTTTTGAAAATTTGGGATGCATTAACCAGTGCTGCAATGGTTTACATGAAAGCCAACAATCCCATCCTATTCCTCAAGAAAGAATCGAAAGGAAAGAGAACGTATGTGCCTTTGTGGAAGCAAATGAGCCTTGCTCCGAAATTGAAATTTCCCAATAAATTGACATTCCAGATCCTACAGTTAGGCATGTTTTAAAAATGCATAGGTAAACATACATCCAAAAATTAAGAACGATGAGAGAGAAAATAAATGAAAATAAAGAATGCTTGAAAAATTTTCTTTTTACAGATAAATCATGATTTTCTCTTCATGACCATCCATCATAATCCTTGAGTCATTGATATTGGTCATAGAAAAATAAATTTTTCAGCGTACCATTAAGAATGCAAATTAAATGCTTGGGCCGGAATTTTGCTAGGAGCTTTTGTTATGGGGAAAGATATTTGCGATTGTTGCAAGAGAAAGTTGTAACAGATGTTCGGAAGGTTAATGTTAATTTTGAAGGAGATTGTTTTTAGCGGGATGGGTGTCCCGCCCATAATGCGAGACAAGCGCAGGAATTTTTAAAAAACTCCTTCTGCCCTAGAGGTACTATACCCTGACCAGCAAGGTCGCCAGATTTGACTCCCCTCGACCTGCAAATTTAGAAGAGTTTAGGGCAAACATTTTTGACTTTGCTAATTTCGTTACACCGGACACGTTAGTAAATGTTAGGAAGTAATTTTATGACCGACTAGGTTATAACTAAGCTCAGCAAGGCAATGTTTATTAAAATAATTTATGCTTTATTTATTTTATCAGTTATCTTTAATTGTATTCATTTTTAAGAATGTTTGGAAGTTTATTTTTATTTTCTTTAAAATCAAGTTTTAAATTCCTACCTATGGCCTACAAATAATCAAAAAATTTTAAATAATTATTGTATTTTCGAATAGAATAGTGATTAAAATTAGTTAAGAAAGAAAGAAAATATTCTAAAAATAGTAAACATGAAGAATGCGGGAAATAGCCTGTCCTCGGCGACGCATTCCTTACTACTAAAAATCGAATCGGGAAGGCCCGAGTACAATGGGAAAGCAGCGCAAGGAATGACACACGTTGTATCGTCTATTTTTTACTTCACATCTCGTATTTAACGTACTCTGTTAATCGCATTAAAATCGTATATGTGAAGTTTTCTTGCCAACAGTGTATACAGGGAAGAAAACCACGCTCTCAAACTATCGCTCAATTGCCTTGCTTCCAATAATCTCCAAAATCATGGCACGTGTAATCAATGAGCAACTACTCCAGTACCTCGAGACCAACAGAATAATTAGTGATAACCAATATGGCTTCCGCGACCGACCGGCGATATATTAACATATGTCACTCATATATGGAGTAGGGCAAAATGAAAACTACGGAGAAACTTGCGCGATTGCGTTGGCTATTTAGAAAGCATGCGACAGAGTTTAGCACGATGGATTGCTCAATAAACTGCCGTCCTTCGAACTGCCAGCGTCTCTCTGCAGATGGTTTGCCAGTTTCCTTAAGAACCAATCTCATCTGCACATTGCAGTTGATGGACACATCTCAGACACATTCACCATTAATGCCGGAACGCCTCAGGGGGCAATGCTTTCACCAACTCTCTTCCTCATCATATTAATAACCTGCGGACCGAAACCAATAATCCTGTTTACAGTTTTGCAGATGACAGTACTCTTGTCTCTCAATTTAGATCAGAAAAACCTTTACCAGCGACTGAGCCTTATCATCGCAGACAGGATCAGATTTCAAAAATTAATCAAGATCTGGAGAAAGTTCGAACCTGAAGCGACAGGAATTTAGTTCAATTCAATGCAGCAAAAACCCAAGCAACCACGTTTACCAAGAAAGCCAATCCGGCAGGCCATGATATCATTATGGCAGGATCGACCATTCCTTCATCCTCATCAATTGGTCTAATGGGTGTCTCGCTCAACAGCAATATGTCATCTGGCATGACCACGTTGCTAACATCGCAAAATCAGCCTCGCAGAAGCATGGTTCGCTATTTCGCAACAAAAAACTGTATACACCGCAGCAGCTGCCCTTGTTCTACAAAGCGCAAATAAGACCGTGCTTAGAATATTGCTCACACATGGGGGGTGCCGCACCTAAGCTGCCAGAATCCATTCAAAAGAGAGCCGTGCGTCTCGTCGACGACCCGGAGTTGACCCGAGATCTGGATAGTCTGTAACACCGCAGACATGTGTCCGAGATATTCCAGTTTTACAGATATGTTCACGGCAGATGTTCCCAGGATTTGGCCCGCATCATCTCGCCCCCCCAGCAACGCCTGTCAAACAGTCGCGAGAGATAGCAAGAGCGCACCCCTTCGTTGTACAACTGGAAACATCTCCAGGTGTCGCTTTAGAAGGACCCCTTTATCTGGCGCACTGCATTACTGTGTAGCTCACTCCCAGAACATCTGTACCCCCCTAATTACAACCTACAACTATTTAAGAACCATGCCAATCAACATTTTCGCAAACACACCGCTCGTCGAGTGGCATAAGATCTCCCTTAGTGTGTATGCAACTATCATAAAAAAGACAGAGAAAACCAAGGTCCAAATTTCAATTTTTTAAGATATACACGACTAACCGATATATGTGAGATCGAAGCACTTCTTGGATCGAATGTTGTACTTTTTGGAAATTTGCAGATCAGGAAGACTGAATATTAAAGATCGTTGGAGAACAGATGGCTCCGGTACGGGCGTTTTTCACTGTACCATGTCCTATGACCCAATTTGCTTTCTTTTGAGATGCCTACATTTTAATAACATAAATATTCATCAATAATGAAGAGATACCGATAAATTTACGGCTATAAAGGACATCTTACGTTTGTTGAGAAGTGTAAGAAATCAATTCTTACGTTTGTTGAGAAGTGTATGAAATCAATTATACCTGGACCAGATCTGACAATAATTGATGAACAACTTGTTGCCTTTTGTGGGAGCTGGCCTTTTAGGCAATATATTCCACCAATACCTGTAAAAATTGGAATCAAGAGTTTTGCCTTAGTTGTTCCGAATAATACGTATGGAATAGAAGAATATTTCGCAATATCATTAACAATTGGTTTTCAAGTGTACCTCTAGCACTTAATCTAAGGATTGTTTACATATTTAAAATATTGGTAACATTAAGAAAAAATAAGAGAGACATTTCTTTAAAACCAGCAATTCTTATTCAAGTCAGTTTGCTTTTCATAACAATTGCACTCTTGGTTTATTTATTAAAAACATGTATAAAGCAGAAGGTTCAAAATATCTGACAAATATTGTGGGAATTTAAATATAAAAAAGCACATATTAAGCTAGTAAACTACATTTATAGCTTCTTAAAGGTCTTAACACTGCATTACTCGCGCTACGAGTATTTCTCTCACATTTTCTGCGAAATCGTCAGTTTTCAGAGGTAGCCATGCGAGCGGAGCTGTCCTCCACTCTAGCTTATTTGACGTCTTCTTTAACATGGCCAATTAATCGGGTGCATTTCACAAGTGATTGGCTGCATTTTTGAGAATTTCTCTCATCGCGCTACATCTGCCGTAGTACTTTTAACATTGAAAATGTTTCTGTTTTCCTGTTATGGGGCATCAAATTGTGAAAAAGTGCATGCTACATTTGCCACACATGACGTCATATGTGTGAGAGATCATGTTAGTTTGGGTTAGGGTTTATGCGGGCGGAATATGTTCAAATGACAAAAATAAATTAAAACTAACCGAAAGTTGATTGAACAACAAACCAAAAGCACTAAAAAGAGCGTATCGGGACAAATTAAAAATATTAAAGTAAGTTAAAATTAACTTAAATAAACCGAATTTTGGCGACTAACCAAAACTAACCGAAAACATTAAATTTGATTATAACATATCGGAGTCGGTTCAAGTGACTAAAATAAATTAAAACTAACTGAAAGTTTATTGAGCGACTAACCAAAAGTACCAAAAATGGGTTACAGCGTATCAGAATAGATTAAAACATTAAAGTAAGTTGAAACTAACCCAAATTAACCGAATTTTGGCGACTAACCAAAATTAACCAAAAACATTAAAATTGTTTATAACGTACCGGCACCGGTTCAAATAAATGACTAAAATAAACTAATTGAAATTAACCGAAAGGTGATTGAACAACTAACCAAAATTAGCCAAAAGTAACAAAAATCACCAAAAAGTGCTAAAACGTATCGGAACAGATTAAAAATATTAAAGTAAGTTAAAAATAACCGAAATTAATTGAATATTAGCGACTAACCAAAAACATTAAAATTGGTTATAACGTATCGGAACATTCGGAACCGGTTCAAACGACTAAAATAAATTAAAACTAACTGAACCTAACCGACAGTAAATTGAATTGGTTACAATTTATTTTAGTCATTTTCATCGATTCCGATACCTTATAATCAAATTTAAGTTTAAGTAAATAAACTAACACGTTCTCTCACGCGTATGATGTCATGTGGCAAATGCACTTTTTCACGATTTGAGACCCTAAACTAGGATAATAGAAACATTTTCAATGTTAAAATATAAGAGTTGCTTTAAAAACACAAAAGGTCATGTGAAAAATTCCCAATTATTAAAATATAAACGGCTTTTTGCTCACGCTAGTGGTGACCGGCATTTTATGTTGGTCGTACTTGTTTTCTTTTCTCACTATTGTCTTTATCCAAATTTAGGTAAATATCAGAATTTTAATAAAGACATATTTGTTAAACCGATTATACGTGTAATTGAAAAACTGCATGCATATCTAATACCTAATCAGAGAATCATAGGGTCTTTGGGACATCTAAAAAATGAAAATTCTTCACCCACTTTTGTAATACAATTATCCGCACAACAATATCTCGTCATTGTATCGATCTTAATAATTATTTATTTCAACGCGACCCACCAGTACACAATATCAAAGTGTTTGCACACTGACCGTAGATTCTCCCTCGTAGCGGAGCCATCGGTGGCCACGAACCAGATTGATCAGGATTCGCTTCGAAGCTAAAAACTGTCGGCGAAATTGGAAATTTGTCTCGAGTGAACCTACCGTATATATTTATTTATATCGTGCTATTGGGATACATGCATCTCATGCGAGTGATCGTACTGTAATTGCAGCTCGAATTTAGGAGAGTTAAGAGTGAATGGACTGAACGTTTAGAAGAACTTGTCTATTTAATGATCCATTATAACGTAATTTAACAAACTCTGGTGCAGTTTTGTCAAACCTTCACCTATGTGATCGTTGAACGGGCCATGATTTAATGTAGTATGCTCTACCATTTGTGTCAGCGAATACAGTATAAACATAGTATATTATTTTATAATTTAATAGAAAACATGCGGTAAAAAAATGGGGAATGAGAATTATGCGTCTTATACCTAATGTGCAGGATTATAGGCTATTCTCTATTTCTGCCGATGAAGTTTCACTTTTGGAGTGCAGACACACTTATTTTTTTATTAATATATCTTTATTGCGCTTTCACAATTTAGAAAAGCACGACACACATTTTGTTTTTAACCAATAATATATTCCATTTAAAATAGTATTTGTTTTTGCAATTATAATATTAGTATTGCCCAACTAAGTAAACCAACCCAAACTAATATAATAATTCAATCATTGACTTGATTCCTCCTATGTTTTCCTGAAAATATAAAAAATATACGTAGAAGAGATAATAAGATCGTTATTCTCATAAGCTGCATTTTATACGCACGGTTCACAAACCGTTTTGAAGTTTTGCATACTGATGTAAAAACGCATGTTTTGTAGATGTAGAATAAAAAGACGAGATTGGAAAAATGCGAAAAAGGGGAAGGATTGCCTTACAGCGGATTAGGTGCTCTCTAATACATATTTCATTGTCATTGCATCTTATTGTCTCACTTGATATGTTACGGTAATTTTAACAATTATGAAACATTTTCGAGTCCTGCTAGAATTAAATGTCTTTTATCTTGCATCAACTTACTGTTCGATCCGAACCGGAAATAACAGTACGAAATCCATACCGTTTTTTTTGATTCGATGATCGTCGCGAGAAGAAATGCACTTGATCAATATCAGTTCTCCCCACCCAAAGAAAATATTTTCCGACGGGACTTTTTACGAAATTTATCTTTGGAGATGATGAAGCCACAAATAAGTAGAAGAAGGCTAATTGGTTCCATTCCATAGCAAATAAGAGATCAAAGTTGTGTTTTTCATGATATTCAGAAGCCAACATGTTCAAATCAGGGTTGCAATGTACCCAAAACGCAAACGTGGAAATGGAAGGTGCAACATATATGCCCTCGCAAAAGAGACAAAAGGAAAAGGAACGTCTGCAAACTTTGCACTAATTGGATTTGTAAAGACCATGAGAAAGACACGCTGGTTGTTTGCGTAAATTTTGACCCACATGGTTACGTTTAATTTTTTGGTATATTGTCATTTTATTTCTTAGTAAAAACTTGTTTGTGTGAGCATAATTTAACAAGCACTAGAGCAGTTTCGCCAAACCTCTACCTATGTGAATTTTGAATATATTAATATTTTTAATAACTTATTTTCTAAGACACTTCGATCAAAAATAGGTGTTTTATATTACAAGTGATCATGACATTATTTTACTGAGTATTTCCTTAACCAAGATATATTTATTTAAAAAAGGACTTCTTCAATAAAATATTACCTTATAGCAGAAGATCTGATACTTTGCTTCATTTTTGGCTATTTCATTCCACTTTGAGCTACTCTTCTGTTATAAAGTTACGATTTTTTTTTATCTAAAATACCATTTGTGTTTTCACTTATAATTTCAATTTTTTCTAATTAAATAAATCAACCCATATTAGTAAAATAGCTCAAATATATACTTTTTCCCCCGTATTCTTGTTCCAATATATGTACCTGAATCAATATCGTTATTCTTACCAAGTACACTATACTAAATTTCTAATTTAACTGGAAATATTTGTGAAAAGTGATTTGTACAAAAGTTTGAAACATGACACACTAGGACATCAAGTTATTTATTAAAACATTATATGTATTTGGAGTTCTACAGTGTTCTTTGATAAAGTGAAACTTCTTTAGGCGCTGTACCTTGAGTGAAAGCATAGCGAAAACAATATCAAATTTATAGTAAGGTGAGACAAATTTAATAGAAAGCATGTGGTAAAATATGGGAAATGAGAATTATGCGTCGTATACCTAATATGCAGGACTGTAGGCTATTCTCTATTTCTGTTGATGAAGTTTCGCCATTGGCGTGTGATCCACAAACACATTAATTTCTTTTAATAATATTTCTTTATTGCACGTTTACAATTTAGAAAAGCATGAGACACATTTTCTTTTAAACCCATTATATATTCCATTTAAGATGGCATTTGTGCTTCCCATTATAACGTTAACATTATCTAATTAAGTAACCAACCCAAACTAATACAATAGTTCAATCATTGACTTGATTCCTTCTATGTTTTCGTGAAAATATAAAAAATATATGTATAACAGATATCGTTATTCTCACAAGCTAGATTTTATGCACACGGTTCACAAACCGCTTTAAAGTTTTGCATACTGATGTGGAAATGCGTGTTTTATAGGTGTAAAATAAAAGGGGAAGGTTGGAAAATGCGAGAAAAGAGAAGCATTGTCTTACAGCTTTTTAGCTGCTCTCGGTTTGTTCTATACATATTTACTGTCGTTACATCTTACTGCGATGCTTGATATCATGTTACGGTAATTTTAACAATTTTGGAACATATTTTTTTCGAGTCGTACTGGAATTAATATATTTTTTTATCGTACCTAATTTCAACTTACTATTCGAACCAAACCGGAAACAACAGTATCGAAGATTACAGAGAATAATAAAACACAATAGCTCCACATCACATAATTACAGTACCCGTTGTACTACCGAACTCCAGTGGTGCTGCTATTGTTCATTTTATGCACAAATTATAGATGTCAGTGCCCATCATTCAATCTTTTCGAGAAAGATGGTTTCTTTTGTTTCAGGTCTTCCAAATTCCTCCTGTTTGCCGACGATTTGATATTGTTCAATATAATTGTTACTTCTAATGACTGTCTGGCACTTCAGGAGGACTTAAGCAGATTTACAGTGAGGTGTCACAATAATGAAATGGAGATCAAAACATCTAATGCAAGCTTATGAAATTTTCTAGATTGCAGTTACCCACAATTTTTGTTTACATCATTGGCAGTGATCCTATCACGCGTGAAGTCTATCAGGAATCTTGGAGTTGGTCTTGACGCGGAGCTATCATTTGTTGAACTAATTGCAAATATTGCAAGAAAGCCGATGAAGATGTTCAAGTTCATTAAAAGACCTTTTAAAGACTTTTGCGCTATTGTTTCTCTCAAAATTCTTTATTGCAGTCTGATATGAACATACTTAGAATATGCCTCTTCAGTATGAAACCTTCATTATGCTAACCATAACAACAGGATTGAGCATATACAAAGAATTATATAAACTACAAATTTGTTAACAATAAAGAGTTTCACTATGATGCCCTATGCCGTAGAAGAACGGACAGAGATCATCATCTCCTCTCAAGGTGTTCAATTCACTGATGGATTGCCCATATCTGCTCGCTGAGGTTGGCCTGCATGCTCCATCCAGAATTGCCCGTAGCCGCCAAACATTTGATATATCCTTTTATCAAACCAATTATGGGGCTCATTCATTTGTTCCCCGTTCTGCTAATCTTGCTAACCAGTACGAACATCTTGATTTCATCTGCACTCAGAGACTGTTTCTTAGACAGCTATTGCAGCTGAACAATGTTTGAGTATCTCTATTAAATAACGTTCTGTCTTCTTATTATTGTTTCATATTTTCTTTTTTTCCCCTTTTCTTTCCTGTTTAGATTTAAGCTTGTATAGACTCTAGTGTAGTTTAAGGGTTCACTTTGTAAATAGACATTGTCCGTCAATAAATAAATAAATAAATAAATCAGCTTCATTTGAAATTCGTATTTCCTTTAAATATTTAATTTGATAAGTATTTAGTAATTTTAAAACATATATTATTATTATGATTATTTTTATACAAACACCGCAGTAGAAAAACTTATTTTAATATGTCAACTAATTTCAATATGCCATTTTGCATGATTTGAATAAGAGAAACACCATTTCGTTACGGGAATTTAAACTATGTGAATTGTGTCCGAATGTATTTTATTGAGAAACCCCACTTTGATCTTGGGAATTAAGAAAGATAGCAGATTGTCCCTCATCGGGGTGTGTGCTAAGACACTACCGTTCTTTCTTGTTCTTGTTTACCCATAATTTTAGTTATATTTCTTTTATTTATATGTGTAATATTGTGTAGGGAAAAATAATGAAATGAAGCTTACAGTTTGCGCGGGAGGATACGGGAAATTTACTGTTTAAATTAGGACGTAATACTTTGCAGGTGTAATTGTAGTCAATCCAACCCTACTTTGTCCTAATCCTATCTTATCTCTGGTATCATAATTGACAAACTCATGCCTAGAACATTAGATAGACATGTATTGTCTATCATATCGTATGTCTAGTATCATTTAGCTGTATCCATTGTATGAATGATGTATACGTTTGCTATCGGAATCATAGAATTGCCTTTATGCTTCATGAAAAAAAAGGCACCTTATTCCTACAAAAGAGTGACGGTTATTTACTTAATAGAAACGACTGTATTTGCCTATTTATTTTTATTTATTTATTTCTTCTTGTAGTATCCACCATAAATTTAATGTTTCGGTTAGAGGCTACACGTTTGTATACTCGTTACACAATTTTGGCTGGGCTCATTTTGTTTACCTTTCGATATTTAAGGCTTTGGCTTTAGAGAGGAACGGCAATAATTTTTTTCAAGCAGTGGCGTCATGACACTAAGTTTAGATTGAATTTGGGTTTAAAAATCTTTCGTTTCCATCAATTTCTTTTTGAATGAATGTTATTATTTGCCCTGTTTGGTAGTGGAATGATTAACTTAATCGCTTCTGTGTCGATTATTTTAATAGTCTGATAAGAAACTAGAATATAATTTTGAGATTTCTGAATCATTCCAGTTCAATAACTATCCTAAAAATGTACAACGTTCATAATGATCTTAATAAAATATTTTGTGCAGTTCTAAAACAGATTATGCATAATTATCCATTATTTCCTAACTGGTTTTTAAATCACCATGCTTGATAAATAGCATTTACTTTAGTTCATTTCATTCCATACTTCGTTATGGAATAGGTTTCATTCACTACCTGACTTCTCTTTAACTAACTTTCAATTGGGCAATTCATTAATAAATAAGTAAGTTCTGCTAAAACTGATTTTAAATCAAAACTCGCTATTTATTTTAATATTTTTCAGCGTAGGAGTCTGAGGGTTATTTTTACTCCTCTGTTTTTATATTTCTTCCTCCAAAATCTCAACTGAAATAACTGACGTTCCCCATTAAATTGATACAGAACAGTTGATATTTCTGGTGAACTCTTCAACTGCATTGAACTGGGTATTTAATTTTTGATGCTTCTGGCACCGCACTCAGCGATTTATTTATCGAAGGTTTTTGACAAGATCAATCATAGGTTGTAAAGTGAATACTATGGGCTTACAGGGTTTTTGGATAGCTAATACAAATTATTTAGAAAAAATATGCCAATGCGATATTATTCAAACTTCTGATATGGATATTTGAAATCTACGTAAAATTTACCATAGAATTTTTCGATACTGTTTACTATTTTTACTATCTTCTGACAACGTGAAAATAAACAAGTTTTAGTCAATCAATAAAAATCAAATCGGATATTACACAAAATTGTGAAAAAATACGCCTTTGTTATTACTTCTGGTACAAATATTCAAAATCTGCGTAAAATTTGCATAAATGTGTTCAGTTTCGCAATTTTTCGAAATTGTTTAGTATTTTTTCTGACAGCGCAGCGTAAAAATAAACACATTTTTCCAAATCGATGAAAAGGGCATCGGTTCAGATATTACATAACATTGTGAAAAAATATGCCATTATTAGTTCTTCTGGCATAAATAATCAAAAAAAAATCATAAAATTTCCTATATGTATGTTCAGTTTCACAGTTTTTCGAGATTGTTTAGTATCTTTTCTGACAGCGGGATATAAACAGATTTTAGTTAATCGATGAGAAGTGCATCGGTTCGGGTATTACGTAAAATTGTGAAAAAACACTATTACTAGTACTTCTGGTATAAATATTCAGAATCTACATAAAATTTACTACAAGTATGCTCAGTTTTACAATATTTCGAGATCGCTTAGTTTTTTTTCTGATTGCGTGAAAATAAACACAGTTTAATCGATCGATGAAAAGTTCATCGGTTCCGTTATTGCACAAAATTGTGGAAAAATACACCATTATTAGTACTCCTGGTCTAAAGACTCAAAATCTACATAAAATTTGCTGTAAACATGTTCAGTTTCACAATTTTTCGAGATCGTTTTTTATTTTTTCTGATAGCGTGAAAATAAACAGATTTTTAGACAATTACACAAATATGTATACAAATACGCTATTATTAGTACTTCTGGTTTAAATACTTAAAATCTACGTAAAATTTGCTCAGTTTCACATTTTTTCAAGATCGATTAGTATTTTTTCTGATAGCGTGAAATAAACAGATTTTAGTCAATCGATGAAACGGTCATTGGCTCGGATATTACACAAAATTGTAAAAAAATTCACTATAATTGGTACTTCTGGTATAAATATTCAAAATCTACGTCGTTTTCTATAAATATGCTCAGTTTCACAATTTTTCAATATCGATTAGTATTTTTTCTGATAGCGTGAATATAAACAGATTTTAGTCAATCCATGAAAAGTTCATTGATTCGGATATTACACAAAATTGTAAAAAAGTTCACTATTATTGGTACTTCCGGAATAAATATTCAAAATCTACGTAAAATTTGCTATAAATATGCTCAGTTTCACAATTTTTTAATATCGATTAGTATTTTTTCTAATAGCGTGAAAATAAACAGATTTTAGTCAATCGATGAAAAGTGCCTCGGTTCGGATATAACACACAATTGTGTATAAATACGCCATTATTAGTACTTCTGGTATAACTAATAAACACCTACG
>MU182359.1:290307-320213 GCA_016904865.1 Pissodes strobi | reverse complement strand
GACCGGGATTACTCCGCTTGCCAAGGCAGGATGGCCGGGATTACTCCACTTGCCAATAGGGAAAGGATCACGGACCAGGAATACGGTACGACGAATATTTACCTGCTCGGTCGGTCGGTCCTTCCCGGTTTGTCTGGAGCTGGGCTTGGTCGGCGGTGTCTCCTACTGGTGGGGTATGCTGCTTGCTCGGTGCCAGGCTGCGGACTAGACTGCCTCTCGACTGCCGACTGACTCGACTCGAGAGCCCCGGGAGGGTACTGCCTGTTTAGCGCGATGCCGCCCAGTTTTGTTAGCTCGACCCGTAGTGGGGATCGCCGCGATCGCGTCATCGGCCGGCCGATAGGTGGGGACCTCACGCGCAGCGTGATGTGACGAAGATCGCGACGCTCTACTGGTACTGCACTAGAACTACGGAAAAAGTGAAAACCGATTTCCCGGCTTTTCGCGACGGAATATTTTATAGAATTGAATTTAACATATTTAAATTATATTTTATGAAAAAGAATGATAATCCGTAGTGCATCCTATTCCCCAAAAAATACAGTAACTTCGTTACAACCTGATTACGTTATAATTTTCAAATTATAAATATCGCATTTTAGCATAGAGAAGAACACTACCATTGGCCAGCGTTTTACATTTCTTGACACATTATAGGAGGCTACCTATGAGGTACGGATTTAAACACTATAGATGCAAAAGAAAGACTGTTGTATCTGCTAGAATAACTGCGCCCGACGAAAGGTTAATAACTTAATCATCCCGGCTGAGGTAATAAGTAGGTCTATTGTCAGGCGACAAGAAATAGTGTCATTTCTGCAGTGCTCGATAGTTTTTTTCGCCACGCCTCGCCGTCATGACCAACTAATAAAAACACTTAAAGGCCGTATAGCATTTTTATAATAGAAAAATGTTAATTTCAAAAACTACAAGTTTTTCTAATAGACTTCATACAAAGTCGCCCTTATTTTTAATGCTAAATAAAAAAAATTATAAAAATAGAGTTTCCTTTTGAAAAAAATGACATTTAACTATTTTTTCATTTAAATGTTTAATGTTAGTTTTTGATCACCCTGTATTGATTTATTATTCAAATGCCAACACAGACTACTAAAGTAGATCCCCTTCTACAAGTAAACCAACTCCAATTAAATAATAAAGGATTTCAATAGGAGAAATTGATAGCTATATTTAGATCTGCAAACGTCAATTTTGACATAAAATTCAAAATATGTCAAAAACGGGTAGACTTAGGCATAGGATATTATATATAAAATATATCTAGAAGTTTCAGAGAAATTAAAAATTGCCTTAATATAAAGGCTATTTTATTTCAAATAAGGAAATTGATACTACTTGTCCACGAAAATACGAACACCCTGTATATATAAAACTATAATATTTTAAAAATTGAACTAAAACCAAACAACTTTTGTATTAAACTTTTTTTGATACACCCCGTAGATTCTGAGATAAGGTGTCATCCCATAATAAACGGGCCATCCTGTACATTCTCATAGAAGTCGCAGGCATCTGGTGCGTAATTCGACTCGCATGGAACTAATTTCTTACTTATGTATTGTGTGTCTTGACTTCTAGAATCGGTTAACCGTATTCAACAGCCAATATGTTAAAGCACATTGAGTGAGGCATATTCTTTTAAACAGATCCAGGCAACCTGAAAATTGCACTGGCCTGGTTTTGACTAGAGGGTAGGAAAAAGTTCATCTCTTACACATGAGTGGCCCTTCTACAATCTAAATATGAATTGAAAGCAAACGAGCACTGCATTGGAATACTTTTAAGGTGTTCCAATGCTATATCAGGAATATTGCCAATTTCGGTAGATCTAATTTTATGTAAATATGTTCTATATTCTAATTTTATGTTAAGTTTATCTTCAGTTCAGTTGGAATATCTATAATAAGATCAGAGATCTTTCTTATGAAGCCTCTTTTCATCTTGTGATGTCTGGGACCAGCTTCTTCCAACCATGTATCCATCTTCTCTGTGATCTTCCTCTGCTCTTTTTCGTTTCCCTTAGTCGCCATTTTGTCACTTCTAATCGTCATCTATCACACCATATGTTCAGCTCAACGCCATTTCAGCTCTGCCATGCGTCTCATCATACTGGTTATTCAGGTTGTTTTCCTAATTTCCTCATTCCTGATATTGTCCCCTAATGAGAATTGCATGCATGCTCTATGGCTTTTATGTGGTTTTAAGACGGTTGCCAGTTTGTTTTGTCAAGTCGATTGCTTCTATCCCATATGTAGCAATTCAAAAAACACAAGAATCATATACCACTTTCTTCAGGTTTATTGGAAGTGTGCAAACTGGGAGAATCTAAGAGAGTTCTACCTCAGTCTGTTGCTAAGCGATTTCAATTGTATGGTTATCTAAGGATATTTGCAGGTTATCAGCACTCGACATTTGTGTTTTTATATATATTTAAAAGGGTCGGGTTTCTGTAGAGTCGAACGCATTGTGAAAGTGTGCGAAGACCGGAGATTATATTTCCTTAATTCACAATCATCGTGCCAGCGTTTTTTGTTTCAGAAAGAAAGCTACTTGAACTTTTTATTGTCACTACCTCACTTTCACCGAAACGTAAGTGGCACTGTGCAGTTTGGCCTATGCCATACTGTCGCATCAGGAATAAGTCCCATAGCAAATCGCCTAGCATTAGAATTACGAGTATATTTCGATTAAGAGCCAGCAGATCGTAAAATTAGGGTATTTAGTAATCGACCACAACTTCCTTTTAAAGGGTATGTTGAATCAAATTATTAGTCTTTAGATTATATATTTCAACTAACCCTGAATATTATATTATAAATTTAACAACGCATTTCACATGCGTTTTCATAACATAACTACGTATGACGCACATTTAGTTTAAAATACTTTGATTAATGACATTAGCTAGTCAAAGTAAATCTACTTCTTGAAGATAATATATGAATTGAGTGACCTTAATTTATAAATCTCTGTAACTGCCACACTGTTTGTATATACGTAAATTCCAAAATTGATAAACAGGTCAATCTACTTACCCGTGACTAAATTGGCGTGATGAAATTGGCAGACGGCGTCCGCTTCGTACCATGAAATGCGGTCTCGGAAATAGCGGTAGAAGACCGGAAATCCCTCCTCGGGCAACATCCACGTATTGCTAATATTCACCTGCAATTCAACCGGAAACACTTGATTAATACGGGCCAGAATTCGATTCTGGATAGGGTAGGGTCAACGAGATTAAGGTTAATTATTGTCCGACTAAATTATGTATCTACTATGGTTATTGGCTATGCTGGAATTATTTTGACGTTATTGGGCCTAACAGAATTTAATTTGGTATAATGACAGGTAAACGTATGTGCGTTGCGAGTACAAATTATGTATGGCAAAGTATACACAATATACCAGATTTGTTTTCTTAATATGCGACGTAAAAAGCTACACACAATATACCAGATTTGTTTTCTTAATATGCGACGTAAAAAGCTATGATATGTAAATTTTGTGCCGCTATGCTCAACAGAGTGATGGTCAACAAACACCAATTGCCAGATTTTCGTTTCCTGTTAATACTAAAACAAATTGGGCACTTACATCGAAATGAGTACATGCAAAAAATGAAATCCAGAAAAAAAATTCTCGAGTGCGGTTCTTCCTTGCCCTTTCTTCTTCATGACGATTTTTGTTCTAAATTCACTTATGTTTATTTCTACTAGAATTAATAACTTTTTATAGTACATCTAGTTTCAAGTTTAGTATTCAAACCAAACCGGTAATAACTGTACCAAGGGTACATTAGGAAACTGCAATAGCTCGACAACAGTACCCTTTGTACTAACGAGTCTCAAGCGAGTAGTGCTTCGGTCTCGCCGAGACGAGACGATACTATTAAGGTCTCGGTCTCGGTCTCGCAAAGTCTCGAGTCTTGGTCTCGCCGAGACTAGACATTTTGTGGTCTCGGTCTTGGCCTCGGTCTCGCCGAGAGTCTCGTGCACTTCAAACCTTCCCAAGAATCGGTATTATAAATTCGACCTATTTTGGGATATTACCACGTTAATGAATAATAATTAGAGCTTTTGGGCTTTTTCAGATAAATAATTTTAATAACCTCACGAAGTGTCGATTTTTGTAAGCAAAATTAATTTAAACAAGAAAGTCACAAAAAAATCTTTATAGAGGTAACAAAATTGGTAGAGACGTTGGCAAGTAAAAAAGATATCAGAGAGTATAGTAGTCACTGTAGTCAGAATAGTCTACTCTATATAATATTTTATATTTTGGAAAGTAAACCTATGAACCCTTTCATGAGGCGCATTCCTGAGCAAAAAATATAAATGATTGTAAATAAACCTGGCAGAGTGCAGAAAGATTATTGGATATTCGCTGCAAGTGAAGGATTCTGGTTGAAAGGATTAAGTTTACTTAAAAACATACCTACCTATGTAAGTAAACTACTTTTTGTATAAGAAAAAATAAACTAAAAACATATTAAAATAAAAAAAAGCGTGTGCACTATGTGCGCATATCTGAAGTGAAACTTCTTAAACTTAAACGCCCTAGCCTTAGGTATTATATATCGTAACGGGTTTGGTTAAAAAGTAGTTTTTTTAAATATACCACTCAATTAACAAAAAAGGAAGATCTATATGAAAAAAAAATCCTCATAAAAGTTTCGCTTATGTCTTGACAAGGTAATAGAGCAAATCCCATATTTTTTGCATGTAAACTAACAAAGATATCACAATAAAATATCAAATTTTACTCCCGGCGCGCGGTATGAAGTTTCACTTCAAAAAGTAGTGCATAGTAACGCTACTCTGGCTAGTCTATAGTTTTTAGGTAAATCCCCGGCGGGTGGGTGAATTTGAAATTATTATAAACTATATAAGACCCCTTTTCAAAATATTTCAAATTATTTCCTGTTACTCACAATATAGGTTGGCAACTAGTAAATTGTACTTTAGATACGTAGATACTTTCCTAAATTTCTTTGATTTTGGAGTACTTATATATTTTTTAGTTTTGTATGTTACCTATAATTTAGACCTGTTTTGATTTTTTTGTCTTACTCATAAACATAGGTAGGCAACTAGTAAATTGTACTTTCGATACGTACAGGGTTATTGATTATATTTGGACCAATAGATAATTTTTTAATTTGAAGGATTAGAAAAACGTTTAAATTAGGAAAGTTGTAGGATTTCGCTCAAAGCGCTAGAATTTGGTATCAGAAAAACAAACGAACGTCGTAAAGCCCTCAAAAACGACTAACTTAGGTTTTTTTAAATGGAATACCCTATATAATGTTATATAATCTGAGTTTACGTAAAATGTCGAGTATATTTCATTTAATATAACGTATAACTACATTCAACTGTTTTCGCGCTATCGATGATTGAAAATCGTACTACTAATATGTTTTCTACGCCCTTCGTATATGAATTTACTTACGTCATTCGGGGTTTCTGTGGAAACATCGGTAAATGTCAGTCGTCAGTGATAATAATTAAGCATTCGGAAAAAGTTAAAAAGTTTATTTTCACTCATTATGGGCTACACTCAACAAGAACAACTTAATATATTTATGGCATATGTTAAATGCAATAAAAATAAGAGGGAAGCTAGGACTTAAATGCAAGGTTGTATCAGAACCTGCAAGTTCCAAGTTTGAACACCTTTGCGAGTCCCCAGGAAAATAATAAATTCTCAAGATTTAAAAAAAGGACAGTGCGACAACCTGACGATCGTATTCAGCTAGATGTTCTTCTTTATTTTAATGATATATACAAAACTTGATTTTACTAATTTGTTTCTAAACATTAAATAATTTTTAGAAAATCCGACTCACTCCATACCCACAGCATGTGAAGCATTAAATACCACATTTTACAGAGCCCAAAAGCACACTCAAGAAGTTCCAAGTTTTGGAAAGTTCAACAACTTTCCGAAGAAAATAAACGCCAACGACTTGAATTTTGTAATGCTATGTTGGAACAACTACGCATGGATGACACTTTTTTTGACAGAATAATATGGACAGACGAAGCATGCTTTGCAACAAATGGTGTCTATAATAGACATAATACCCATTATTGGAGTCAAGAAAACCCTCGCCTTGTTAAAGCTGTTAAAACGTCAGGATGGAAAGGTTTCAGTGTTGGTGTGGCGTTGTTGGTGATAGAATATTAGGGCCTATTTTTTACGAAGGGGGTCTAACTGGTGATAGATATTACCAATTTCTCACTGAAGAAATAGAGAAGTTTTCAGATTCCTCAACCGATCTATTTGGCAACAAGATGGTGCCCCTGCTTACAACACGGCAAACGTGACTCACTTAAATGAAAAATATGAGACTTGGGTTGGAATGAATCAATTCGATGGTGCCCCAATAGCCCGGATCATACTTTGATGAACAAGTCTTTCTGGGGATGGCTTAAAGAGCGACTGCATCATGATTACACATTCCACACTTTAGCAGATTTAAGGCAGAAAATTTTGGAAGAAGTACGGTTCGGTATTCGAATCCACCAGAAGCAGTCGTTGAGGGATACCGTCGACCACTTAAAAACGTGTTATCGTCTTTGTGTCGAACAAAACGGAGGTCACTTGAAGACCTGTTAAAGTGAATATTCAATATTAATTCTACATTTTTTGTAATTAATGCATTAGTTTGCAATGCTTAAGTTGTTCTTGTTGAGTGTAGCTCATAATGAGTGACAATAAACTTTTTTCACTTTTTCTGGATGGATATCACCATAGAAAAGAGATTTATATACAGGGTGTTACAGAATGTTGTGAGGAAAAGTTAAGGATAGAAAAGTTAAGGACAGATTCTACATCGAAAAATATGAAAGGAAGTTCATATAAACATGGGTCCGGAAATGCTCCGTTTTCATGATACAGGGTGTTTTAGTTGGCAAGTCTCTATGTTTAGCGAAAAAAACTGTGCGCCACTGGTTTTTAATTAAACGAGTATGGCTTCCTTAAAGCCACATTAATTTTACTAAAAAAGGGCCTCTTGGACTTTTTCCTTCTGATACACCGTTTTCAAAATAAAAATTATTTTATTAAGCAGTGCAATAGTAAGTCCGATGACTTATTATTGTACTGCTTTAATAAAATAATTTTTATTTTGAAAACGGTGTATCAGAAGGAGAATGTCCAAGAGGCCCTTTTTCAGTAAAATTACTATGGCTTTAAGGAAGCCATACTATTTTTTGTAAAAACCAGTGGCGCACAGTTTTTTTCCCTAAACATAGAGGCTTGCCGGCACGGACGCCACTGATGTAAGTGCTTTAGAAAACAATTTTGTACATGCAAATGTGATCTGGTAATGATACATTTGCATGCACCAAAACTCATATCAATATCTCAACGGGTTTTCGATAAATGTAAAATAAACTATTAAAGATGGAATAAACTTAAACACCCCGTATCATGGATACGGAGCATTTCCGGATCCATGTTTATATGACCTTTTTCCATATTTTTAGATGTAGAATATGTCCTTAAAATTTCGTCACAACATTCTGTAACACCCTGTATACCTACACGAAATAGAACACTCACTTCTGTTGTATCTGCCAGTGGCTTTTGCGACTATGCTGCCATAGCGGTGTAGTCATTGAACTAATCTTTGGCGGGGCATTCAAATGATGACTGGTTTGAAATTTTAATGGTTTTGAAATAGAGCAGTGCTCTGAAACTTTTTGAATTTGCTATTTTGAGTAACCATCATTCCAAAATGAAAAAAATATGTGTAAAATCAGTCGAAAATTAAGTTTTGGAATGAGAGTTATTGAAAAATAGCAATTTCAGCAAATTTCGGAATACTGCGCAAATGTTTACTATTTAGCAAATATTTGATAATCAGGAATATTGGTGATAAATAAAACAATATAAATGTAGGTATAGTCTTTACGAAGTCAATTGAAAAAGTTGGGACTCTTAATTTCATGACGGCACGTCTGTTCTCAACTTGTCGGCGAGCCCCTACACAAAGTAATTACAAATTATTAAGAGTCCCAACTTTTTCAACTAACTTCGTAAAGACATGCATATTTATTAATTAATGATTTATTAATGATGTTGATAAAATCTGTTTTTCTTTAATGCCTAGCTCACAAAATGAAATATTCTGCTATGATATACTTAACTATGGCCAGTTGCACCAATATATTTCATAAAAATTCTAACTGGACTTTTGCACATATACATTTTTCCCGATAGCATGGCGGAATTTGTATGTAATTATTATTTGAGATGCGGATGACTTTCCACTAAAGGTGGATTTTCATCTACTGCATTACATTGCCAACCTTTAACCTAGAATTTTGGCGCATGTCAAATAAAAAACAGACTTCAATAACTACAGGACGATTCGGAAGGAATCGACCAAACTACAGAAGTAGGTACACATATGGTGTTTTCGGCTCAGGTAAAATGTGACGAAAGTTGTTTATTTTCCAATGGTCATAGAAAAAGTACTTCTTATACACTTGTTCTCGAGGTAGCTGCTCTAATTTCTCATTCCGTATTCGAGAAATCCAGATCGTAAATATCTGTAACAGGTAAATATTATGTTTATATTATACAGGGTGTCCGGAAATAACATCGACAAATTACAGATGGTGATTCTACATAAGAAATCATGAACATTTTTTCATATGAACATGGGTCCGAAAATGCATAGTTTCCAAGATACAGGGTGTCAAACTTTTTATAAAAAATCAGTTTTTTGTTAATATCTTAAATATTATGTTACTGATTTTGTTGAAATTTGGCAGGCTTATCTGTAGTAATAAGGGGCTCATATAGCCTTAATTAGATTAAAAATATAAAGTCCAGTGGCGTCCCGGAGGGCATCATACCGAATATTATTGACAAAAAAAGTGTGCGCCGCTGACTTTTTCAAACACTTTATATTTTTTTCGTATTTAGCAACTAAAAATACAATATTTTTGATTCTTGAGTTGTTTTCGTATCTTGCGTTGTTTTCGATAAAAAAAGTAAAAACCGGTTTATTACATTTCCAAACTTTTTTGATAAAATCGATATTTTTATTTATATCTTAAATATGCTTTTACCGATTTTGTTGAATTTTAATAGGGTTATCTGCAGTAATAGGCGGCTCATTTAGCCTTTATTAGATTAAAAATAGAATGTCCAGTGGCGTCCCGGGGGTATCATACCGAATATTATTGACAAAGAAATGTGCGCCACTGACTCTTTTAAACATTTTATATTTTATTTCGTATTAAGCAACTAAAAATTCAACTTTTTTGTTTCTTAATTTGTTTTCGTATCTTGCTTCGTTTTCGAGAAAAAAATTAAACCTGTTTATTACAGCGTTTGATGTAGAATTTTATGCCCTAAAGAAATGTAATAAACTGGTTTTTATTTTTTTTCTCGAAAACGAAGCAAGATACGAAAACAAATTAAGAAACAAAAATGTTGTATTTTTAGCTGCTTAATACGAAAAAAATATAAAATGTTTAAAAGAGTCAGTGGCGCACATTTCTTTGTCAATAATATTCGGTATGATGCCCCCCGGGACGCCACTGGACATCTTATTTTTAATCTAATAAAGGCTAAATGAGCCGCCTATTACTACAGATAACCCTATTAAATTTCAACAAAATCGGTAAAAGCATATTTAAGATATAAATAAAAATATCGATTTTATCAAAAAAAGTTTGGAAATGTAATAAACCGGTTTTTACTTTTTTTATTGAAAATAACGCAAGATACGAAAACAACTCGAGAATCAAAAATATTGTATTTTTAGTTGATTAATACGAAAAAAATATAAAATGTTTGAAAAAGTCAGCGGCGCACACTTTTTTTGTCAATAATATTCGGTATGATGCCCTCCGGGACGCCACTGGACTTTATATTTTTAATCTAATTAAGACTAAATGAGCCCCTTATTACTACAGATAACCCTGCCAAATTCCAACAAAATCAGTAAAATCATATTTAAGATATTAACAAAAAACTGATTTTTTATAAAAAGTTTGACACCCTGTATCTTGGAAACTATGCATTTTCCGACCCATGTTCATATGAAAAAATGTTCATGATTTCTTATGTAGAATCACCATCTGTAATTTGGCGATGTTATTTCCGGACACCCTGTATAAATAAATGGTAAAATGCCATTATTGAAGGATGTTTTCGCAAAAGCGGTTTTTAAGGGGGCGGGTACTACTATAGCCTAGTGTTTTATAATGCTAATATAAAAACCCGTAATTAACCATATATTTGCCGTTATTTTTATATGTTTGTTTATTTTCATATTATAAATAAGAAAAAAATCTTGAATTAAGTTTTTTTTTCCGGATTTAAATTAATAAATAAAGTATTTTTTTACTACTAACATGATAAATCACCATTATTTACTCCATTCCTCAAATGAGAAGTAACATTTCTCACCCTAGGTAAATAATAATATTAAAAAGAACCTAGGTCAATAATGAAACGGAAACGGAAAATGTCAAAATGTCAAACTTGTTAGTTTGACAACTAGTTGTCATTTCGGATTATTTGAAAAATGCGTAGGAAATGATTAATTTCAAAATCTAATCAATTCAAATAATGATAAGGATTGTATCAGTGCTATTAGTAAAAAAATTATATACAGTATGACTCACTTTTCATGACTCCCCATAATATTCTTATTAATAATGCGATTTTGTCAAAATTTAGATGGAGAGAAGGTACTTTGTATGGAGCTGTCAGGAGATTATTAGCGTTTTTTGGCGAGTAACCACGGTTAACTACAAGTAATACTGAAGTAAGTGCCAAGCGGGCACACCACCACAAATTGTACTGTCTGCTTCTGTCTTCGCCAAAATACCGTAGTTAGATCTTGCATTGCTAGAAAAGAATATAGATATTTTGCATATTTATTTGAAAATGATCAGTTTGATCAGTGCAGAACGTTTACTCATATTTTCAATGACAGAATGGTGGCCTCTGGAGATAAGCAAACTAATTGTATTTTTTCGATGAATATGTTCAGGATACTTTATGCTGCCCAAATCCCATTTGGGGCACATTTGTGTAGGAATTCCGATGCGTATGAGGCTTCTATAGAAGAATTTCATGAACGTATAATTTACAAACTTGTTCAGAATGGAAAAACAAACATTTCACATGTTTAAGGTTTCAAAATTAATCCATCAAACCTCGAGTACCACACCTCGTCACGTATGTAAGTTGTAGTAAGCCGTAGTTGAAAAATGATGATGTAATAGTGACGTCACGAAACTTCCCCTCACTTACCACAATTAAATTAATCCACGTGAAAACAAAGTAGTATCCTGTAGTATGCCGTGGTTAATTGTAGTTAGCTCGCGAAAAAACGCTTCTTGTTACGATATCTGTCAGTTAGACAACTGAACTTCCAGGCTACTTGATATTTCGAACTATTTGAAAAATAAGTAGAAAATGACTAATATAAAAATCAAATCGAATCAAATATGGTAATATATCAGTGTTAGTAGTAAAAAAAAATCTATATATACCTCGGTTGAGAAGGCCATTATTAACCTCGCACATTATATCCTTCGGCGCTCCGCGCCTCAGGATATAAAAGTGCTCGGTAAATAATGGCTTACTTCTCAACCTAGGTATATAATATACTATTTTTTACTACTAACATGATAAATCACCATTATTTACTCCATTCCTCAAATGAGAACTAACATTTCTCACCCTAGGTAAATAATAATATTTAAAAAAACCTAGGTCAATAATGAACCGGAAACGGAAAATGTCAAAATGTCAAACTTGTTAGTTTGACAACTAGTTGTCATTTCGGATTATTTGAAAAATGAGTAGGAAATGATTAATTTCAAAATCTAATCACTTCAAATAATGATAAGGATTGTATCAGTGCTATTAGTAAAAAAATTATATACAGTATAACTCACTTTTCATGACTCCCCATAATATTCTTAATAATAATGCGATTTTGTCAAAATTTAGATGGAAAGAAGGTACATACTTTGTATGTATGGAGCTGTCAGGAGATTATGTTACGATATCTGTCAATTAGACAACTGAACTTCCAGGCTACTTGATATTTCGAACTATTTGAAAAATAAGTAGAAAATGACTAATATAAAAATCAAATCGAATCAAATATGGTAATATATCAGTGTTAGTAGTAAAAAAAATTCTATATATACCTCGGTTGAGAAGGCCATTATTAACCTCGCACATTATATCCTTCGGCGCTATGCGCCTCAGGATATAAAAGTGCTCGGTAAATAATGGCTTACTTCTCAACCTAGGTATATAATATACTATTTGGAGGATTTATACTAAATTTGTTTTTTTATTAAAAGTTTCCTGGAAGATTGGCCATAATACTTTAAATATCTACATATAATATGAGACGAGACTGCGAAATATAATTATAAGATCAATCGACTTACCTGTAAGGAAGGTTGATCGTAATTATATGAGCAGTCTCGTCGAAATATTACAAAATCCTCTCCCTTCTTCTATATTCAGATTTTAAATCCCACCCTATCTATGATGGGCCAATCTTATTAAGTATAGTTTCAACCACTGAGGATAAAGACAGAGTATAACAAACCAACGAGTAGCGACATAAAGCGTCGACACCTTTGAAGTTCAAGGGACCGATTCCGGCAGAGCCGATGACAGTTGGACACCATATTTGTAAACTGCTCAAACTCTCAAACCATGAAGTGGCTCGAAAGGAAGCGACTCTGTGACTACACTATAAAAAACTTGAAGTGGAAAATTGCTCGTTTCATATTTGAATCTGACTCAGTAAAATTCAAAGTTTTTCTATAATTAGTGGTTTTCCTACTTGTTGTCACCCTTGTCGATAATAATTTCTGAAACCTTTCATCATAAAAATATATATTACTTATATTTCTTCTACGATTTGTTGATAAAGGAATCTCAATATTTTCTTGGAATTTTATTTAAATAATTCCTTTAGTGAGGGTGCGTTGGGAGAAAAATAAACCCACGTATTTCATGATTTCATTTATCATGTTAATAAGTTGCTATGTCAATTTTTAACCTAAATAAAGCACTTTGAGCTTACACGCGCCTGTTTTGGAAGTTATTGAAGAGGTGTAGCAGAGGTTTTTGATAGGTAGTAGAGAAAGATATATTGTACGACGCTTTCAGCGGTTCTCAAATAGATATTTCTTATTATACTAGTTTCAGCAACTTCTTTTATAAAGGAATCTATGTATTGGGTAAATGTTTGAACCTTTGAGACGTGGAGGAAAATTAAAGCTTGCAACAGCACAAACAAAAAGTCTTTATTAAGTAACTGTTATCATTACGCTGAGGAGTTGTAAGTCAGGAGTACTTACTTACCCCAGTTATCTTAAGGGATTTTAACCCTTACACCGACTCTTATGAAGACGATGTTGTGAAATTATTAATTTGAATAAAAGACAACAATTTTCACTATCTTTATTAATCAAAGGTTATTGAAAGTAAATTTGCGGCGTAGATTTCGGCAGAAATGGAACTAAAAATGTTTAATAAACAAATTTAGACATACGGGTACATACCAAAAATAAAAAATTACCATATAAAGGCAATACTAAGCCATCCCAGGGAGGGATGACTGACTATGTCCTCTATAAGGAATGGTTCGAAAAAAAAACTATTACTGACTGATGGTCTAACATTAACAGCCTCCCTTGTTTAATAGTAAGATAGCACCAACTCTTCATTCCCGCCGACCTTGTTCGATCCTCCTCCGTCTTGGTACTCTATTTACACTGTTAACAGATATACTCTGTAAAAATCCTAGCAGAAGCATTTAAAGGGATAAAATTTGAACAGTCTCTCCAAGGATATGAACTTCGGTTAACTTAACAGAATCTAGGACTCAATACTGACCACGTAATGCCAATGCTTTTAATTATTTATAGTTAAAGGTCGCTGTGCATTACATTTATTATTATATAATTATACTTACATATACTAATAAGACATAACGAATATAATAATGCTTATAATAAATTAGTGGTTGCTATCATATAAACAATACTAGTTTTAAACTTTACGGTAACAATTTACCGTTACATAACCCTATTAATAAACCATACAAAAATAAATATGAGAACAATATTACTCAAAGCTATGAGCACAAATTATCAATCCTATATCTAGATCAAATAGCTTAAAAAAATTGCTAATACCCTTTTGCTTAAAGAGAACACACACAGCTCTAAACGCTACTGTTTACATACATACATACATAAGTTTCCATAAATCAGAGTAAATTATTATAAAATGAAAAATGCAATAATTTTTATCAACTATACATGTGATGGGATATTCAATTTCCGAATGCCTTTTTATCAGAACTATTACATTTGAGATGTCTATTATTAAATTTAAAAGAATAAAATATTTTTAGTCTTATAAATAGTTTTAATACAAACAACTGGAGAAAAAGGGATGGAGAAATTGTACTTCAACTATATTCATGAGATAATTAGAATTTTTTTCGCCTGCACATATGTTCCCAAACTGCGAGTTGAAAATACTTTCTGGTGGTGATGATAAACCACCAAAAGTACCTTTGGTTGCATTAAAAGCTTTAAAATGCGACAGAAGTTTGCCTACACCAATACTAGTACATTCTCTGCTAAAAGCATAGCAAATGTCACATGAATGTACTTCGAGACACATTTTCATCAAATATCCACAGACATAATAGAAAGCATTCTGTGGTGGAATGGTTTCTTTACGGTAATTGCAATCAGGCAAGCAAATTGCTGCAGTTGATGTTTCCGACTCCTTATTAATAATTTCTACCATGTCCATTGATTTAAAACTAATGAGAATATCATCTAAATTCTCCCTAGAATTCATGTGATTAGTGGAAATAATTCTGCACAAATAATTTTTTAAAGGCACTTTGAAACTGTATTGATGTGGGATTTATGCAATTGCCTCCCTGCTGCGTCACAGGATTTTCTAAACAACCTGGTTTTAAGATATTTATACCCACAGTTTAAAAGTGCTTGCCATAAACTGAGAAAACTTCTTATTGTAATAGACCAACCTTTAATAACCCTGACCATTTTTGTTTATTACCTTTAAATTAAATTAAAATATTCAAAGCTTCATTTAAAAATTCTAACTGTGAATCAGATCTGTCAAATACATTCTTAAATTTATAAGAATTATTTAATGATAAGAAGTTCAAGATATCAAAAAAAAATATTAAATTTTTCTACAATTTCAATTGTTGCAAAAGCTTCATTTGGAAGTGCACCCAAACTGGCAATTGAGTGGCTCAAAAGTTTGAGCGGCATAACTCACCCTCATTTTTTCAAAAGTTATGGGATTAAGGTCAGAATTAGTGAGTTTGGATGCACACCTGTAGAACTGCTATTTATCACATTATTTAATAAATGACCAAGGTGTTTTTCTACCTTGAAAGTAAAAGATGTGCTGCTTTAAGTTAGTGCGGGTGACCTTAATTAAATGACATGGGTCAAAAATATAGAACATATTCTCACCTCCTACCTAAAACTCTGTATTTTCAGGTCTAATTCCTAGACATTTAGTCAAATCAATAAAATTCGAGCTCATGTCACTTAATATGCCTTCCGCTTTTAAATATATATCCTTTAAATTTAAAATACAACCTTCTAAAATAGTACAAAGTATATCATCATTTGGTTGAGTGCCTACAATCGATAAAAGGATGCAGTGTTTATCCTTATCAAACACTGTCTTCATTTTGATTTGAAGGGCCTTAGATGCTGATTTATTGTGTAGTCCTGGTTGACATTGCAGCTTTTCAGCATATATAGTTGGTGAAAGGTGAGGAGGTAGAACACGATTATCTATTCTTAAGTTCATTGGTTAAATATCATCCAAATTCACCCATTTTGTTTCTTCATCTTTTAAACTACTAGGACCTGAAAGTGATAATGAGAATGAAGGTATTGTTGATACAGTATTAACAAGAAGCATAAGGCTATTTAATTGCAGTCAAAATCATGTTAGACCCAATAAAGTGTCTGACAAATTTCAATTAGCACAACTCAGATAAAAACTGGAACTATTTATGTGACCAGTAGGTACTTTCCGTTGGGTACATGACTCATAAAACCAGGTAGTGTTTCTAGTTCATATTGTTTATTCAATTAATGTGATTATAGGATGAGGTGAAATATCTCAATTTTGACTACCTATCAGGGTAATTACTGTTTTGTAACTAATAAATCCAACCAATAAAATTATTCTTTTCATGGAATTCAAAATGCTGTTGCTAAATTCAGTCATAATGATTAGACAAACAAAATAGTTGTAGCAGTTTGTGCCATTAGAAGCAATACTAATACTGTAATTTTTTTATAATCAATGAATAATGGCTATAAATATTTACCTGGAAGGTTCTTGATTTTCTTTGGTGGTTCCTGAGATGAATCTTGACTTGTCTCAAATGCCCGTAGTTGATATTGACCAAATATTGTAAGAATTGCATCAGGTACCAAGTGCTTTCTTTCCTGCAGAGGTTATCTTAGAAAAATTATTTTCCTTAAAGTGAACTTCGCATAGTCTATATGCCATCATCTGTTTAACTGGTTTACGCAGTATATCACTTCTGATAGAAGCTTCTGCCCAGACTTTGGCACTGAAAAAAAAATCTCATTAGATTTATGATAACTGTAATTTGTAAAAGTGAAAAAAAAAATAATACAAGCTTGGTCTTGCTGCAGTTTTTGATTAAAATACAGGGGGCAGAGATTTTAAGCCTGTCATTATAATCAGAAAATGAAGCATTTATAACACATCGAGGCACATATTGCAGTTTTGGAATGCCAGCTAACTTCTGCAGGTGGTGTGTTTTACAATTTGAAATCAAAATGTAAGATAATTTAAATTAGACATCTACACATTTGGCAAAACTAGAGTGCCTAGAGCAGAATCTCCAAATATCAAGTGTGATGTAATTATGTCTATCGAGTCTATCAATATAAACTCGTCTATGAATATCAAATTACCTATTCTTCTCTGATACATCATTTACAAAATCCTTGAAAGAATGCAATATTTTATCTGTGAGTGAAGGCATACTGGAATATATTTTTATTTCCAGCACCCAATATATTTTTTAGCTGAAATATATTATATTTCATATCGAATTCCAATGTCTTAGTTTTACAATAAAGGCCTAGAGTTAAAAATATTCCATTAGCTTTTCCTTGTATCCAAATAACAAAATAGTCAGTTCTTATTGAAACACCCTTTATATATGTATGCTATACTTGTGCACAACAAATATTATGTTTAATAAAATAAAACAAAAAAAAAACGAAACAAATTAAAAGTTAACAAAAATCTTACAAGGAAATATATCTCTTAAGAGGTTGGGTTATCACATAAAAGAACTAAATAATGCTGATTTACTTACGATGTTTTAGAAACAGAATCAAATATCAATTCTGCTAATTTCTTTTTTGACGATAACCTAAATTTTTGTTTACGAAGATACTAATTTATATTTCTTTTAATTATTGGGTAAGGTAAGTTTTTTGGCAGCAAATAACTGTTCCCAACTTGATGCCTAAATATACATAATTCCCAAATAGCTCATTTTGGGGGGGACAACCTACAATGATATTTTTCTATCTATTATCAAAAAATCCTTAATCTTTTGTTTGTAGTAAACTCCTTTTCAGGTATGGATTATTTGTACCAACTTGAATTTTTCTAATTTCAGGCTATCATCAATTAGATAGTTAGGTAATGACAGGTAAAGAGAACGTAGCAGCTCTGGCTTTTATAGAATCATAGCAGACATCGATAAACAGAAGCATAATTACTCCCAAATATTTAGTATTAACCGAATTTGTTGTTCGGAAAATTTACTGGAAATTAGGGTATGATTCAAACTAGGATATTACATATGTGATTCAAACGGACTATAGACACGTTATGCTACTTATTTAACCAAGAAACTCATTACATTAAACAAACCGAACCGCCCTTCTATTTTTCCTTTTCCTCGGAATCGAAATCGTTGGTTAGGTCAAGTTAGGTTCTCTTTTTTTAGGTTACTATGAAAAATGTCAGGTCTACTAAACATAAAACCCAGGCCTTACAACAAATAACTTCTACAAACTAATACAGGCCGGAATAATTTCGTTCGTTTACAATAGAATTATTTTGCTGGAAATTGCCCATAGACCCTTCATGTGAGAACAGCATATCAAATTTTATAGGAACATATTCTAAATAAGAGAGACTATTTTTTAAACACATAGATCGGTGCATTATTATTCTACTTTTGAACATTTTTGCTCAATGTAGAATGTGTAGATATATGTTGTTGGATAAAAAAGAAACTTGAAACTGAGAACAGTCTAGCAATACACACTACATGTACCGAACGTCTTTTGGAATTCAATTTCTCACTTATAAATTGCACTTTTTCACCATTAATACTATACTCCTGTATAAATATTTATCTATTCTTCAAGAGCAATTATTTAACAACTAATTTACATTTCAATTTAAAAAAAAAAACAACCATAATATTGTGGGTTAGTAGCTATGTACTTACCGGTCATAATGTTTAGAGCAAATTTGAAGAAAGATTTTCCATCTCCAGACCTAGTTGAAAAGGCACGATATGCACAAGAAATACCCGGCATGATTATACACTTATTCAGTTTTAAAATTTGGAAATTACGACACAATTAATAACTAAAACTCACTTATCGGAATTTCTAAACATTGTAACTGATGCTCTACAACAAAACAAAAGTCAGTTTGACGGATGGACACACTATTTCGAGCATGCGCAGAAAAATTTGGTCCCCCAGCTGTCGCTACTCGTTGGTTTGTTATACTCGGATAAAGATGCGAGCGGCATAAAACGCCACAGTAGGAATAGTGTTTTCTTTTTCAGCACTTTTAACGTCGTACCGTATTCGTGCAGCAAGCTACAACAATAAGTAAGAAGGTAATAGAATAACATTGATAACACAGCAATGTGAAATATTGACCTTTTACAATACCTAGTGGTAAAATCACGGTTGTTTTTTAAGATGATGTGTCGGATTAGTTTTTGAATTTTAATATTACCCACGATACACATATAACGGTATGCTCTTGCGCAGGCAGAACCTCCCACACAGAAACGTGTGACGTCACCCGGGAACGACGCTTTCGATTCTGCTATGTAAGCGTGTATAGAACATATGTTTTGAAATGCAATATTCGCAGTTTTGGAGGATTTTAAAGGACATTTTCGATAATAGGTACGTTCCTAATTATACGTGTACGTGTGTTAACTAAAGAATAAAAGCATTTTCATTCCATATTTATATTACTAATTATAATTGATATAATATACATAGTTTTACTCTAGAAAATAATGTAAATGTATAAATGGGTAGTAAGTATTATTTCAACATTTGAGAACTAAGTAAAAAAGTCAAGATGAGATTGGTTGATGTGATGTTTATAGTTGATGCGTAGAATCGAGGGGCACGCGGTCATGATAATTCATTCCTTAATAAATACATTTTTTCTTAATTTAAAAAAAATACGCAAATTTAAATATTCTGTACGCCACTGAAGTAGATCAGCTGAGAGAAGTTCTTTTTGATTCTAATATCTTAGCTCATAACATATCCAAAAATAATAAAAAAAATCCCATGCAAATAAAAAGTCATTAAGCATTAAAAAATTATCCAATTTAATTAATTTTGTACTTAAAGTACAATTTTAATTTTCTTTGTATTGACCTCATTATTTAATAGTCAATATTCTGAACCCTTTCAAATATTTTTTGCCCATTTTTACATATTTATTTCATTTCCACTGAAGTAGACTCGGTTTGCAAAGTACTTTTTGATCCCAATACCTTAAGCCATAACATATCCAAAAATCTTTGAAAATAAAAAGTTATTTTTTACATAATAATTTTTTTATCATTCCCTTAAAAATGTTTCAGTGCTTTGTTTTTTTTTTAATAAACTAGCAAAACAAATGAGTTTTTTTTTATTTTACATTTTCAAGAAATTTCAAGATTTTGTTGGTTTCTTTCCAAGAAATCTTGGACTTGAGAACTAATTTCTTGTCTTGTCTTGAAAAACAAAGATCATTTCTTGCCATGATCTTGTCGTGAAACCAAGACAAGATCAAGACAAAATCAAGAAGTTGTCAAGGAGATGACGACCCCTACATATCGTACCGGATTTGGTTAAAAAGTAGGTTTTTTTAAATATATCATTTTTTAAATATAATACTAATTAACAAAAAGGGAAGGCCTAAATGAAAAAAAATATTCTTCATAAAAGTTTCGCTTATGTCTTGACAAGGTAATAGAGCAAATCCCATATTTTTTGCTTGTAAGCTAACAAACATATCACAATAAAATCAAATACATATCGTAACGGATTTCGTTAAAAAGTATTTTTTAAAATATACCACTCAATTAACAAAAAGAAAAGGCCCAAATGAAAAAAAAAATCTTCATAAACCTTAATAAAAAATTAAAAAAGCAACGGGGTTCGAACTCAGGCTGCGCCGATAGAGCCGCCGAATCGAGACCTAACCACCTAGACGACTCGGCCACGAGAGCTGTTGGAACAGAACGATTGCAACGCGAAGACATGGCGCGATTAGGTGCGCAAATCAATGAGCTTTTGTAGCGCTACAGAACCTAACCGATTTTAGCACCCTGGTACCATCGTATGTGAGCATGTGTAAATATTCCTCCCGGCGCGCGTTAAGAAGTTTCACTTCAATCACACTTCAATAATACATGTTGCTTTATTTTTTTTACTTATTTAAATTTTGGCAAATATTTTTTAACCACATAGTGTCTGGCTGGACCGTGAACCGTGACTTGATCGTGGTATATCTAAAAAGAATGTTTAATGAACGGAACTAAGGCACAGCAGCACCCGAATGTCGAATTAGCGGCATCGGCAGCTAAAATCACGGTACGGTACGTGAAATTAGGATCCATCTCTAGCCCTAGGATGTCCCTTTAGAGTGTGTGCCACTGCCATGAAAAATCATGTAAACCGTGGAAATATGTAATAAAAATAATAAATAATAAAGTAAAGCTTTAATAATTAAAGATACCTACTCACCATATTTTATGTTAATTCCATCTTCTCTTCGACCAGCACGAATCCACTGATTTGCTAACTCGTGTTTAGGAAAACGAAAATATTTAATATTACTCCCTTTGGTGGTCCTATTATTGCTCTTACAAGTAGCCACAGCACAGTTCGGCATAATTATACTATAAGTTTTTAATTTAAATAATCCTATAACATTATATAAACACAAAACAAATCTAAAAATTCACTTAATTAAATAAACTATGACACCGTCAAATTTTCCCGGATGACGTATATGCGCGGGTGAGTCAAAAACGAGTCTAGAAATCAGCATACCGTTATATGTGTATCGTGATATTACCTAAATATGCAACTGACCTATAGAAGTGTAGTACATGACATCTTGCTTTGCGGAAACTCATACTTTTGTGTCAAAAAAATAAAATAGAGCTTCACGTCTTCAAAAGACTAAAATTTCTGACAGTACCAATTCAGTTTTTTTTTCTCTTTTTGGGCATGCCTTGGGTTAGTTCTATTTGGTTGCACCCCAGGAGCGAGCGAAACGAGCGGTGGGCCATGCGCGAAGTGAAATATTAGTAGAATGATAAAAGATTAATCAATGGGATAGTGGAGCTCTTTTCCTTAACCTTGTTATGCCACTGGAATATTTATAGAAGTAACACATATTTTTGACAAAATTCGCCTTTGCGAATTCAATATTTTTTATTTTTATACACTGCTTACCCTACGCAGAACCCATACTCACCCCGCATTGTCCCGCAAGACAGGTTTCCGCAAACAAAAAACGTCTTAAAATGAGGTAAAAACACTCAATTTATGTGTCTCTGAGGAGAAAACGGCAAAATCTAAAAAACCACCAAAATCACATCTGTAATCTCGCTTTGACCAAATCTAATATTTATTTATTAAAGATTAGGCAACTACCTACTTTGCAAAACAATAATTAAAATTCGATTAATATTGTATCAAAGCATAAAAATGGAATTTTAATATAAGAAATGAGTCCCAACAACAAATGTTTTAACTCTTATTAGGGCTTTAAGTGTTTACTCATGCAGACTAAAATGAGGTAATTTTGCTATATGAGGTCTTTAACTTCAAACACAGGCTTTTTGTGAAATTGGATTTAAATGCACCCGCATTTAAATCAGTCTGGGCTACATTTGCCTAGCCTAAACTCTATTGGAACTGTTATCTGTCTTTCTTATCCATTTAGATTTTATAAAGTAGATAAACTAATTTTGCATGCATAAAAGGTAATTAATTATAACACAAAAGTGGTCTGTGGTAGGACTGATGTACTTACCGATTCATCCAAATATGAAAATCTTAACATCGTACAAGTCAGTTACAGGCAGCAAGCAGCAACACAACAGTAAAACATATTTCACCGGTGCAAAGTTAATTCAAAAATCAAACTCAATACAATAAATAAAATATAAATTTGACATGACTTTTGTGACGGACGTCGAAAAAAAAACGCCAGAAAAACGGCGATGCAAGCGCACAGCGCGCAGCGGTGTAGTCATGAATTAAAACAAAAAGTGGAGGGGATAAATCCAGTGAAAGTTCTATTTCGTGTATATGTAAATCACTTTTCTATGATTATCACTGACGACTGACATTTACCGATGTTTCCATAGAAACCCCGTAATGACTTAAGTAAATTCATATACGAAGGGCGTAGAAAACATATTAATAGTGCGATTTTCAATCATCGATAGCGCGAAAACAGTTGAATGTAGGTATATGTTATATTAAATGAAATATACTCGAAATTTTACGTAGAATCAGAATATGTAATATTATATAGAGTATTCCATTTAAAAAAACCTAAGTTAGTCGTGTTTGACGGCTTTACGATGTTCGTTTGTTTTTTCTGATATCAAATTCTACCGCTTTGAGCGAAATCCTTCAACTTTTCTAATTTAAACGTTTTTCTAATCCTTCAAATAAAAAGTTATCTATTGGTCCAAATATAGTCAATAACCCTGTACAGGGTGTCCCATTTTCGATGATATTACGGGGTATCTAAAAAAAAATTGATATCAGTGTAGATTTCTTTGATTTTCTTGACTTAAATAATTTTTATTTTTTGTACGTTACCTATAATTTAAAAAAACAAACAATTATTTTCGTACTATCCTACTTATAAATTATTTTTATTTCAACACTCGAGACTCGAGACCATCGAGACTGACGTGACAAGAGTCTCGGTCTCGAACCTTGAAGTCTCGATCTTGGACTCCAGTTATAATTCCTAGTCTCGTCTCGGTATCGGTCTCGAATTTCGAGACGAGACGAGACGAGACCGGGACTAATCTCGTCGAGACCGAAGCACTACAATCGAGCTATAATTTTTTTAGTGTTGGACACAAATAATAGATAACAGTGCCCATTAGACACTTTTGAAATTCACTTTACTTTTAAATATATTATCTGATAATTACTTAGATATTCCAAAACAAATATTAATATTTTGATGATTTTTATACAAACACAGCATTAGAAAAACTTATTATAATATGTCAATTAATATCAATATACAAATTAGCATGATTTCAATCAGATAAATCTGGAATATTTTGGTATAAACAGTTTAAGGAAAATTTAGTTGGATCAATCCCTGACCTACAGGTAGTCAGAAAATCCACATAAATTCAGTTCCCTTTACGAGTTAGAGACAGAATTAAAAATGTATTCCATATAAAGCTAGACATTGGAACATTGAAAAAATGCTCGCATATATTTGTGAACCAAATACCAGAAAAGCTCGTCGTATTTAGTCGGTCTTCTAAACACATACACCACGTTGACATAAAATCAGTGTGTTGCAAGTTTTAGAGTAATACAGCGTATTACTCCACAGCTTTTATTAGCGCAGGTGCTTTTTATAGCTTGCAATGGGAAAGCCCGAGGCACTAAAGGCAACTAGTTTTGAAGGAAGATGCCGAATATGTCCATAAAACTGTGCAGCAATCTGAAACTGGAATAGAAAACATAGGTTGAAAATTTTAAGCTGATTGAATTTTGTTAAGTTAAATCACAGTCCTACTATCTTTTTAGCGACTTTACATTGGAATAAATCAACTAAGCAAAGTTTGAAAGTTAGAAGTCTTTATATTAAAATGACTTGAAATCAAAATTGCTTCCTTTAAGTTACCATTTGAACCAACTCAAGGTTGGACACGTAAGAGGGTCAATCATTTAAAGAAAGTAGGAACGTGTAATAGCTCGACATAATTTTGGTACCCGCTGTATCATCGAATTTCAATGGTGCTGCTATTGAAATTCATTTCAGTCGTAAATATATTATACCATAGTTATTTAGTTATTTTAAAACAAATATTAATACTATGATTATTTTTATACAAACGCAGCAGTAAAAAAACTTATTTTATTATGTCAATTAATATCAATGTGCAAGAATGCGCTCTCGGAGCGTTTCTCGACATTGAAGGAGCTTTTGATAAGGCTACTTTCACAACGTAAATATGGCAGTAACAAACCATAGAATCCCTCTCACCATGAGGAGCTGGATCGCCAATATGCTGAAACTTAGAGCAGCAAACATAACCAATAGGTAACAAACTGCCATGGCACTCGTAAGGAAAGGATGTCCCCAAGGAGGGGTACTCTGCCCGGATTGTGATCGTAAGCAACCTCATAGAACACCTAAACAAAGCAGGATTCTTTGTGATCGGATACGCTGAAGACATAAAAATCATTGTTGTGGGCAAGTTCGAAGGGGTTATGTCAGAGTTAGTGAACAGAACTTTCAAAATAGTAGAGAGTAGAACGAAAACTCACTTTCGTCAATCCCAACAAAACAGAACTTGTGCTATTTACAAGAAGAAGGAAATTGAAGTTCAATCCGCCCTCTTTGTTCGGGGCACAACTCAAGCTATCAAAAGAAGTAAAATATCTAGGCGGCATCCTAGACAAAGAGCTTAACTAGAGAGCTTAACCTAGATCTTAAGTATGAGAAAGCTGTCCGAGCCTTTTACCAGTGTAGGAGAGCGGGGGCTGTCACCTAAAATCACATACTGGATATACACAGCTGATATCAGGCCTATGTTTGCATATGGTGCACTAGTTTGGTGGCCACGATCAGAAAAACAACACCTCAAGCCAAAATGCCTCCAAAATTTAGCATGCACAGCTATCACTGGAGCAATGAAAACCACTCCTACCAAGGCAGTGGAAGCACTTTTAAACCTCTCCATTAGATATTTTCGTGGGAAATAAAGCACAGGTAACCGCAGACCGCAGTACGCTTAAACTCCACTGGTACGTGAAGGGAAAAACGCTGGGAGCCTCGACACGCAACAGACCTAAACGAGGCATACCACGTCAGCTATGAGAATGAGCACAGACCTTGTGGTCAGAAATTATATTTTCGACAAACGGTTCAAAATCGAACTAGACTCAATAAATGATCTGTCACAGACTTATGACATCCACATCTACACGGACGGATCAAAAAGAGCCTCAGCTCGACAAACAAATGCAGATACCACTAGGTAATCTCAGCACCTTATTCCAAACTGAACTGTGTGGCTTAACAATGGATGTTAGAAAAGTGGCGGAGAAGCAAATCACAAACAAAGATATACTGTTCGTCACGGACAGCAAGACAGTTTTACAAATACTCAA
The DNA here is from genome assembly GCA_016904865.1 of Pissodes strobi. NCBI lineage: Eukaryota > Metazoa > Arthropoda > Insecta > Coleoptera > Curculionidae > Pissodes > Pissodes strobi. The sequence continues at coordinate 294,402 of MU182359.1, read as the reverse complement.
CAAAATGGAGACCAGAAACTTGATGGTTAAGGAGTGCATAAAATCCCTAACCAAATATCTGCAGAAAACAGGATAACCATCGCCTGGCAAAAAGGGCACGGTAATGAAAGAGCAGACACTCTTGCCAAGAAAGCGTCTCGTAAAAAAATCAATTGGCCCATAACCAATACTACCAGTCACCATGGGCCCTGTTTGCGCACAAATAAAAAAACCAGCAATTCGAGAATGGAGCACCAGGTGGAAAACGGCAGAAGGGCTTCGCCCCTCCAAAGCAACACCAGCAAGTCTTGGTAAATGCAAAACTAGATATTTTCTAAAACTATCAAGGAAAAAGTTGAAAATAATGATAGAAATACTTACCGGTAATTGCAGACTAAATGACCATCTGCACAAGACAGGTCTCGTTGGCAACTCCTTATGCAGAGAATGCTTAGAGGACGACGAGACGGTATAACACATTCTGTCCGACTGCCCCGCTCTCGCCAGACAAAGACATACTCATCTGAAGGTACGATGGCCGACATAAAGGGATGCGATCCAAGCCGCATACTAAGCTACGTAAATACCGTAGGATTGCTGGATTTGTAAAACCTTTCTGGGGGCAGAATGGGCCCCCTCAAGTGGCCTAAGTGCGCAAGTGGCTGGCATATTTATGCCTCACCACTTCCTTCGTTATCCGTATCCGTATCAATATGCAAGTTTGCATGATTTGAATTAGATAAATAAGAAGTATTTTTGTATCGACAATTTAAGAAAAATCTGTTTAGGAAAGATCGTTTTCAACGGCAATGATATTTATGTTCCTTTTTGTTGGATTAATCCTAACCTATAGGTAACCAAAATACCATATAAATTCAGTCCCCCTTACGAGCTAAAGGCAGAATTAAATATGTATTACGAATAAATTTAACGAATAAAACTAGACAAAACATTGGAAAATAATGCTCGCATATAATTGTGAACCAAAGACTAAAAAAGCTCGTCGCATTTAGTCAGCCTTCCAAATACATAGACCACGTCGACATAAAATCGGTGTGTTGTAAGCTTTAGAGTAATTCAGCGTATTAATCCAAAGCTTTTATTAGCGCAGGTGCTTTTTATAGCTTGCAATGGGAAAGCCCGAGGCGCTAAAGGCAACTAGTTTTGGAGGCAGATGCCGAATATTTCCATAAAGCTGTGCAACTATTTATAACTGGAATAGAAAATACAAGATAGAAATTTAAAAACCTACTGGATTTCATTAAGTTAAAACACGCTCCTACTATCTTTCTACCGGCTTTAAAGTAGGTAATTTGTAAATCAACTAAGCACGATTTAAAAGTTAAATGCCTTTATATTAAAATGACTTCAAATCAAATTTGCAGTACAAATAGAGACGTTACAAATATGAAGTTCAGTTAACTCGTACTAACTGTTTTACCCCGGATAGTTGGAACAGCGGAAATCTACTACGGGCAAAATCAACAATTTGCAGAGCTCCAAATCTGGATATGCAAATATACGATGAAATGGAATATATGTACATTAATAAATGGCGAGCAGCTGAGCTTTAATAAGAACTTGATATTGAAACGTTTGTTATGGTAATTTTAATAATTCTGTAACATGATTTTTGTAACGAGATCGCTTTAGGCTTATTCTTACTAAAATTAATATTTGTTTTACCTTAAACCTACTTTAAGTTACCATTTTGAACTAACTCAAGGTTGACCACGTAAGAGGCTCTTACGTGTTCAAGTAAGAGGGTCAATTTTACAGAAGGTAAGAACGTGTATTAGCTCGACATAATTTCGGTACCCGCTGTATCATCGAATTTCAATGGTGCTTCTATTTTTTTAGAAATGGATCAGAGCCAGAAAACGTGGACATTTTTTGGCAACCAGAGGCAGTTCCTGGTGGATTTTATGGCGGATTTCGAGGACATATCAGCATATCAATGCGTATATTTTTTGTGATAAATAAGCAGACTTATTTGCCTTCAATCTGATTTAAAACGATTTGAAGATATGAAATATATTTATAATTTATGGATAATGTGATAGAGTAATACTAATATGGATTTGCTACCCGATATCCACAAAAATAGATGCTCGTCTAAATAAAAGACCATTGGTGGAAAAAGTCCTGAAATCAGACAAAGAGCCTCGTTTATCAATGCATTGCAGCGTCATAAATGCTACAAAATCTAGTAGTCGATTTCTTTCCTTTTACTGGTCTATTTGTGTTGTCGATACTCTCGTTACCTTACGTAACGATGAATGCTGTTCCGAGTTGATCAAAGCGATGACTCCGTTTGGAGCGCCCCCCTCTTGACGGATGTCATACAGATTCCTTTTTGGAATGCTCGAAGCGTGCAGGACGATAAAAACGACCAGTTTTGAAATCTGAAGTTATCGTCAATATTTTCGGCCATCAGGTCTAATCACCGCCTGATTTTGACGTGAGATAAATTGGCAAATGTGCTACCCTGTGTATTTTCTCGATTTATCGGCCGTATTGTCTACTAACGGTATTTTACTGAGTGTGGTTGGTTACCCTTCTTATAGAAAAAAGGTTTGTTACATGTTAGGTGTCTATATTGAATAGTTAAAATTGTTTATAATTTAACTAGGAACCTTCCGTGGGACAGAATTCCTCCATTGAGGCTGAACGTCTTTCAGCGGCTTATTCTATGCTGACTTAGGGAGTTCTCCGGTTCCATTTCGCCTGATAGAGATCTTTTTGTCGAGGTGATACGACCACATGGTAAAAACGTAGCTTCGCAGGAAACGCCGGTGGATTCCATGTCTGAACCGTTTTTGTTTAATGATCTTACCGTTAAACGACTGTAGGTCTTCCATTTTCTTATAACATACCTATTACCGTTGCTGGTAGTTTTTGTTTAATGAACTACCCGTTAAGCGACTGTAGGTCGTCTTTTTCTTATATCGTACCTAATACTGCTACTTATGGTTGTGTTTTTAATGAGCTGACTGTTAAACAACAATAGGTTATCTGCTATCTTATATTATACCTATTACTGTTACTTACCGTTTTTTCTTATTGAACTTTCCGATATACAGCTTTAGGTTATCGTGTATAATATATATTCTTCTTTCTTATCATATTTGCTTTAGAGATACTTACTTTCTTCATTATCATATCTGATACTGTCTGGAGTATAGAATTTATTTTGCTAATGTTATGATAATTATTTGATTTATTCTTGTGTAGCGTCTATCTACTTGAAGGATACGCTTTTACTATGATTGGCTGTAAGCTTCATGGCAGTAGACTGTTTTACTTAATCACTATTTGCAAATTTAATTTGTCGCCTTGATACAGGTTCAGAAATGAACTCACTTCGCTTTCACCTGTAGATAGTTACCGGCTATATACATATATTTACTTCATAGATTGATTCATTGATTTGGTGTATCTTTATTAACTACTTACTGTTGTAATGATATCACCGCTGCCATAGGATTAATTTAGATTAGTTTTTGTTTAGTAAATACTGCTTAGTTTTGGTACTTTTTGACTAACTGCGTTTAGTCAGAACCTCAAAGATTTAAGGCTTAGTTAGAACTATTTCCAAACAGGAATTGGACAATTTTAACGATTAAAACTTAGTATCTTATTTTGATTTGATTCAATAGTCTGATAATCTAGATGACATACATTTTAGAGAATTTCCTCATTAGTTTATGAGCGATACCATGAACTCAACTTAATTTGAGATATAAATAATTGTCTTCAGAGTGTTTATGAAAGCATTAAATATTTAAATAAATAATTTAAGTAAAATCCAGATGTTTATTTTGGTAAGCCAAACCGAAAAGAAAAAGAATATATTTTAAAATTTTACAATATCTAGGGTATGTTTCTAAATTTTACTGCCCTGATTTCAATGTTCAAAAATCATTGATATATTCCTAGTTCAAAATTTAGTCGCGCCTTCGCCTAACTGCCAACTCTTCGACTCACGCCTATAAATAAAATTGAACCTGGCATATGGACCGGTTGTTAAGCAATTAACTAATCGTGTTACAGCATTAGTTGATAACGTCGATGATGATAATGATGACGATTGACTTCTTAGTTTATTAGCATTTA
>MU182359.1:265686-289907 GCA_016904865.1 Pissodes strobi | reverse complement strand
AATTACAGACCTTAACGTATGTCAATTTACGCGTAAGTAATCCACTCCCCGGTAAAGTTACCGATAGGACAAAGATAATAAACAATTTGTTCAAGTAAAGAAAATATCAAAGGTCGCAATAAAAAAAAGCAATTAAAAATAACGCAAAGTCCACTAGGCCGTATCAACACTAGTATTAATCTGATCTACGGTTATCTAACGTAAGCCAAAAGTCGTGAAAATTGGAATAATAGTTCAACCTACAACGTTATTGCGTCAGTCAATTAAAAGTTCAAAAAACTTGATCCAAAATCTGACCAAACGGATCTATCTGAATTTTAGAATTTTGATTAAATAAAATCAAGCATCTTAGGCTAGACAAGATTGCCCAAAAATTCAAAGTTCATTTAAAAAAAAATAAGAATAACTAATTGTTACCTTAATTAAGGAGAAAAAGTTAAAAGGTTAATCTTTGTTCGAAAACAAAGCAAAAAAACAATAATTAGAGATCGTAAGTTAATTATGTGCAGTTTCCGCAAAATATATTGATAGGTGAAAAAATACAATAGAAATTGCTCACTTGGCCGATGAGTAACTCCTCTGGCAGTTTCTAGAAAGACTGCTCACGGTAGAAAGAAGACTTCCTTGACAGGCGAAGGACTGCAAGACTCTATACATGCTCACAAGACTCTATACATGCTCAACCCATCAACCAATCCCAAAACAGTATGCTACGAAAGCCGGAAACAATGCCTTTTACCACCGACTTTATTTTCACGCTCTAAATTCAATTGGGTCGAAATCGAACTGTTTAGCAACGCGAATTTTATTTTAATTTCTCGATCTAGAGACCGTCGACGCGAGATCGGTCGGAATATCTACGAGGGTTTTCCGCTATTAACCTCGAAGGCGCTCTGAGCCATCTGAAGGGTTACGAATTCTAGGGTTATTTACGCATCGATATACACTAGTCAAAACGGCATGTGACAACCTCGAGCTTTGGAGGCTCTTTTTCGGCTCAAATATGGGGATTCATATTGTTTTGTCTTAACTGACGCAATTTTCGTTTTTTCAAAATCGCTGACCCTAATATGTTATCAGACTCCTTCTTCCCAACCCTATTCGAATTGGTGAGAATCGGAAAATGTCGAGTATTGTGTTTTGAAGGTGTATATTTTAAAAAAAAGGGTCGCTTGGAGTCGTTTGAGCGCCGAAAAAGTCGCGAGGATCGAAAAAACTGAGACGATAATTTGATGGAGAATTTCTTGGAGAAAAGTCTTTAAATGCTTTTCGCTTCGAAAATAACAAGAAAATTATCTTTTCAGGGAAAATGTAAAATCTCCGTTTCTGAATTTGAAAAAAGAAGGTTTTGATCCTTTCCGTTGGTCAATGACTATTAGGTCATTAACCAACGGGAAGCAAGCTCTAATAGAAGAATAGTTTATTACCTACTTTATGTACTTTATTAAACTAGTTATTGTCCTCTTAGAAAATTCCCAATCTAAATCGAAGTCAGGTGTTCAGGCGCTGCACCGTTCAGGCGACGCGGCGGTGAGGGGTGGCATAAAATGTAAGAAAATAACACAGAAATTCCAAAACATGATTAGATATACAATAGTTCAAATGAGCAATTCTCCTTCAAAAACACATAAATATGTGAAAAGTGCATATATATGCAAAATGCATAAAATTCGGTTTAATTTTTTATATTCTATATGTTGAAATTGCTCCCTACATTTTTGATATTTAAAGTTTTTTTTAACTCAGCCTGAGGTAGGTGCTGGGTGAATTGAGTAGCCAAGTAACCGCCGCTAATTCCAGTCCCAAGCCCGGATAAATGAGGAGGGTTAGGCGTGGAGCCAAAACCCCACTCTGTAAAAACCCAATACGTTATGAAACCAAGACTATTGCCTCGGACTAGGACGGAACCACTAAGACAACCCAAGCAATGGCAACGGACAATGAATATTGGTACATGGAATATACTGAGCTGGTACAGAGAAGGGGCGGCACGCAGGCTATATCCCAAATGGAAAAATACGATATGGGCATAACAGCAATGTCCTGGACATTAGGTGGTCGGGGACTGGAATCATCAAAATTTGTAAAACTGTAGTTTTCTACAGCGGCAACCTGCATGGCAGGCATGAGTATGGCGTAGGGTTTGCAATAAAGGAAAACTTGATAGAGAATGTTATATCATTTAATTCGGTAAATGACCGCATGGCATACTTGAAAATGGAAGGAAAATGGCATAACTATTCCATCATATCAGTGCATGCCCTAAAGGGAGAAAAGGAGAAGAAATTAAGGATCAATTCTATGAAAACCTAGGGTCCCTCCTGACAAGAGTACCCAGGCAGAACATGCTACTGATCTGCGGCGATTTCAGCGCGCCAGTTGGCAAAGAAGAAACCCTGAGACGTACAATTGGAACTCAAAGCCTACACAACACATCAAACGACAACGGACAAAAGCTCGTAGAGATGGCGGCAGCAAGTATTTATTGTATTGCATCCAGAATGTTTGAACATAAGCGAATTCATAAACATACATGGATATCAAATGATTGGCTCGCCAGGAACCAGATTGATCATGTAATTGTTGATGCAAGACAAGTAAGCAATGTGAACGACGTTAGAAGACTGAAAGGAGCAGACGGCGACAGACCACATTCTGGTCAGAGCCAGGGTATATTTCAGAACTAACGCCTATGGGCATGGGAAGTCAAAACGGCTGGAGAGATGGAACGCTGACAGTTTGAAGGATGCAAACATCAGAGAGAAGTGTCAGGGCAAACTGAAACAACAATTTCAACAAAACTTCGACCAGAACAATACAAACATTGAACAAAAATGGCAAAGGACTAAAGAAGCAATAATCAAAACTGCTGAAAAGGTACTAGGAATATTACTCAGAAGCAAGAAGAAACAATGGTTTGATGAAGATTGTCAGGGCTTGGTATCGGCAAGAAATGAGGCGACAATGACAATGCTGAGGGAACCCAACGGTGAAAATAGGAGACACTACTCGGGCCGACTGCCGCAATCTTTTGAAATATGCAGTTTAGGCTACCGTCTGAATTTTGGTTTTCTATCCTTAAAGTGTATCCATCCTGTGGTGTAGGGGATGATTTGTGCCGGTGGAACTGGTCGTATTGCGTAAGTACCTATATAATGTAAATAATAGATATATTAGGAATATTAGAAATATGCTACAGGTTATTTTAAATAGTATATCGTGCATGATTTCATTTGCTGCACCTAGTGCATGTACAGGGGTTGTTAATAGGGGTAGTGTTGGCTTGAGTTTGTGAAATATTATGTATATTACTGTAAATGATAGTATACTGTTCCATATAACCATGATACTGTGCGGTAATTATTTGTAAAAACACGAAAAAAAACGTATCCAAAACATAGAAGCGGGTGACTGGTCAAGGAAGTTGTATAGGGAAATATCAATCATAAAAAATGGAATCCAACCTAGAACTGTCAACTACCTGAAGAAGGACAACGGTGCTTTTACAACCAATGAGGATGAAATTATCTAAACCTGGAAATACTATTTTAAGAAACTCCTGAAGAAATAATATATGGTACACTGCCGACCTCCCGGTTAATGAACCCTTCATGGAATAAGTCACCAAAGCCATCGGAAAATTAAGGAACGGAAAGACACCTGGATGCGACAATATTAAAGCAGAATGTTCCATAATGAATTACATGTCATTCAGGTTGAAAACTGGAACAACGAGTATATACCTAAAGAATGGTCAGAAAGTATAATAATACCGCTACGCTACATAAGAAAGGCGATAAAATGAATTGCGGCAATAGAGGCATTTTGCTTATCAACACCGCATATAAAATACTGGCCAATGTCCTACTATACCGGCTAACACCATTCGCCGAAAATAGTATTGTGGCATGCCAGAGTGGGTTCAGAAAATCGAGATCATGATTTCTCCAGCATTGGCCTTATTGTGAAAATCTTTTCGCAATAAGGCCAATGCTGGAGAAATCATGAGAATTCGACAAGGACCTGCACAACCCGTTCGTACATTTTAAGCAGGCGTACGATAGTACGCCTGCTTACGGAGGGACGCCATGACGGAGATTTCCATCCCCAAGAAGCTGGTTGAGCTAACTAGAATGTGTGTGGAAGGATCGAGCAGTAGAGTGCGAATAGGAAATAATCTGTCTCTTTCACAGTTAATAACGGCTTGAGACAGGGTGACGCACTATCCTTGCTTTACTTTTCAATATTGCCTTGGACAAAGCCATTCGAGAAGCCAATATAGAAAGGCAAATATTCACTGTAGGTGGGCCTAGTCAGTTATTGGCATATGCAGATGATATTGATGTGATCGATAAAGGCGTTATCAGAGTGAAAGAAACGTTCATTAAAATGAAAGAACATATAAAAAAGATGGGGCTCAGATGCTCTTACGCCCTAAACAATACTTGGCAATCTAAACGGCTATCAAGAACCTCGAAGATAAAAATATACAGAACAATCATTAGACTAATTGTCATTTATGGTTGCGAAAGCCGGACACTAATGAAGGCAACTTAACAAAAACTGAGATGCTTTGTAAGAAAACTGCTTAGAAAAATCATTAAACTAATAAAAGATCCCCAAACACAGCAATATCGAATCCGCACAAATAATGAGGTCAAGGAACCTACCCGATATTGTGCAAGAAATAAAATCCCAGCGACTTATGTGGGCAGGTCATATACAACGACAAACGGATCAAAGATATGTCAAATTTGTTTGGGAACAAAATCCTACGAAGGCGCTAGGAAGACCAAGAATAAGATAGACAATATCGTCGCCGACCTACGCACCTAGATGGCGACAAATAGATAAGGCATCCAAAACCTACCCTGGGTTGTAGAGCTGCAGGGAAGAAGAAGAAGAATAAGAAAGTAAAATTTTATCTTTAAATTTTCCATATAATCGGCAGAATTCGTTGCCTACCGCTTGAAAAATATCAGATCTTCAGATCGTTTTAAATTTGCATATATATGAGCATATTCTTAAGGTTTTTGGTTGCATATAATCTGGTCTTTATTTATAATATTATTCTTGAAGTCTTTAATTCTGTCTTGTGGTCTTAATCACACACCGCTTTTCATTGAGTTATCTAACAAACACTCAACAGATAAATCTTAGTCCTCAAAAATATTTCAACAATTATTATAATTGGCTCGAATAGGTTTTGAAATAGATCACGTATAGTATTTGATGCATTCTCGAAAATTTAAAAATATGGCGCGTTCTATCTGCAATATATATAAAAAAATATGAATTTCCAAATGTGGCTCATACGTCATTGAATGTGATGATAGCTAACTCAGGTAGCAACGCTTACTTTTTAACAAGTAAAAATATTTTCTGAATCCCGAAAAGATCATGACGTAGGCCGCATGTAGCATATGGCGCCATTCTCGCAACTTATAAATGCCCTGGACTAACTCCCCAACGTATTTTAATAACCCGGTCAAGGCGAGTGCATGAATGCTTTCAACTTAAAAATACGGCAATAAATTATCCAATTTTCTTGAAACTTTTGTGTTTTCTCCTTCTTTGGAGTTGGAGGCGCGCGAATGGACCGAATCGTAATATATATGAAGAAAACAGGCGCATAAATCCGCCATAATCGTTATTAAGGTTAAGGCTATTTGTCAAAACATACGAACTTTTCCGGAAAAAGCAACGTTTTAATAAAGTGGACGTTACCTCTACATCACAGAAATTTTCTTGACAGTTTTTCACGGGTTATTTGTTTTATGATTTTATGATAGTGTTTTCCTTAGACTCTTCTCTTATATCTAGTCTCCTCAGAAGAGAAACTCGAATACTCTGCAATAACAATAGAAAATAGAATTGGCAGAGGTAGACGATATTCTACCTCTCATGCATATTTTTAAAGTTATCAAAAAACTGCAAAATTTTTGCTGCATCAAATAATATCAAATTAATATAATATGTTGTCAACACGCCCGGACCCGTCCATTTTATGTGTGGTGTAACAATCATTTGGATATGCTCATTCCAATGTCAGTAATTTTGAATTTTCTGTAACAATTCGCGGTTAAATATCCAAAAACAATTTATTTATTTTCTTACATTCGCAAACTTCAATATAATCTAGCACAACATTGTAATTCTTTTTAATGTAATTGATTTGCCTACGCTACTGGGCTGCAGGCATACAGTAAATATGGTTGCCGGTATCTTCAATTTAATATGAAAAGTTGGCGATGTAGATAGGCAACTAGCAATGCATCTATTAATTTTACAGTTTTTCTTTAATTTGTGTCATAACTAGGTGCTTTGTTTTGACAGTTACATAATTTCGAATGTATTGTGAAGCAGAATGATCGAGATTTTGCGGTATTTTCTAATTAGGAAGTGAGTTCATGTTTACTTAGTTTGCGATATTTGGTATTTGAATTGACCTCGTGTCGACTCGGATATTGTAGGTTGATTTCGTGTGCATCCTGAGGAAATCAGTTTTTGTCAATCTGGGTGAATAAAACCGATGGTAGCTAAAGCACGAGTCCCTTTTAATTAGACCTTCAGGCCTAAAAGGTCATAGGCGGTGACGGAGGCGTCAAAAATGTTTTAATTTCTCTGGAAATTGATGGCAGCCAGGCTGGATTGTAATATTTTGTTGACTCCATGGCATTTTAATATGGATTAGCCAACACGTGAGGAGAGCCGACCAACAGGCTCTTAAATCTACTCTACTTAACTCAACTCTTAAATCTACACTTAATTCCACTCTTAATTCTACTCTTAACTCTACCTAACTCTACTCTAATTTTAATGTTAACTTTAATGGATTCCTGAATTTGAACTGATTCGAGTTGAGTGATAGTACTTAATTTCAATTCATATGGGCGGATGAGGAGACTGTAGAAGAGGATAGGGTAGTCTGGTGGGTAGCAATGTAATTGTTATTTGAAAAGTGGAAATAAAATGGTCGAGATGACTCCGTGGTTATGAAACCACTCAGCTGAAGAAGGGTTAGGAGCCTTGAGCATTCTCGTCTGGAATTCCATAAAGATAAGTGATCCTTTTTTAGAAATGTTTGCACAATTCCTCATTATTTGATCTTTTTTTAACAGAAGAACCAACATATCGAAATTTAACTTTAAGTATCTTTATCGTATATCATAGATTTATCTTATCTTTATCGTATCATCGATTAATCTTATACATTTATCATATTGTACATACAGTTATCTTACCGTATCTCGAAACGATATATATCTTTAACTTTATGCCTCGTAACTTGGACTTTGATCGTTTCAATTATATCTTGTACATTTATCTTATTGTAAATTTATCTTACAGTATCTGAAAACGAGATTATATATATTTAACTTTAAGCTTCGTAACTTGGATTTTGATCTAATCAATATGAATACTGTGTATTATAGTGATTAATTACTCTGTACATATTCGGTGTTAATCTCTGGAAATTTCAATCTGTAAATTTTAGTAAACTATTAAGTATTTCTTAATTATCTTTGCTCTAGTTACTAGATAGCAATTAGTGATATTATTTGGCTATATTTAATTTTTTCAAGGGTAAGCCTTAAATTTAAATATAAACTGAATTTCTCCCAGATACGTCTGTTAGATTTTACAAATATCTCCCGATTTTGATATATTCGATATTTCAACATTGATTTGATTTTGCTCGATTCGGAGGATCATTTTGATCAGAGTTAATTTGGTTGATTATGTAATAAAATATTCTTGACTTATTAGTGGGCTGATTGTAACTTATGGGCTATTAGCTTATAAGGACCATTCACTTTAAATAGGGTCGTAAGGAAAATTTCATATACATTTCATATCATATACATCGTAGTCTAGGACCAGTTCTTGTTAAGTTTTGCTTATTTGATCTTACCTATACAGAGTGTTAATTGGTGGTTGGAATTTTTATTTAGATGTAAATTTGAAAGATAGTCAGGAGAGTCAAAGATTATTATTAAAAATTGTTAGGAAAACATATCTTTTATTTCTTGCGTTTACTTTCCTTACATTGGTGTCTTATTATGAATAATGTAATCTGACAATTTAACTTATTTTTTCTTATCTTTCGGCCTACTTTAGACCTGGCGCCCATACCTAATTGAATTTTCAGAATTCGAACTTACACCCCTAGTACCACCGCAATGAGACGTATCTGAGCAGCGACAGGGTAACTCAAGGAACATTTAGCTCTTACTTTTATTTATCCAAATAATTTCAATTAAAATCGAAACAACAATTTAAAAAAAAATAAAAGCGGCAGTTTTTTCATTTTTTTCCTTAGAAAGATATCTGCTTCAGGGATCAAAACAATTCTGAATTTGCTGATGAGATAACTCAAGTTATCCTAGCTGGTATGGAAGCTTTCATCCTCTCTTCTATGAAACGTTTGCTCATGGTTTGGAATAACTGCTCAAGAGTGGTCAATGCTAGAAATGCCACCTACCGCAAATGGAGACGAAATCCGACAGCCGAAAATCGAAATATATTCATCACGACTAGAAACCAGTGTAAGCGGACCAATGATCTTTCGCCGCGAAGTGAAACGAATACTCAAGAGCCTATAGACACTAACAAGGTCACAGGACCGGATGGCGTTCCCGCAATAGTGCTTAAGAAATGTGTTGCTGAACTAAAGGGTCCACTATGCAGGCTTTTCTCCCTATCACACAGAATCTGCTGATAAAAGCTGGAAATGCGCTCAGGTGCAACTAATCCCGAAGAAAAGTAAAAACGATTTCAAATAACTACTCTCCAATTGCCTTAGTTCCCATCATGTCCAAAGGCATGGAGAAACTGCTCAACGAACAGCTCTTAAAAAAATCATAAGCAATAGCCGGTATGGCTTCCGCAAGCACAGATCAACGGAGGAGATCTCCTGATTTACGTGACCTACCTATGAGCCAAAGCAATCGAGAGCTACGGCGAATCTCGTGCAGCGGTTCTCGACATATCCAAAATATTTGATAGGGTGTGGCATGACTGATTGTTAAGTAAATTGACATAATACGCACTGCTTCCGTGGCTTTCCAATTTCCTAAGGGATATAAGCATCCGATTTGGCATTGATGGACATCTCTCGGAGGAATTTAAAATCAATGCCGGAATACCTCACGGGTGTATATTATCTTCCACACTGTCCCTGCTCAATATCAACGATCTCCTAGATAGGACAAATAATTATATCTATAACTTTGCAGACGACGGCACTCTTATATCCTCATTCATGTCGCGGACTCCACTGACCCCTGCTTGTTTCCAACGCGAGCCTGAAAATCAGATTGCTGCCATCAATGAGGATATGAACGTCATCGTGGAATATGGTGAGGAAAACAATGTCCAGTTTAACGTAGGAAAGACTCAAGCAGCTGTCTTCTAAAAAAAATATCGCAGGACCTGACTTATCAATGACAGAACAAACACTGACTTTGGCCTCATCCATTAGCTTGGTGAACATGAACGTAGAAAACAACACGTCTTGGCGTAATCACGTCACCAAAATCACCGAGGCAGCAGCACAAAAGCTAGGAGCACTCTATAGTGCAAAAAAGTTGTATACATCTTATCAACTCTTACTGCTTTATAAGGCCCAGATAAGACCCTCTCTGGAATACTGTTCCCATGTGTGGAGCTCGGGCTAGCAAAAAGAAAAAGGGACAGTTGTTCATATAGAAGCGACCGATCACTTGGTTTTCGATATGTTCGGCATATTTACGTTAGACAGAGACAGTTAAGTACGTCTCAAATTTTCCAAGTTACGGAAGACATAGAGCTACTCCGCCTTTGGTTAATAGAGACTTCTCTATTAACCACCAGAATGACGATACTTGTTCGAAGACACTTGTTCATTCTACTACATCCACGGTCGAGTCACGTGTCGAACGCCTAGAAAGTCTGCTCGAGGTTCTGGTTAAGGAAGGGACACAATCAGAAAATAGGCAACTGTCCCTAAGAAGTGACTGTATCCCGGAGTTTGATCCAGAAAATGACAATTTGACAGCTATAAAGTGGCTAGATAAAATTGACCAAATTAAAATCTTTAATGATAATTCGCCAAGTTCAATCACGTTTTGTTGGAATGGCTCGCAACTGGTACCATAGTTTAACCAGTTATCCTAGCTTTTGGAGCTGTCTCTTCACAAAATGATGAATAGGACAAAAGAACAAAATGAAGCGATGACAATCTATTACTTCAACAAGATGGAACTACTGAGACCGTGCCGCATCACTGGAAGAGAAGCCGTATCCTGCTTGATTGATGCTTTAGTAAATCTTACGTTGCAAAATGGAGCTAGAGTAGGCCGTTATACTACACCTGAGGCTCTTTATGAAGAGTGCTTGTCAACATTACGCGACGACAAATATATCGACAATAATAGAGATCAAAACCCCAGGGGATTTGATGAAAGCGAATTACATAGAGTGAAGAGCCGCGTAGAGAGACTAATAATTAAGAAGATGGATCTGAAGCACGTACAATGCTTTAATTGTAAGTCAAGAGGACATTAGCATTCTGACTGCCCGAAGCCCAAAGTGCAGTGCTCCAGTTGTCGCCTACTGGGCCACGAAGCCAGCAAACATAATGTTGGAACTCAGGGTTCATCACGTGCACATCTGGATGCCATATCAACGTCAGGTGAGTCGTTAACCATACTAGAAATTCCTAAAATTCCTAAATATAATGATAAAAATACTTGCTGCAATCATTGGACAACCCTTTATCAATGATAAAAAATATTACCGTTATAATACAGGGTAAAATAAATAACCTTCCTCCAAGAAAAACTAATATTTATGCTGGGACTACAACGATTATTCCATCCCACCACCTGGGTCATGTTGCGGTTTATAGTAACGACGTTTACATTGATTTACAGTTTAGAAATTGGCTAGGTAAATTTCATGTTATTTTACGACAAATTTAACACATACTGGCTACGTACCTGTAGTATATTCTTCCGATAGTGATATCTGTTACGAAAAAGATAAAGTAGATGTTAGAGGGTTTCTTGTCACGAAGAAGTAGGAAATCCTATCTATGATGACGACCGAACTTGTGAACCCAAAGCCATTTAGGATTGACGATATACGGAATCAGTTAGGCACAAATTTAACAAGTTTGGAATCCGAAAATATTCTGAGACTTATTAACGAAAAAGAATATTTCGCTAGTGGACGATGTGCCCATTACGTACCGACTATATCGTATGCCATTTAGTGAACGTGAGGTAGTAAGAGAAATTGTTGAAGATCTCATACAAAGTGACATTGTTTGTGATTCCAACTCCCCGTATTTGAGTCCTGTTCTTTTGGTTAAGAAAAAAATGGAGAAATACGCATGTGTATTGATTACCGTGCATTAAATCGTAGGACTTTGAAAGATAAATACCCGTTACCAAGGATCGACGATCTCCTAGACTCTTTGAAGGGTAGTAGCTATTTCACCAGTTTCGATATGTCTGCCACATACTACCAAATTCCTTTAACTGAAAATGCAATCCCAAAGACAGCTATTCGTGACGCCTGACGGACACTATAAGTTCGTGAGTATGCCGCTTGGACTTGTAAACGCCCCTGCCGTATTTCAAAGGACCATTAATCAAATCTTAGGTACGTTACGTTTTGAGTTGGCAATGGCATATTTAGATGATGTTCTTATACCTTCAAAGTCCATCAGTGAAGGAATGGTGCGGCTCCCTTGTATATTGGATCTGTTTAAAGATGCAGGTCTTACGCTGAAACTGAACAAATGTCGTTTCTTGCAAGAAAGCGTAGAGTATTTAAGACATGAAATCTCAAGTTCGGGTATACGGCCTGGTCAGGCAAAGATTAATGCCGTTTCAGAATTTTCTCAGCCGAACAATGTTCAAGATGTTAGGAGATTCTTGGGCTTGGCTAGTTACTTTAGAAAATGTATAAAAGGATTTGCAGCTCTTGCAAGACCAATATCGTATTTCACAAAAAAAGAAGTTACATTTATATGGGCGGATGAGCAAAAAACCGCGTTTGAAACTTTAAGATAAGAAAAAAAAATTGACGAAGGGCCTATTTTAGCAATATATAATAGAGATGCTGTCACAGAAGTCCATTGTGATGCCAGTCAATTCGGTTTAGGGGCAATATTACTTCAGCGACAAGAAAATGGTACATGGAAGCCCATGGAATACTATAGTCGCACCACGACCCCAGAAGAGCATAAATACCACTCCTATGAGTTAGAGACCCTCGCGGTAGTAAACGCATTAAAGAAGTTTCGTATTTACCTGATAGGAATCATATTTAAAGTTGCGACAGACTGTAATTCTGTCAAACATACCCTAATTAAAAGAGACCTTGTTCCAAGGATCAATAGTACGATTTTGATATCGAATACCATCCTGGTACCAAGATGGCTCACGTTGATGCTGTTAGTAGGCGACATGTTGAAACAAATGAGGTATTGAATGTCAACGTAACGGAAGAAGACTGGGTTCTATCCGCGCAACTTCAAGACGAAGATTGTAAGAAAATTATAGAGACGCTGTCACAATGATCACCCGATGGTACGTCAAGGGAAACTCAAGAAGAATTTTGTCTAAGGGGTAACCGACTATACATATAAAAGAACCAGCAAGGGACTTAAGTGGGTAATATATAATAAATCAGCTAGACGGCGAATTTTAATGTATTATCATGACGCTACAGATAAAACCCTAGAAACCTTTAGTAAAAACTACTGGCTTCCTTCTATGAGAAGATATGTTATCATATCAACGCGGGCGTGCCTCAGGGCGCAATACTTTCACCAACTCTGCTCCTCATCTATATTAATGACCTGCTGATCCAAACGAATAATCCTGTTTACAGTTTTGCAGATGACAGTACCCTTGTCTCTCACTTTAGATCAGAAAAACCCTTACCAGCGACTGAGACTCATCACCACAGACAGGAGCAGATTACAGCAATTAATCAAGACCTGGAGAAAGTTCAAACTTGGGGCGACCGAAATTTGGTCCAGTTCAATGCAGCAAAGACCCAAGCAGCAACGTTTACTAAGAGGGCCAATACAGCGGGCCCTGACATCATTATGGCAGGATCGACCATTCCTTCATCCTCGTCAATCGGGCTGCTGGGTGTCTCGGTCAACAGCAATATGTCATGGCATGACCATGTTGCTAACATCGCAAAATCAGCCTCCCAGAAGCTTGGTGCGCTATTTCGCAACAAAAAACTCTATACACCGCAGCAGTTGCTCTTGCTGTACAAAGCGCAAATAAGACCGTGCTTAGAATATTGCTCACATATCTGGGGTGCCGCACCAAAGCATACCCTAAAGTTGCTGGATTCCATTCAAAAGAGGGCTGTGCGTCTCGTCGGCGATCCGAAGTTGACCCGGAATCTGGATAGTCTGGAACATCGCAGACATGTGGCCGAGATGTCTCTGTTTTACAGATACTTTCACGGCAGATGTTCCCAGGATTTGGCCCGCATAATCCCGCCCCTGGCAACTCCTGTCAGACAGTCCCGACAGACGGCAGGAGCGCACCAGTTCGTCGTACAACTAGAAACACCTAGAACATCGCTTTACCAGAACTCCTTTGTCTGGCGCACTGCATCACTGTGGAACTCACTTCCAGGACATCTGTTTCCCACTAATTACGACCTACAAATATTCAAGAACCGTGTCAATCAACATCTTCGCACACACATCGCTCGTCGAGCGCCATAGGATCTCCCTTTAGTGTGTGTGCCACTGCCATAAAAAAAATATATGAATCATGTCTTGGGTGTTTATACAATAAAGTATCAGCAGGTAAACGACCGGGGGAGATTGAACCCCATAGAAAAACTTCAAGTGCCGATGGACACCTTAGATATTGATCATTTAGGACCGTTCATTACGAGCGTTAGGAAGAATCGTTATTTGATTGTGATCATAGACGCGCTCACCAAATTTGTTTTTCTTAAAGCGGTCCCAAGTACAAAATCAGCTCCAGTGTTACGTTACCTGGAAGAAATATTTGATACCTTTGGTGTACAAAGGAGGGTAATCTACAGTAGCAGAAGTACAGTTTAATGGACTTTTGCCAAACCTCAGGTATAAAGCGAGTACTGTGTGCCACGGCCACCCCACGAGCGAACGGGCAAGTGGAAAGAATGAATCGTTCAAGCCTCTCTGCTCTTTCGGCTACAGTGGAAGAAGAATCTCGCTGGTATGAATCAGTTAGCACAGTTAAGTGGGGAATTTACTCTAAGGTAAATTCCACAACTGGAAAATCTCCATGCGAGGTTTTCTTTGGCTATCGGCCCTTCATGTAAACGATTCATTTCTTACGGCCGAGTTCGTATGCGGTGAACGGCAAGACCTGAAGGTCCTGAGGAATGAAGTGCTCGACGAAACACATAAGCAGCAATGGTTGCAAATAGAGTAATACGATAAGAGGCATGCCCCGTTAAGCACGTTTAAAGTTTTCCAACATGTTTTAGTTCGGGCGAATAAGGGCTCTAATGACGGACGGAGTCGGAGGCTTGAACCTCGGTACAAGGGACTCTTTGTAGTATCTGAAATACTCGATAATGATCGGTACGTGGTGGCGGAACTACCAGGGTCTAAACGGTGTAGGACTGCTTACACGGGTATTTGTCCTTCGGATAAGATGCTTTGTTACGCGGGTTTCTGAAAGTGAAATTAGCAACACTAATGATGAATAAGTTGTAGATTTAAGAGGCTCCAGTAAAACACATAGGATCTTAAATTAGGGTTTATTGGCATAAAAGAGGTATAAATGATAGGATGATTAACAAACGTGGTCCCGACAATAATAAAAATAGACAACAACAACAACTAGGTTATGTATAGCTAAGGTGCGTATACACTTATGGTGTTGCTACACTGCACTGTTGCTACATAAGAATTGCTGATATATCAACATAAGTTGATTCATCTTAGTTTGTTAATTGTGAGTTGCAATTAGTTTAAAGTATTAATATTGATGTTTTTTTTATTTCAGTACAACCTGTCACGAGGGCGTGAAAGACTGTCAGGAAGACCGACTGTATGCAACGGTTCTCGGACTAATAATATCCGAGTACGAAAAATGATTGCATAAGCATGATAACGATATTAGCGGCTAGGTCGCGCCGGTCTAAATCGCTCCCGATGACGAAATACTGCGTGCGACGCCTCCCTCGACTCCAGCGCCATCTAGTGTATGTGGCGTTGACTCGAGCGATTGTTTTCGCGCTATGTCTTGGTGATGCAATCAATTTGCAGCATAAGCCGTCGTGGTCTAGAGGTTTAGATGGTTGGGTCTCGATTCTGTGGCTATCGGCGGCGGCCGGTGGCGCGGGTTCAAACCACGTTGCTTTTTTTATTTTTTTACGGTTAAGTTTCTAAACAGTTTTTTTCTTGATTTTGGGTATGTCTTGGGTTAGTTTTGGTTAGCAAACAGTTTTTTTCTTGATTTTAGGTATGTCTTGGGTTACGATTGGGTTAGAGCCTGGTTAGTTTCCTTTTCTTGAGCCTCCGTAGAGAGCGGTAGCGAGCGGAGGGCCAAGCGAAAGGTAAAATATTACTTATTGTAATACGTGCCCGTACTTTGGATGCACTTTTTATGAAATATACAGCAGCTTGCATGTGTTTCCTCGAATAAATAACACAATTGTGAAGGGAACGATTTAGACCGGCGCGACCTAGCCACTAGTGGGGTAGCAAAAAGAGAAAGGGAAAGTTGTTCATATAGAAGCGACCGATCGCTTGGTTTTCGATATACTCGGAATATTTACGTTTCTAATTGCTTAATTAATTAGTTGTTCATTTATTAGTATGGTAAATATATATTATTACTTGAATTGTGCGTGTTTAATAGAAAAACCGGAGAGTTTACACTATACTACAAATTAATTGAATTTATGTATGACATGCTACATAAAAAAAAACAAAATTGATGCCGGATGTTCAGCGAAAAATAGTTTCATACTATGCTGCCTCAAAAATAAAATGACCGAGTCCCGGCGTTTTTGACAAAAATTATTCGTCTTCGAGAAAATTAGGAGAGATCGATTTCAATGAGTACTATATAATATGTCTTGAGATGCTAGACGTTAAAGATCACTTAGACCTTTTTAAATTAAAGTCGTCTAACTATGTCAATTCTATTTTCTATTGGTATTAAACAGTATTCGAGTTTTTCCTCTTAGGAAACTAAATATAAGAGAACAGTCTAAGGAAAATACTATTATATAACCATAAAACAAATAACCCGTGACAAAACTGTCAAGGAAATTTCCGATATGTAGAGGTATCGTCGACTTTATTAAAACGCTGGTTTTTCCGGAAAAGCTCGTATGTTTTGACAAATAGCCTTAACCTTAATAACGTTTATGGCGGATTTATGCGCCTGTTTTCTTCATATATATTGGGTTTCGGTCCATTCGCTCGCCTCCAACTCCAAAGAAAGAGAAAACACAAAAGTTTCAAGAAAATTGGACAATTTATTATCGTATTTTTAAGTTGGAAGCGTTCGTGCATTCGCCTTGACCGGGTTATTAAAATACTTTCGGAGAGTAAGTCAATAATGGAAATACTCAGGGTATTTGTTTCCGAAGCTGCGAGAATGGCGTCATACGCTACATGTGGCCCACATGAGCATCTTTACGGGATTCAGAAATATAAGTTTTATGGATTAAAAAGTAAACGTTGCTACCTGAGTGAACTGCCATATTTAGACAGTGGGCATTTACTATAATTGGAGCGGTATATCTACCGGTATGTATCTGAGCGTTCGTTAATTGGTGTTCCATTAACCAACCGCGTTCTGTAATTCAATTGAATCTACCAATACATGTACCGCAATACAGCTTTATGAATCTGCTATTTATGTCGGTACATGTCGGTTTGTTTACACCTTATATTGACATAACCTATAAATTTCGCCTGCGAGCCTGTTGTTCCTTATACTTTCGAAATTCTGAAAATAATTTTACTATTACATTAATTTTTAGAGAGAAATAATTTTCTTTTATGTTTTCTGCATTGAAACTGAAACTATTTTACAATGCCTTCAGTTTCCGAATCACGGTAGCCAAGATGGCGATAGCTTGACGTTTATTATTCTTCATTATAATCAATTTTTTTTAAGTTATTCGCGACCCGCACTGTTCCGTTCGACAATTACCATTTGCCGGAACGTATCGACGTTAATCAGTGGATTACCGCTGTATACCTATTGGTAAATACCGCTACAATTATCGTAAATGCCCATTAATTCTTTGAAAATATTTATTGCAGTTTAGACCGTTGAATGTTTTTCATTTTTATAAAATTCTTCCAAAACTGCAAAGTTAGTTATCGTGATATAATTCAAAATCTATTGGAGGCAATCATAATAGTTGTTTCAATACTTCTGACACCTAAAATTTATCCATTTGATTTTTTGTATATTGGCCGTGCAGCTTTCTCTCGTGAATCATGAGCAAACTAAATTTATGTTTAAGTTTTGAATTAATCAAATTGCATATGTCCGCTATCAATTTTCAGAAACGGTATAAAAGGATTGTATCTCCAGAGAAACGGTATACCACACGACTTAAGACCACACGACAAAAGTGCAAACTTCAGCAAGATATTAATATTATGAAATACACGTATTTTTTATGTTCTAAATGTACTTGTCACAACCTCAATGTATAAACTAAAATTTTACCTCGAAATCTTCCATAAAATCGGCAAAAAACCGTTGGGAGTTTTACCATCTTCTAATCGTTTTAAATTTCAGGAATCTACTTACCACAAAAACTGTATGCATCAATATGCTAAAAGTAAAATCTCCATCGAAATCTGCACACAAAATCCTAATGCCTCTAATTACATTTTCTGAACATAGCCCATTTTTTCAGCCTCAAACCATATTCACTGAGATTTCAGTCAATTAAATGTATTTACATATTTTAACCTAAGTGTTGTGTCAAAATATTGGAAGATTTTTTCTTAATGTTTCCCATAATTATGTTAACAAAATTATCAGTAACTAAAACAATAATTTAAAATTTTACTTTAACACAGATCTATCGCAGATTTTTGACTTGAGTACTTGAGATGGGTTTTCAAGGAAATTGCGCTCATGTAAGCTGCACCTTCAGAGTTTACGTTCCTGTGAACTGCGAGCAGTGGTTAGAGCGGAATAGGTGGGAAACAGAAAACTCTGTCGAATCCTATTCGAATATCGTTTCGTATAGGACCTATCTGGTGTTCCAGGTGTTAGAGTACTGCGTGATTTTTAAATCGACCAACGCGAATTCTAGAAATAGAGCTTATACTTTCGCTAGTCTGTAACCGAGGTTATTGGCTAGAGAAAAATCCTTTTAGTGGTTACTTTTACTGTGCGGGGGCATAGCCCCGACCCCCAACCGAAATGGACGGAGACGACGATAACATGTCTCAATTGTCCGTCGAATCAGACACCGACAGACCCCTAGACCATAATATCGCTCTTGGAGTAATCTCTAAATTAGAGATTAACTAGAAGGTGTGCTCACAATGAGCGCATCTCCTGCAAATCTTAGGCTGTGCAGACTCGTCTGATGTTAAAAACCTCAAGACGGCTGTCACAAGATGCAGAATACATTTAAGGGAGAAACATATCCAATTATGTAAGAGACCGGCTCAAGCCTGAATGGACACGGGGAAAAAGGAAAAAGAGACCACTAATACAAGCAAAGATAGCTCTCCAGAAAGTACCGTTAGCAACAAGACACATAAACTAACGGAAAAAACTGCGCAAAATCCGATCACCGCAAAAAATTCTTCGAAAGAAAAACAGCCTCTAGCGAATAAAGCTATTGTACACCTAATGCATATTGCCAATGCAACTATCCGCCTTCGGCACTTTCCCACTCCCGGTATTGTATCGCCCTATTTCCTTTTTGAATACTCTCGGAAAATTTACAGAGAAACTTCTCTTGCCGAGAATCAACAGCGCAGTGGAAAAGCTACATATCCTGCCGCCCGAACAATTCGGATTTCGCCATGGGCATAGCACCACTATGCTTGTGGCGAAAATAGCTCAGAACATATACAACGGCTTCAATGATAGCAGGCACACTGCGTTGTTGCTACTAGATATAGAGAAGGCCTTCGACCGAGTATGGCATTATGGCTTGTTATACAAGTTATGCGTAACTCACAGCCTCCCGCTACATATAGGGGCACTCATTGTGTCATACTTGGAAGATCGCACCTTCTCTGTACGAATCCAGAGTTGCGGATCCACCGAAAGGCACATCAAGGCTGGTGTGCCAAAAGGAACAGTACTCTCAACTCTTGCGCTTTTTACGCTGATGACAACGCGATCTTTGCGCAGTTATCGTTAGCACAAACAGCCAAAATAAGCCTGGAAAGCCACATAGAGCTCATCTTGTATATCGGGCAATGGAAGATTAGCCTCAACACATCAAAGACAGAACTAGGTATTTTCACTCGAAAGGTAAAGGACACGGAGATCACTCCGTTGGTCAAGTGTGAAGTACCTAGGGATAGTCTTTGATAGGAAGCTAAACTTCTCAAAGCATATTGCTGCGATTCGCGCCAAAAATGTGGTAATACGCAAGAGCCTAAACTTGCTAGTTGCCACAAGATCATACCTCAGTTCGGCAAATAAGTTAACCGTGTATAAGGCCAGCTTTGTTATATGGAGCTCCGGTATGGTGCTCTGCTTCCAAAAGCCATATCAAAACGATTCAGACTATACAGAACAAATATCTGAGATCTGTGCTGTCTCTGACGGTCTTCGACCAGATCAGGACCGAAGACTTGCACGCGATGGCCAAGATCGTATACTCCGATCAATACATCGATAAAATGGCCAGCAAGTTCTTCGAGTTCGGCATTTGATGATCGCCCCTGACAGCACGAATCACAGATGTGAGGTATAGCCCGCAGAGCATCCAAAAGCACGAGCCCATATATAGTAATACGACACTCTTTTTTGTAGAATTAGAGCCGCCGTACATGAACTATATTGAAAATAATGTAAATATAATGTACATATCATACAAACAAACCATACGCCAAGGACCTTCTGGCGATTCTTACTGCTTTAGATATCCTGATACATCAGGAGCACAGAAATCCACTTAAAATAGCAGAGGGGGATGAAGTGAGTAGAACTAGTCTTGAAACATAAAGCCCCTCCCACGATTGTTCGGACAAGGGGGAGGAGCATGTCAAGGAACTAGTACTCTGTATAAAAGACCGCCTACAACCGAATCGCAATTGCCAAAGGCTACTCTCCCATCGAAATGTTCTGGCTTAAAGCCGGATCCAGAAGAAACATCATGACAGAAATGCTCAAAGTTCTAGTACCTCAATCAGACATGAACATCCTCAACGAAAATCGATTTAACTACATGCCAGTTACTACTACTGTAGTAGTCGGAATTCAGAGAGGCAGCAAGCATCGTGTGCTCGCTCAGTGCCACAGATGCCAACAATTTGGCCACACAGTAACAAACTGCCACGCAATACCAGTCTGTCACAAGTGCGCAGGTAAATATCACTACCGGGAATGTAAAAAGCCCATGAACACCCCACCTAAATGTTGCAACTGTGGAGGAGAACACTCAGCAAGTTACTCTGCATGCCCCAAAAAACCAAATAATAAACAAAATAAACAAAAACAAACCATTACACAAACACGGCCGGTGAGCAATGACATCAGCTACGCACAACTAACCAAACCAAAACCAACCACCCAAAATATCACATCAAACTCAGGCACTAACACTAAAAACACCAACGCTCAAAACAACAACATCTTTACACTGCTGACCATGTCCGAGGTGGAGATAAAAGCAAAAATCAACACTATCACCACATTAATTCAGAATAATCCAACATTGAGATTATTCGCTAATCTCAATGGCTAATACACCAACACACTTGTCCTTGATCAGTTGAAACGCGAATTCCCTCTATCCCAAGAGATACGAATTCGCGGAATATCTGGTTGAGAACAATATAGACATAGCACTCGTGCAAGAAACTTACCTACGCCCACATACGCATTTACACGTTCAAAACTACACAATTTATAGAAATGATAGACCGGACCACAGGGAAGGCGGTACGACCATTTTTATAAAAAACCGCATCACTCATGACACAATACGCTCACCACAATCTGATATACTAGAGGTAACCAGTGTCAAAGTCAGTCTAACTAACGGAGATATGGTGATACACTCCGTATACAGACCGCCACAAAATAAACTCACTCACACAGAAATAGAGAAACTTTTCAATTACACACACCCGGTCCTAGCAGCCGGGGACTTCAACGCCAAACACAGGTCCTGGGGATGTAGAACCACGACTCAAAATGGTACTATGTTACTCAGGACCGCAGAAGCACTACATTACACAATACTCGCTCCCACTGAACCCACACACTTTCGCGGCGAAACAGCCGACATATTAGACATCGTCATCACACACAACATCCCATACAACGTTGAGATAGACAATCTGGAGGATCTATCTGCCTCAGATCATTCTCCGATTGGCATTACAATAAACAACATACACGAGAACGCACGAGCACATGCACAAACATTCATCCAATGGAACACATTCAAAAAACACTTAACAGACAACATACAACATATCCCGCACATAAACTCTAAGGCAGAGCTGGACAACCATGTCATAAGCTTCACCGAAGAGTTACAAACAGCACTAAACACAGCAAAGAAGACAGTACACACAAGACAAAGCAATCCATATACACTTCCCGTAAACATAAAACAAAACATACGACTAAGAAACAGACTAAAAAGACGAGACAAACTAACAGGCCACGCAGAACTCAACAGACAAGGAAACAGACTAACAAACACAATAAAAACAGACATCAAAAACCACAAAAACAACAAGTGGACAGAATATCTGACAACAATAAACATACAAAACAACTCTCTATGGAGAATAGCTAAAACCATGCAGCACAAAGGGATATATCCAGCGATCCATGGCTTGAGGGGAATGGCGTACTCTAGCGAAGACAAGGCTGAGGCCTTTGCCGATTCGCTGGAGTCGCAATTCACCTTGGGAGATGGAGCGCAGGATATTGATCACGAAGAGGCCATAGAGAGATCATACAGAAGAATCACGAGACAAATCAACGAACTCCCAGAAGACGAAACTCAACAAACGGACACACAAGAAGCTGTGCAACTAATTGCGCAACTCAACCCAAAAAAGGCCCCAGGTCTAGACAACATACAAAACAAAGCACTTAAAAACCTATCAGACGTAGCAATACGAAAACTAACATACATAATAAACAACACACTGCAAATAAACCACTTTCCAACTTGTTGGAAAAAAGCAAAGATTATACTCATACCAAAACCAAACAAGAATCTAACATTCCCACAACACTGGCGCCCTATTAGTTTGCTCTCTTCCTTGAGTAAGCTAACAGAACGCCTCATACTAAACAGACTAAACACCCACGTTACAGCACACAATCTAATCCCAGATGAACAATTTGGGTTTAGAAAAAAACCATAGCACTGAACTCCAACTTGCCAGACTCGTCTAGGATGCGACTAGAGGACTACAAAGGCGAGCATCGACCGCAGTTGTAGCCCTCGACTTCGATAAAGTGTGGCATGAGGGACTCATTCACAAACTACACACACAACACAACCTGCCACTACCCTTAACACAACTCATTGCCTCTTTTTTAAAACGAAGAGCATTCGTCACACAAATAAACACAGAACTATCAACCACTAGACACATGGAAGCGGGCGTCCCTCAGGGCTCCCCGCTTTCCCCAACACTATATTCACTATACACATCAGATGTACCCAGACACCCACACAGAAAGCTCTCAATATATGCAGATGACGTCTGCATATACTCAACCCTCAAAAATATAACAAGACTCAAATTACACGTACAACGACACTTAGACGCCATAGACGACTGGGCAGAAACTTGGAACATTAAAATTAACAACGACAAAACTCAGGCAATGCTCATTAGGAGTTCACGTAGATTACCTGCAAATCTAAATCTTGGAAATACCGAATTAAGGTGGAATAACACTCTAAAATATCTAGGAATGACCCTAGACAGAAAACTCTCATTTAACCAACATATTCAATACAAAATCAACATAGGCATTGCAGCAAAGCAAGCTTTCTATCCTTTAATCAACAGATCTAGCTCAATGTCAATCAAAAATAACCTACTAATTTACAACCAAGTTATCAAGCCCAAAGTCCTCTATGGTGCCATTGCATACACACACACAAGCAAGACAAACAAGAAAAAACTACAAACTTTCCAAAACAAAACACTGAGACAAATTTCAAACGCACCATGGTATATACGTAACACCAAAAAGACCTAAAAGTCGAAACAATTCACGAACACCTAACAAACAGACACGCCAGATTCTTGGAACAAGTACGCACCCACACAAATCCGCTAATTACATCACTTTTTGACGGGGAAGACCGGCCGGGAAGAGCAAGGCTAAAAAGCCTACGAGATCCACCAATAGACACACAATAAACACACAAAAATACAAATAAAAATAATATAAAAATCATAAAAATAAAAAACCACCAAAAATAACACTAACACTTACTAACCCATAAAAAAACTGTAGTTAAACACTACAGAAAAAAACCCCAAAAAATAATTAACCCACTAACTCACGCCTCATAACATCACAACACACATCTCATAACATTACATCACACATTCCATAACATCACAACACATTACTGCATCCTGCCTGGAGTCAGTCAAGAGAAGAACAACAGAAGACCATCACGCCAAAGAAGAACGATGCAAAAGTGACGTGGAGTCACTAGCATCATGAGAGATGGTGAATTTTTAGTGGGCATGCCTTTAATGGAGAGCCCCACACTACCCTCAACCGATGAAACACAAGGTCTGCAGAATGAGCTTGGTTCGCGACACTAAAATTCCACACCCGGAACTGGAAACAAATATCCTTGTTTTCCAAACACTTGTACATATATGTAAATATATCTAGATATCTCACTGTACATAATTTTTATCCAACTATGTACAGGGTGGCTCGAATTCGTGTCTATGTATGGGAAAATCGAAAACCGTAAGAGATACAGTGTCGGTCAAATTAAGGCAAAATTGCGCATTTAAG
>MU182359.1:202017-240686 GCA_016904865.1 Pissodes strobi | reverse complement strand
TGTAGATGTTGGTGTACCGAATTTATGTTTGTATTTAGGCCTCTTATGTTGCAGAAATCAATTCTAAATTGGTTCGGTATCTTTGCTGTCTGTGAAATGCGGAATGAAGGGCTCCCAGGGCCACCCAGCGCCCGGAGATCCGAATGGCCGGGGAGTTTACCTCCGGAATATTTTGATCCTGGAAGCACCATCATGTCCATATTATTATATTCCTACTGTGGAACCCGGAACCACCAGCGCGGAAACGGAACGTGATTCGGGAAAACCACTTAGCGCCTCCCAGTTCTGGTGGGGTGGTTTTTCACCGGACGATGCGCGTAGGCGTATGCATCTACCACCTAGGGCCGCTTCCACTGGATGCATCGGCCTCAGACTATTTCCTTTGGTGGTCCCTAGTCTGACAGGGCTAAAACTAAAGCAAAAAGCAAAAAATGAATTGAAGAGTGGGGTCATCTATAAAATACCCTGTGGTGGTTGTCACTACAGTTATATTGGACAAACTAAACATTATCTAAAGAAAAGGATCTCGGAACATAAACGCGATTGTAATGTTACCAACATGGATGATCCCAGAACTGGATTGGCTAAACATCATTTTCAAGAAGGGCATTAGTTTAACTTCAATGCAATTAAAGTGGTGGACTCAGAGACAAATTTAAAAAAGAGATTTTTTTTAGAAATGTGCCATATCCACCATACTAAATACAATGTGAACTTAAATAGAGATACACAAAATCTTAACATCATTTACCATAACATAATTAGTAATTTTCAATAAACTAGATAGTGTGATTTTGGTGAATAGGTGGGGATACAATTTAGATCTGTACTCCTAATGTACGACACTGCGATTTAGTAAATACCGAAACCGAAACAGCATTGTGACGGCATGAGATTCATTCTTAATGATCGCTCGTCTTAATTGTGACTCGTAGTAATCTAGGTACGTTTTGTTTAGTTTTCTCTGTGTGTTCTTACGTCCCATTTACATCGTTCAGTTAGTTTTTTATATAATTTTATAATACTTCAGATTGTTCAACTTCCTAACAGTGTAATTGCATAATTGTTTGTACATTTTTCAACTTTATCCTGTTAGACAGATAATTATTTTAAATTCTATTTGTATAGAAAATTACGTTTATATATGTATTCTAATGATCGTCCTTTGATTTTTAACCCCGAGGATGACACTGATCAGTGTCGAAACGTTGGCATTTTGATTTGAATATTTAGTAAATATTGTCCAAATAAGCTGAGATTTCCTTCAACCTAAAGATATTGTATTGTGGACGATACTTCTTATCACGCATCATCCATTAGCACAGCTTGCTGTACCATTAGCCTGTGCTCGCACAGAGCCAATCAGAATCGCTGGAGGCGTGGCCAAATTTGAAGATTTGTCTTTACGGTGCAATGAATTGCTTTCAACTGCTCTGGTGGTCGAGTGGTCAGATGTGTCTGCGATAGCGCGGCCCAGGTTCGATTCCCGTCGGTGTTTTTTTTTATTATTTTAAGGTTATGTTTGTAAAAAGTTTTTTCTTCATTTTGCGTATGCCTTGAGTTAGTTTTGTTTAGCTTTTGTTGGCTGTGCCCCCGTAACGAGCGAAGCGAGCGGATGATGCTCTGTATATCGTCTTGTATAGACAAGAAGGGGAGTTTAGTTCAAACGTCTATCACTGAGGACGTTGATAATCGAGATATTCGAAAGAATCATGGCGTGCTGTGCTTGAAGATGCCAGCTTGGTAGAGATAGGAATGAATGCATAATGGGAATAAGTGGGCGTGAGAGAGAAAGAAATAGGGTCAAAGAGGTCCAGTAAAGATAGCGTCTTAGATATCTACGCCTAAATGTCACACGTACAAATTTTAATAGCCACTAGATATTTTTAGGTAATTTGATCACATGGATTTCGCCATAAATGCTCGGTTTATACATCAACTGTCATTTTGTCACTTGGCGGGGAGAATTAGACATAAGAAGGGTTGCCATCCGTCCTCTTTTACCCGGGCACTGTCTTCTTTTTTGAGCGTCCGGAGGAAGTCCGGGAAAACTTTTACAAGCGTTCGGGATTACTATAATGATCAAAACTTCCACAAAATCCATGATAATCAAAATATGTTCACCCAAATAAAGCAATCTCAACATTAGCAATGTACATTTTTATCTAAATGATGATATGGATCGATAGTATAGAAAATCCCTGCATTTCCAGATGTCTTTATAGTCCAGGGATTTACTCTCAGTGGCCTTCGTGACTCAATAGTTCGACTCTGGCGCTGTGTTTCTGATCCGGCAGCCCGGGTTCGATTCCAACGGCAAGAGATGCTTTTTTATGTTATGTTTAAGGTTGTTGTTTTTTCTTGATTTTGGGCATGCCTTGAGTTAGTTTGGGTTAGTTTTGTTTGGTTGCGCCCCGGAGCGAGCGAAGCGAGCGAACAGCTATGCGTGAAGTGAAAAAAATATAAATTACAAATGTAAACATTGTGATACGCGCGCAAGCTCAGGACACGTTAGGCGGAAGGACTCGTGTAGACGAACAGGACAAACAATTCTATTTACAGCTTTACAGACGACAGCACTGTTATATCCTCATTCATGTCGCGGACTCCGATGACTGGTGCTCATTCCCGAGAAAAGCGAGAAAATCAGATTGCTGTCATCAATGAGGATATTAACGCCATCGTGGAATGGGGTGAGGAAAATAATGTCCAGGTTAATGCACGAAAGACTCAAGCAGCTGTCTTCTCAAAAAAAAACAAACCACCGCAGTACCAGACTTTTCAATGACAGGACAAAAACTGACTATGGCCTCATCCATAAGCTTGCTTTGGCACGAACGTAGAAAACAACATGTCTTGGCGTAATCACGTCACCAAAAGCGCCAAGGCAGCAGCACAAAACCTGGCACTTATGATTCCACCCAAAGTAGTGCCAAACAGAAACACCTATCAGACACAAGCTGCTCATCAACATACGCTTCAGTTGCGAACACCTAGGACGTCCATGTTGCGGGACTCCGTTGTCTGGAGGACTGCCTTGCTCTGTAATGGACTTTCGAGTAACGTCTTTCCCCAAAAACTACAACCTACAGAGCTTCAAGTCCAAGACCCACCATCTTCTCCGCACACGCAGTGCTTGTTGAGTGGCATAGGATTTTCCTTTCATGTGTATGCCGAACATAAAAAAAATAATAAATATAAATCTACTTAATACCGCAGCTATCGCGTATCAAAGCAAATTTTGACGTAAAAACTCGGACAGGAAAAATTCATTCAACTCGGTGCTTCCAAGCGTTGCCTAAACACGTACGAAACCTCAAAATTCCACTAGCAGTTATTTTCAAGAAAAATAAAGTTGACGATACTAACCCGAATAAGCGATAGTCTAGCGTCACTCGTCACGCGTGAGAGTTCAGTTTCATTCCCTACCCAGAAAAAAGTGTGCTGAACGCAAGTGAATATTTCTCTCTCTCTCTCTCTCGCTTGGCTGAAGACAATGCCGGAATGATCACCAATACAAGTTTCCACTTAAAAAAATTTAAAATTATTTAGTAATATATCTTTAATTAAAAAAGCTAGCAGTTCGGAAAAGAGAAATTAAGATTTGGTCAACTTTTAGGTTAATTAAGAATCGTTCAGAAATATGTTTGCGAGAAAATTATGTATTACTTACTTATAAACAATCAGAAAATCGTTCTAGGGTCTAGTTCTCCAACTCATAATCATAATCCATTAATAATCGGCTTAAGTAATTACACATTTGAGAAATATGACCTTTCGTTGTTAAAATATGATTTTAGTAATTTAAACATTATTAGATACAATGGCTCTAAAAAGTTTTAAATATCGTCAGATCTCGTTGAAATTCGACATGATTATGTACAAGCTCAGTAGAACGCCTGTTCTTAATAAAATATTTCATTATTTTTATAAATAAAGGAGCTTTTGATGATTTCGAAAAAATATATATAGAATTTGACATGACATTACATTTCAAACCTTTTTCGGAAGCAAAGATTTTTCCCGTTAAAACTGTTTATCCAAGTATAACTACAAGTAAAATATTCTTATGGTTTCAACTTTATGTCAAGCGTTGCATAATTAAAATCTATATATTATCAATTTGTACGAATTGTTGTAATTAATTTGTCTATTTCTTATTTTCATTCCATTGGCCATTTCATTGAAATTGTTGCTTGAAATCAGTTACGTTAAGTAAACAGCTTTTCATTGGCTGTGGACAAAACTAGACTATAAAAAACTTGTTTTCATGCTATTTTATTTATAGAACCTTATTTTTAGTGATTTTTTTAACAAGAACTCACAATATGTCAAAAATACAATTTTTTAAGACGGTTTTAAGATTGTTTAATAGGTTGCAACTGTTTTAGAAACTTTTCATACATTCCTATCGGAATCCTAATTATACAATTGAATAGCTTGTATCCTATACCCTTCTGCAGGATCAGAACGTTCAGCATATATATCCATCCATAGTCTCTTGTCAGGCATATATAAAATCTGACTTTCTCCAATATCACTAAAATCTCTATTTTAAACCTTTATAGCTTTCGGCTATTCAAACTCGAGGAAAGTTTAACTTCACGAATCTAATTATACCTGTCTGTTTTGTTTAAAGTTCCAGGCAGCTTGGGAAGGAAGTTTAAAATTCAGAATTTTATATAAGCTATTAAGGTCAAGAAGAATGAAGTTTTAAATTTATAGAGCTAACAGGAGTCAGGATAGACTTTAATTTCGAATAATGGGACAGGCGGAATCTTGCACAGGGCTTTCATCCGCTGGTTCTTGTGTTATATTTTTTAAAGAGAATAATTGATAGAATGTCTGTTAAGTTTATGGAAAAATAGGTAGAGCAATACAGAGTGTCCCACGGTATTTTGACACATTTTGAACGCGTCTAGCTTGAAAATGGTTATAGATATTGAAATGCCGTTTGGCCAGAAAAATCGCTTTTGTCCAAAGTTTTTTTCAACAAAATATAATACATAATATTCAGAGATATCTGCAGGTGACATCACAGAACAGATTTCAGGGCGTCAGATATCTCTAGCATCAACCTCCAGGTAGCAGCAAGAACTCCAAGGTAGTGAACCAGTATACAGAGATCAGCAACAATATTCCATCCAACGTATTGTTTCTTGAAAATTTTAATCTTTGAGTTTGCTCCTTTCCATTACTTTGAAAATATTAGATTTGCGAGGTTTCGTTTCGCAATCCAATTAGGATTAATGAACTGCTTTTCCCAAATTTATTGTTTTGTTGGCCGAAGGACCAGATGTAATAATAGGCTCAAATTCGATTTTACCTATTTAATTTATTACACCAAAAATCCTCGGACAGGACATTGTACATGTTGTTTCTATCTATAGTACACAGGAACATTGGCACAGTTGTGTGTGAAAGATAAATTTTAATTGTTGCAAGGAAAAATGTTCTCTTAATTGGAGATTTAATCTCGGGTGAATTGTGTTCTTAGAACAAGAGATATATAATATCGAATTGTCTAAGCCGAAAGACTCAAGGACAAGAAATTGGCACTATGCCGCGCGCCGAGGGTAACTCGATATGGCAAGGCCGAAACGCTAAATATACCGAGAAATTGGCATAAGCCGAACATAATTTTAGGGACGAGCGCCACACTCACCCAGCTAGTCTGTTGAAGACAACTTAAAGACTGACTTTAGTGACTTTTGTTAAGAGATGAAATGAGTGCTAACGTCGCTGAGCTTATGGCATTAAGTGGGGTAAGCGGTTGCTGTGTTTGCATCCTTCTAGAGACCATGTCTGAAAGTAGGTCGTTCTGGATAATTCGTTACTAGTTTATTAGAGTGGAAAGGGTGAATTTCGGTTAACAGAGCGATAGATATTGATCTTTTCGATCGGAAACTGATAAAAAATTTTATGCAAGATGCGAGTTATATTTTCTTGTAAATTATTTGTCCTGATTTTGCCGTTACGGCGGAGTTCTCTTATAGTTCAATGGTTATAATTTATAGGGAAAATGTTTGCTTTTTATTATTTTAATTTAAATAGGAGTTGAATAACATTTTATTTGGCAGCTAAAAGAACTAATATAGCCTGGGTGCAAGTTATAAAATATAATTTCACCTGTTGTGACTCGTGTCACAAGGTCACAACAGAAATAAACATAAGCATGCTTCGAACCTATAGATACACTCAAAGTATTTTCTTAAGTTTGCTTTTGGTAAATTAAATTACGATTAACAAAAGCGGGTTAAAGTGAAAACCAATTGTACACACTGACGCTTTTTCCTTAATATACAAATTACTAATACTAGGCAATTTAAATTACTCTTCCAAGTTAAATAGCCAGCAAATCTCCATAGGGTATTATCCATTTTATATTATCAAGTTGCCTGTAATATTAAAAAAAGCCACCGTAGCTTGCATGTTTTCCATGATACAATTCCCTGTTATTGTATTATGCATGTTTTCCATTGTGTCAGCTAAAGGACGTTATCCAATTTCCGCATAAAATGTAGAAGCTTCGTCTATCAAATTATTTCTGAAAAACTTTGCTTTAGCCCTTAAGCTAGCGATAAAGTAGCGTTGTATCTGTTTTCACATCGTTTTCACGGTGTTATGTCATAATCTTCCGAGCAGTAATTTACTTATTGATTTTTAAAAGAATGAAAAACTATATACGCGACCGCAGCTTTATATCTACAGTAATAAATAGTATTTTATATTAAAGAAGGGTTTTTTTTACGATGTGTACCATTTATAAAGCAAACTATTATAAAAACACTGTTTAATGAGGTACATGCAATATATTTTATACTTATTTCAAGTTCATGAAAAAAGCAATAATATTCTTTTAACAATGATAATATTAATAATTTTGGATGCATTCCTTTATTACAAAAAGTGGATAATGCATACTGGGGTTTTGTTACTACAGAAACATAATGATGTGATTGATCATTAGGTGTCAAAACTTTAGACTTTGAAAGTGTTGTCCGTGTTAGAGTGTCTACAAATTATGGAATTTTCATAAAGTTGTTGTCGAAAGTGTTTGGAACTGTTCGAAAAGTGTCAGAGGTGAAGTTTGAGCATTAGTTAGTACTCCTATTAAGGTTTTATGTGATTTTTTCGTATTCAAAAGTGGTGTCATTGTAAGCGTGGCCGCCTGGGTTCTAAATAAAGGATTTTTGGGATAACACAATTCAATTGATTGAACTATAGTAACGTAGAGCTTTTTCTGGCATTGAAGAATAAAAAGAAGGATTTTAATGTAAAATTAAGGAGATTCCTAGTAGGAAGGTGTTACTTTACAAAAAAAAATGGATGCGTAGTATTGTTGCTGGTATTATTGCTAACACAATGTTGTAATTATTGTAAGTTGAAGTGTGGTAACCTGAAAACATTCCAGTTGTTTTTTCTTTAAAACTTTAATCACTTGCAGAAAAATTTACAATCGTTATTAATCATGTTTCGTCACAATGTTCTTAATACTTAATAATAATGGTCGTAATTAATAATTTAGATTTCGGCGTTTATTTAACCTATAAAATATCTGCTACGCAGACGACTTAGTCATAGTAGTCACAGGAAAGAACATGGACTATGTTTCAACAAGAGCACAAAAGGCCTTGAACATAGTAAGCAAATGGTATGAAGAGGAGGATCTGTTCGTTAATCCGCTGAAAACCGCATTAGTCTCATTCACAAAGAAAAGAGCATTAAAGGATCTGCGTCTCAGCGCGATAATAATTCCCTTTTCCAAGGAAGTAAAATACCTAGGTACGTTGGGGTTTGGAACCTTCGGCAACATGCACTAAAACAGAGTTTTATCCACAATACCGAAACAGAATGTTTGCACTCGACGCGCGTTTCGCTAACCATGTTAGCATCATCAGGAGATGATTAAAACTACCTAGGTGTCACTTTTGACCAAGGTATGACTTGAGGTCTGCATCTTGGCAAGGTCACTCAGAAAGCAAGAATTGCACTTGGCGTATGCAGGCGACTATGCGGGAGAAACTAGAGGCTGAGCCCCGAATTGAATCTCTGGTTGTACAAAATGTAAGGTCCATGCTAACCTATGGCTCTACTGCCTGGGTTATAAAGGCCACGCAAACAGGTGGAATCAGGCAACTAGAATGCGTACAAAGGCTGGCATGTCTGTGCGTCTCGGGGGCGATGAGAACAACCCCAACTGCAGCACTGGAAGTCCTGCTAATTCTACCTCCATGGCATATCCCAATACAGGGAAACGTAAGAATGGTACAATGCCGGCTCAATCAAGGCAACAAGCCCATAATTGAATTGGAAAGGCCCACAAGTTGAAAACTAGAGGACAGCGTGGAGATCAAGTATCTCTTCGAAGTGCCATCAGATGAAACAACTCCCTCCTATGGGTTTGATAGACCCTTCTCAGTAGCAATTGTAGGCAGAGAAGAATCGGAGGGGGCTTCCTATAAAATCAGATTAAGCATGGCATACCGATGGCTCTAAGAACCAGTAAAGGGGTGGAAGCCGGGGTCCACGGATCAAGGTAAAATATCTCCATAAACATGGGCAGTCAAGCCACAGTGTTCCAAGCAGAGGTCGTGGCAATTCAACACTGCGCCATATAGTCAGGCCGCCTGAAAAGCAGGTAGTGCATACAAGGTCAGATCTATATAGACTAGTTAAAGACTGCATAAGTGCCCTTTAAAAGGTCGGTCGTAACAATAAGCTCACCATTGCGTGAGTTCCGAGACATGAAGGCCATCGAGGCAACGAAGATGCCGACAAACTTGCAAAACGGGGCGCAAGTAAGATTACGTTGGGACCTGGGCCATACTGCGGGATAGCAGGAAGAGTTTTCAAAACAGCAGTTAAAAGCTGGATAGATAAACAATCTTTAAACTGGTGGTTACAAACACCGGGGCAACTACAGACCAAAGAGTTCATAAAACACGGTCCCCATAGTGCACGGCAGATCTACTTAAGAGGAGTCGCAAGACGATGAGAATATTACTCCAAAACATATGTGGTGCGAGTGCGAGGCTCCCTGCAGGGTCAGGTATACAAGGCTGGGAGAGACCAAACCCGGACCTGCAAGGTATATGGAGGAGCCGGTACTCCATTTGTGGAGTCTGATTAGAAAGACCGGACTGGATGAGGTCCTCTAAGCATGGTTCGGAGTGCTACAATAAAACTGCATAGGTTGCAGTGGCAGAGGCGGGTACCAGCGCCAACTCCCTTCAATTCTAATCAAATCTACTTGATATTGCTATGAACTTGTAATATATTAAAGTGTGACACATTATTTTTTATTATCTACCAAACCAGGCCAAAGTGTTGAAACAGTATTAAGACAATTCTCAGTTTGATCATTGGTAAGTACTCCTTTTGAGGTTTCTATGTAATTTTTACGTATTCAAAAGTGGTGTCATTGTAAGCGTGGATTCTAAATAAAAGATTTTTGGGATAAAATACTTAATTGATTGAACTATATTTATGTAGAGCTTTTTTAAATATTGGAGACTAATAAGAAGGGATTTAATAAAAAATTAAGGGTATTTTTATCGCAATCAAAGGATTATTTTCGTAAAAATTGGATGTGGGCTATTATTGATAACGGAAACATAAGGTTTTATGCGTGGTATCTCAAACACTTTCAAGTTGATTTTTTCTTTAAAATATTAATAATTTGCAAAAAGTTACAATCGTTGTTAATCATGCTTAGTTACAATGTTCTTAGCACTTATTAATAATTTCTTATTAACATGTTAAATAAAAATTTTATTTCACATGTTGAATAAAGGCACATATTTGATTTCCAAAACAGTTAGAAGAAGGGAACGCGGCGATAAAAAGAAAAATATTTTTAAGATCTAAATCTAGTTTAAGTTTCGTTAGTATTAATTTTCTGTAAAGCTTGCAAGGATAAAACGTAAGTTCTAATTAAATTTTGTTAAGCTGGTTAAAGTTTTAAGCGTAAGTTTTCCTAACATATATTTATGAGAAATTGATTAAATTATGTGTTTTTGTTTAAGTTGCATTTAGGATATGAAACCTAAGCTCAGTTGATACTAAAATATACGTCACAAGTTTGGATTGCTCGATATAAACACTTAAATGAACTTCTCGTAATATATCAAAGTATGACACACTATTTTATATTATCTAGCACATCATGCCAAAGTATTAAAACAATGCGTTATTTGTAGTTAAACTAAGATTTTTTAGGTACAGGGTCATTCAACGAGGACTGAACAGGCAGGTTCATATTTGTGGCTTTCCTTGTATTTTTGACAAAATTTAAAATAGCCAACTAGTGTATTTTCCGGTAAATTCTGAAAGAATATACAAGAAAATAATTTCAATTGAAACAAAAGAGATCCGACGTAAAATTTTGATTTTCTTAATGGAACACCCTATTTATTATTGATCGAATATTTAATGAATTTGCACTGTCCCCGATTACTAACACAAGCATGTCTTTTCGGCGGATGTCTAGTTTAAATTGTTAAGATTTCAGTCTCTTTTTTCTAAAAAAGTTTTTTTAAGAGCGGGGTTGTGTTTCAATTATTTATGGTTAGCTTTGTTTATTTCATTTATGTAATTATTTAACTGTTCTTAGTTTATCTTAATTACATTCAGCACTTTAATTCGCTGCTACTATTTAAGCTTTAAAATAATTTCGCTTGGATCTTGGAATATTGACAGATTTATCGTGGTTTCGACTTTTGTGCTTTAGGCGGGTATCTCCCAAGAAACTGCGTTCCTATGAACGGCAGAACAATGGTTAGTGTGGATCAGGAGAGAGTCAAAGACTATTTATGATCATGACTATGACTATTTATATAATAAAATCTGTCGCGTTGTTTATAATTCGTTTTGGATTTTTACATAATATTTTCCAACTTCAAGCCCAAACTTAGGACAGGCAGTTTGCATGTTTTATTAAATCACAATATTATGAAGAAATTGTTGAAGGTAAGTAATACACACATGTAAACAGTTGCTTTCAAGGGCAGATGAATATATAGGTTTATTCGAACACCTGCCCGTTAAGTCGGAGTTACCTCACTGACAGGAGACAGGTGACATGGTGAGGGGAGCAACTTTAGGTCGTAGGAGTTGTGAGGCACGGTGTGCACCAGGGCTCTATATTGGAGCCGGCAAAATGCCATTGATAATCCAGACCAGGTCAAGTTTTTAGGAATAACTTTAGACCCAAGATTGACATTTGAACTTCATGCAAATAATGCTTCAAAAAGGACAGCCCCTGGAGTCTTTGTGCTGAGAGGCTTGGCGAAGACTGTGGTGTTAACGATTTGCCTTACGGCTTATTATGCTTTTGTGCATTCAGCATGTGTATATGGCCTTCTGGCTTGGGGACATTCGTCCCATGCATCTAGGGTATTAAGTGTACAGACGAGGGCCGTACTAGTCCTGGCTGGGATTGAGTACTGTGATGAAGCAAGACCATATTTCAAAAAATTTGGGGTTCTTACTCTTCCTTCCCAATACATTTATGAATCATTACACTATGTAGGTTAAAACTTGAATTGATATAAAACTAACAGACTTTGTATTCTCACAATACAATATCACACATGAACCTTCAAATTGAGTTTCACTTACTTAAGAAGTATTGGAATGCAACGCTACATTATGCGCCTGTTTTTTTTTCCAACAGGCTACCTGCGAGGGCAGGGAATTGTCAGTAAAACGTAATAAAATGTAATACAAAAATATATAATAATTCAAGCTTCTTACAATTAGTATAATGATTTATTAAATTGTGGTGTTACATGTGTACATGGCTTCTTAGTGACATTTGTGATAATCAGCTATTGCTTTCTGGCTATAACATTTTTCGAACTGACCGCTGCAACTTTAACAGCTCAAAATCTATTGGCGGAGGTGTCTTGATAGCAGTAAGTAAAAACCTCAGATCTATGTGTTTGAAGAGCCTTATAACGATGTTGAACAGGTATTTGATATGGTCGGGTGCGGTTTGTCAAGGATTATTTTCGGTGCAGTTTATCTACCCCCTCTTTCACCCTTAGAAAAATATCTACACCATGCAGAGACTGCAGTTGCTTTGGCTGAGTAAAATGGTGATGCTCAGTTAATCCTGATGGGGGTCTATAGCTTGCCTGAGGCAACCTGGTGCAGAGTTGATGGTAATGTTGGAGTCCTGTGTTCTCGGGTGAGCCATGCTAATGCGCTATGCAATGTGTTTGCTCTCCTCAGCTTCGTGCAGATCAATGGCATACCTAACTCCAGTGGTGTGTTCCTTGACTTAGTGTTCTCGGATCGAGTGGATGTGAGATTTGAAGCTGCTGCTGTTCTTCCCCTGCCTGTATCGGCTCATCATGCAGAATATAATGTTGTTGTGCCAGTTAACCAGTTCCAGGCTGCTTTGGAGTTTGATGTTTACTATTATGACTTTAGAAACTGTAATTGTGAGCTCCTGAATGATCTTTTGACGGTGTTGACTGGGAGGCCACATTCGAGTCTAATGACATTGATCTAGCAACTGAGAATTATTACTCTACATTGTATGACTTTATCAATCTGTGTACACCAATAAAACGCTTTAAAAGCTCTGGTTTTCCGAGGTGGTTTTCCAGGGAACTTCAGGCTGTGGTTATCCAAAAAAAGATTACCCATAAAGTATATGATAACAAAATCACAGGATGATTACTTGTTATTTTCCAATTTAAGATCTAGATGTAGTAGGGTAAGGGAAGTGTGCTATAATGATTACATTGTAAATATGGAACAGAGAATAAATGTTGATCCATCTTTGTTTTGGAGGCATGTTAGTAACTCTAAGCGGTTTGACGGCTATCCCGCCACTATGTTTTTAGAGGATAGTAATGGCAATTGTGGTGGGGAGGTTGTGGGTTTATTTGCTGATTATTTTTCGTCTGTGTATGCACATACCCCTTTGGCTATCCCAGATTATTACTCTAGTATCGGTGGTTACTATAATATCAGAGAAATGTCTCTTAGTCTCGAGACGGTATTTAATGGCATTCTGTCAGTCAAGTCAGGATTAACCAGTGGTCCTGATGGAGTTCCGTCATTTCTCCTGAAGGCCTGTATTTTCTCACTTAACAAGCCCCTCTGGTTGCTATTTAATAACTCCTTAAGAACTGGTACTTTTCCAAGTTTTTGGGATTTTTCTTGTGAATTGTTAAAAAATATATTTTGCGCATTTGTGCGTTTTTCGCTTGAATATGCTAGTCAGGTGTGGTCCCCTCGGTACACTATCTATAATAATGAGATTGAAGCAATACAGAGAAGATTTCTGCGAGCTTGTGCATTTCGCTTAAGTATCCCTTTATTGTTAGCTCACACTAACTATAGTGAGACTATGTCACAGTTAAATTACTGGAAAGCCAGAGGCTTTGTGCTGATGAATGGTGCTACTAGTTTCAGTTATCTTCTTGGGCGCTTCAACTTCAATACCCTTCACCGGACTAGAGCCACCAACTTATTCTAGATTCAACCGCAGGGGACCAATTATGGTTTGCGTAGGCCTCTGGTGAGGATGCAAGATTTGTTTAGTATAACTTGCCATTACATCTATCAGTTTCTTCTTTTAAAAAAAGGCTATACAGAGTGTTATTCTTGATTCTTCTTCTTGTGTCTTGCATCCTCGTTGAGGGTAACTTTCTATTTGTTTTTCTAATGTTATTTTAGATATATTTTTTTAGTATTATTTCAAATTTGTAATTTGATTGTAAAAATGGAGTTTTCCGTAGAAATAAATAAATAAATAAGTACCAATATTATTTTTTGCCCAGCGTCAGCAACAGTAAATCCACCTTCTCCCATATCTCGAACTCGGTTTTTCAAAGCTGCCACTCTCATCTGATTATTCCTGTAATCAATGAATTGCTTTCAAGTGCTCTGGAGATTCAGTGGTCAGATGCTGTGTCAGTGACATGGCCGCGGCGTCCCGCGGCGTCCCGGGTTCTATTCCCGTCGGTGTTTTTTCATTGTTTGTAAAAGTTTTTTTTCTTCATTTTGGGGATGCCTTGAGTTAGTTTTAGTTAGTTTTTGTTGCTGGCGGCTCCATAGCGAGCGAAGCAAACGGAGGGCTCTGCGTGAAGTGAAATATTAGACATTCTAAAAAAGAAAATAAAACCTGAGGGTTTAACCCTCTAAATATTCCCGGCGTTATTGGCTACACTCATTACTAGCCGTTGCGCGGCTAGCTCCAAGTTGTAGATGCGACTGTCCAGTCGCGTATGAAGAGCGGAGCAGTGGCGTTGTTGCTTCATTTCGATTTTTTTAAATAATTTTGGACAGTGCAGTTATTAAAAGTAAATAATGAAGTGGTCCGAAGGGGAAACGGTTAGTGGAACTTCATCGTGAACACGACTGTCTTTAGAATGTAACTAAACCAAATTACAGAAATAATCAGATGAGAGTGGCGGCTTTGGAAAAACTAGTTCGAGATATGGGAGTAGATGGATTTACTGTTGCTGACGCTAGGCAAAAAATAATATTGGTACTTCTTTTAATCCATTTCCCAATCGATACCCTTTTTGGACGACTATCTTCTTCCTCAATTAGACTATTAATTTCTTCAACAAAATTTTCGGTATTTCCAACTAAATCTTTTTAACTCGGTTTTTATTTTATATTTTTGATTTTAACAAAGCACGACTATGCGAATATTTCTTCTTTACGCGTCCAGTACACGTTGGGAACTGGCAAGGAAATAACCACTTTTTAATGTAGACACCTACTAGCATTTCAAATGAGAAACTGAACTATCCCGGGTAGCTGCTTGTACAAGTAACTGGTACAAGTAACTCTACCAATGTAAACGCGCCTTTATACTCAAGATAACAGCCGCGATCTGGGAAATATATCATTTGAATATGACAGTCGATTGAATGATGATGGTCCTTAGTCTCTGTATTTGTAATTTTTTGTGTCTTTGCTAACTATTAGCCTATAGCTTTTGGTTTTGATCTCTTTGAATCATTTTCTATTAACAATTTGTTGACATTCTTTAAAGTGTTCTATTGACAATATTGACGATTATAAAGGTATTTTGTACTTATCGTTAATAAACTATTCTTATTCTTTACTAGAGTATCGTAATTTCCCCATTAGTTCTAAATTTGAAAAATTCCAAAGTTAGAGAGTGTTTGGTCATAAAGTAAATGCCTTTCTTCCACTAGCTGAAGATTATTATAAAAATACTGGTCAAATGCTATTTTTTCAGAAAAATATTAAAATATATCATGACAGAAGAAATCATATTACATCTACAGATTTTATAAAAAGGACAGGTGAGGAAAATATTAATGACATGAGTAAGGGGCAGATGTTTAGAATTGGAGTCTTAACGAGAGATGCCTTCTCCAAAAATTGATCTCGCCAGCGCCAGTTAAGGGTCCAGTTACAGATTTAAGATATCCAGAGAGTACTACACATCTATAAGCATATGATCATTGGATGAACGCATTTGGTGTGAGTCACAGTCTGCCAGAATTTATATTAAAAAAATTGCTGACCGTTGCAAGTTACAGCTCATTATCGCTTGAATAAGGTGTAGTTACCTACATGAAATATAGTTGAAATAAACAGATTTATTGTTTATAAAGACTGTGCTCATGATAAATTTAGAACTTTGCCGGAAACTAGGAGTAATGACAACATAGCTCATGAAAAATTTGGAGCTAAGCCGGAAACTAGGATTAATGACAACGTAGCTAAAACAAAAGCTTTTAAGTTAAGTAAGGGTAAATTTCAAGAAACTAAAACTAGTAATCTAACATCGATATCTGGAAGACACTTGT
This sequence comes from Pissodes strobi, assembly GCA_016904865.1. Taxonomy (NCBI): domain Eukaryota; kingdom Metazoa; phylum Arthropoda; class Insecta; order Coleoptera; family Curculionidae; genus Pissodes; species Pissodes strobi. The sequence continues at coordinate 224,874 of MU182359.1, read as the reverse complement.
GAAAATTTGTGTCTCTCCACGATTTCATAATTTCGTAATTTGATATTTAATTTTATTTTATATAAGAATAAAGGTAAAATAAAATAGAGAGATGTCAGGGTAGATCATAATCATAAATGTGGCAACGCATGAAGTAGAAATCAACTGACCATCAAGAGTTATGAAAATATGTTTTAAACCGCGCATTTTAATATTACTCTTAGTGAAAACAGCCTGCACCAATAAATAAATCTTCATTTATTAAGACGTGAGACATGTTACACACCCCGTATATGTTTTTATAATAATTAAACCAAGATTTTAACAAATTTAAATATTCTCCTTTCATTTTCATTGCAGCTTTCTCCCCCTAGATAATTAAGAGACTCCATTTTATTAGCTGATAAAATTAAAGATGCGATATTCCAATGCTAAAAGATTTCTGAAAATATTAGGGTGCCCTTTCAGTTCACGTATTTAACGCGCATAATATAAATAAAACCATAAAGATGCCGTCTCAGAGGATCAGTTTTAGTACGGCCTTAGATTTTAATAATAAAGGAGACAAAGGTGAAGGTGAAGTTTTAATCTTTTACCGTTTATGTATATTATGTTTAACTGGGTTTCTCTGCGGCCTGCATCTAAGTAACATAAAATAAATTGGGCTGCAAATTTCTAAACAACTATATAGGCAATATAATTTCCGAACCACTAAATTAAGCACTAGCTCAAGTGTTGGAAAGTATGGACCTCAATCATCGGTTCTTCGTACGTCACTGATTGGTCTTACAATTGCTATTTGTTTTTGCGAACGCTTTAAAGTTGACATTAATAAATATGCTCTATGAGCATACATTATGTCTCTGAAATCTCCACAAGAGTAATATACCTTGTCCTCAAACTCAACACCAGATATAATATCAAAATTATACAAGCTTACGCGCCTACCTCAAATCATACTGGTGAAGATGTGGATATGTTCTATGACGGCATCAGAGATGCTCTTAGCGTTCAGCAGACACATTATTCTATCCTATGTGGTGATTTTAATGCCAAAGTGGAAACAAGGTCGGATGCTGTCGAGTTTTCACTGGGGAGACCATGGACTGGAAGGAAGAAATGATAGGGACGAAACACTGCTTGGTTTTCTGTTGCAAAATAACTTATTCCAGATGAATAGCTTCTTCCCTAAGAGACCAAACAGGAGATGGACATGGAAAAGCCCGGATGGACGAACAAAGAATGAAATAGATTTTATAATGACCGACAAAAGATACATAGTTAAAGATGTGCCAGTACTGAACAAGGTAGCCACCGGAAGTGACCACAAGATTGTACGAGTCAAATTAATGATTAACATCGGTAAGGAAGCTGATCAAAAAGACCGACAACAACAGATCACGAAAGAGTCCGGCGGACATGGATGGCTTCCAGCAATGCATCACGAGTAAGCTAGATGGTACTGAAGAGGAAGAGAGCATCAATGTCTTAAATGAGACCCACTACTGCCCTGCTAGAGAGTCAAAATAGGTACCGCCTAACAACCAAGAAAGAATCGAAATTAAACGAAGCTACTATGCGGAAATGCAACAAAGAAGAGATATGAGAAGTGTTGAACTGACTACTGATGAGGACTTAAGACAGATTAACAGGGAAATATCGAGGGCTATAAGACGTGACATTAGAATATACAACCAAGAGCAGATTGAACAAACAATAGCAAACAATAAGAGAATGAAGGTATTACATAGAAAACTGGAACGCGGAAAAAGGCAAATGACGATGGTTAAGGACAAACAGCCGTGCTCGCGGATTGCTCACATATGTGTTCGGCCTTGAATTGAGTAGATAAAAAACATAGGTGAGACTCCAAAGGATGGGGGGCCTCAACCGTGACACGGCGCGTCCCAATGGCTGATAGAGAAAGCTCCTGCAGATATGCAGGACCGGTACAAATAAGGCCTGTTCCAAATTGGGCGGCTGCAAACAGCGTCTGTCTCAGAGTGAGCGGCTGACTGAAATACTCGCCAACATGCTAGGTAAGCGCGGCGTTTGAATTGCCAAATCCTTCCAAACACAAGCATGAATAGTCAAAATTCCAGAAAAAAATTACTACAGGCGAGTAGAGATACATCTATCTCAGAATTTCGCACTGACTCGTCATCGTCAGTCTGCCTCAAGGATTCTGGGGGAGACAATAATTTGACTTTGCCAGAAAGACAACAAAAACAAAAACAAATCCCAAAAAATGCTGTTGGAGAGGTGTTCCTAATTGCAACCTACAACATACGCACGATGAGACTCGAAGAACATCTCGATAACCTACAGGACGAACTGGAAAATATCAATTAAAGGGCGAATCTAACAAAATATTCAAATCCGACCAAAGAAATTCCGAAATTAACAATCACATTGGCGGAGTGGCAATACTGATCCATAGCAAGATAAAACATCTCATATGCAAAACAGTCGCTATATCAGATAGAATTATATACATCGTGATTGCACTGAATAGCAGATACAGGATGCAGGTAATACTGGCTTATGCACCCACAGGTTCAGCATCAGATGAAGATATTGAACAGTTCTACGAAGACTTATCACAGCAAAGAACGCGAAAAAGGCTAGGTTTACAATTGTAATAGGTGATTTTAACGCAAAGATTGGACAAAAATCAATCCTAGATCCACCAAACATTGGAACCTTCGGCCTGGGGAAAATAAATACAAGAGGACAAGATATGATAGAGATGGGCGTAAGCATTAGAGATAAAATCCGAAATGAGGAAATCAGAAGGAGGACAGGGGTCATTGATGTAAAGGAGTAAATTGCCAAAAACAAATGGCGATGGGCGGGTCACGTTGCTAGGGATGACATAAAGTGGACGAAAAAGGCCATGCAATGGAGACCTCGACAATCAAAATGGAGCTTAGGTCGACCCAAAGCAAGGTGGCGAGACGATATCCAGCGCCAAGCGGGGAAAAACTTAATGCAAAGAGCCCAAGACCGACATGGAAGAGGCTTACGTTCAGGTGTGGACGTATACAGGCTGATGATTGTAACGCTCAGTTCCCAAACAAATACAAACCTAAATTTACATAAATATACAAGTTTACAATAATCTCCAAGTTCACAATCGGTGGTACAGCCTTTAGTGCAGGAACAATGGCGGGCCCCAGCTTTTAGACAGTGGAGAAGGGTCGTGGTGAGTTATAATGCCTGAGCGCCACGCGGTTAACTTATCGCCATGCCCTGATGTTGGATCTTCAGTGAGATTCTACCAATAACCACGAATTGCTCTCCTCCCCGCTGTAACCTATTGAAAAACTTGGAAGAGGAAACAAAAAGAAATATCACCCCAATTAAACAAAAATTACAAGTGTATATTTCGTATTGGTGACTATACTGTTGAATTAAATAAGAAAAATAATTGCTACAAGAAGAATTTCTTGTATATGTAGCTATGACAATTAATATATCAATGTATGCTAAAGATGGAATATTAAAAGCAACGGTTTAATGTTAAATAGTACTTTATGTTATATCTACGGCGCCCTATAAATACGAATACGTGATCACTGTCGTTTACATGCCCTTGATTGGTGTTATCAACCTATGCGGTACAAAAATATGATAACTTCTTCTACTTCTACACTTTAAATAACTCTAATCAATAAGCGAGAAGTTAACGTGCTAGTTTCAAAAATATTTATATTATACGACGCTGAAAAGAAGTAAAACACGCGATCAAGACTACGCTGAAATGAATTAATAACACGCCAAAACTATCCGGATTAGCTGGATAATCCAGTATACATATGCTAACTATTGAGAATAATTCGTTACTCCCAAATAACTTGAAGGTAGCTATCTTTTAAATCAAGTCAAACCATTAATACTTTCATTAAGCAAACTCATCCGAAACTTTAATTTAAGTCGCCCTAAATCACCAATCAAATAAAACACAATAATAAAATGAAATAAAATAAAAGTCCCAAAATATACTAGATAGTATCCTAACTTAAGACTTATCTGATACGTTATCAAGCCAACAGTGAGTTCATCCAGGATCTAGGTGTTCGTCGAATCACTGGAGCGTTAAGGTTGAGAAGACACACTCCGTATGCGTTGAGGCTTGGATCAGACAGCGAGACACGCAGTCAATTGATGGTTACTCCGAAACGACGTGTTGTCGGAGGAGCCTCAGTATGCAGTCTGGAAACCCAGGTAGGAAACCGGATCGTAAGAGGACAATGGAAGGCCCATAATCAATGATCCCAAAATAAAAATCCAAGAATCCAAAGTAAAAAGTCAGGAAATAAAAATCCAAAAATCCGGAAAAACCCCTGAAACAAACAGGGCAAATTAGCACGGTGATCTAGCCAAAATATGAAGGAAACAGGTACGGAACCTCAACAAATAACAGATCAAAACAATACCTGTATCAAATTTACTCAAACAACATACCTTTAGATGTTAAACGGGGTTCAAGTGTGTGGCAGCTCTCGAAAGTCAAATCCCCAAATATGAGTGCAGGTGGTCGAATCTACAAATCATCCTTCATCTACAATCATCCATCCGACGAGAAACCCTCGACGACCACAATCCTGCTCAAGGGCTTCGTTGAATAATCCCCTAACTAGGGCACTGTATATTTCACACTAAATATCAGTATCTCAACGAAAATTCCCAATTTCGACAGCTTGGCACTGAAACCTACTGGTTCCTTCAAGATCACATAAAGACTAAATTGGCTTGCTCCGAAAATGACGAGGCTAGCAGAATTAACATCGCGCCGGCCCAACATACTATGTTGCCAACAGCGTCCCGATTTGTGACAAAGTATTAGAAAGTGATGATGTCATACTACCGGATTCGCCAAATCAAGCGCTAAAGCGACTCACTATCGAAATTATTTGAATCAGTTGGAATCTACTTTCAAATGCTTGGTGGGAATATATAACCCACGCGTTATGCGGCAGTCCAAAATTTACAATCAACACGCGCCACTAATAACATTATGCCAAATAAGGCATTAACTTGGCAACCGTGTCGACCGTGAAGGAAACGCGCTTGTCCAGAAAGCTGCCACTTAGTGTTAGTCCACATGCATACGTGATCACGGATATCCGTATACGTGAAACGCACACGTTGATTTTTGCCCATCCACATGGAACTTCCGTGATACGCATTTGTTTTGACATGCGCATCGAGTTTTTTATTTTCAGCAATTTGAATTTAGTTTGTATTGTAGCATATTTTGCAAAATTACCGAAGAAAGTTCTAGGCTCCATATTCAGGACAATATGGACAAGACCAATTTTTACTGAGGAAGCACGAAACCTTTAAGGATGTAGATGTTTCACGAGTTGGAAGATAACCAGTCTAAATGTTTTTTAATTATTTTAGAATGTCAGCTGCAATGTTTTTTTCCATACTAATGACACTGTTATTAGGTATCAACCGATTTTTAAAACAGATATGTTGCAAATAGTTTTCACAGAGTGAATAATCCAACCGCAGTATCCACATTTATAGGGAGATTCTTCCATTTTATATTAAGAATTTATTTTTCATTAATTTTATCAACTAAACATTAACTTGACATTATCATTAAGCAACTGCCAAAATTAAAAATTTTAAAATTATCTCTCTCTGTCACTCAGCCGCAACCATCACACTCAAACGGATACGAATACCGAAAAAGTTAAAATTAACCAACTTTCATCCGTTTTGACCTTGACGGGGAGTCAAGTCGCTCTCCTGATACACAATTGGATGTTGTTGGTCACGTGGGCATAACGGATCCGTGATCACGTATGCATGTGGACTAACACTTATACCGCCAAAATTATCCACACAGACTATATGCAACATAGACCAATTTCGTTCGCGTCGGTAGAATCTACTCCGAGCTGAAATATTATCGAACTTTAATAATGGAGAGTTCGTGTAATACTGCGTCAATATGCAAATCTAGAGGGTTAAACATTGATACCATCCAATATAATCAGCAAATTCAAGCGTATGATAGCTAAATCCTACAATAAATGCAACGCGAATTAGAGTGGTTCTCGAGTCGATATCGACGGAGGGATCCGATGCGATTTCCACCGGTCGTGTAGTCTATGGTTTAAAACCGGAGTGACATGACATACTTCATACTTCTAACAAACGTCAATGTTTCATTCCCAAAATGAAAATATTCCGTAATCACCTAAGCAAAATAATATATTATCAAGTATAAATCAACGAGAAAATTACCACAGAATGACCATCAAGTGTACAAAAAGTAAGTTATAATTACAGTGCTAAATATCCCTAAATAACCTTAAAATATAACTATACATGCATTATAGTCCAAACTCCAATTACTCGGCTAATCTGTAAACAATCTATCACTATTGTTTTATTTTAGACACAACTCTCCAAGAAAGCGAAAATATATTCTTGATTCCAAAATACCTCGAATCAGCAATTAAAAACCATAATTAGCAAGGTCGAAAACAGTGGATGGCCATTAAGGTGTATTATCGAACTGAAATAATGAAAACAAGCCAAATGATTAGAAGAAGGGTTTCTTTCTCCATTTTGAAAGACAGCATAATAGGACAAAACCAAGGGGAAAATACCAATATACAACGAAGCTTTGTGGTTCCAGCTGCAACAATATATCGTGTGTGTAAAGTTAATTCGTTCAAAAGAAGGCATGCACATTTGATAAATTATAAAGACATAAATGTGAAATATTTGCTTTAGAATACCTAGTTTAATGGATTGGGTTCCATGCTTTTCCAATACTAGTCCTATTGTGGTGATTATCTAATTTTTGTAGTCTATTTTAATAAATAATATGATGTTTGATTATTTGCCATCCAGAAATAGATCAATTTTTAACATGATCCTTCGCTATTTCGTCCAGAAACCAGGTGATAGTATAATATGTAATCGTAGCCTGTTACATGATGATGATGATGATGAAGGACGAACAGGGATATATTACAATAAACCGGGAAGGTATTCTAAAAATAGTTGAGGACTTTTACCACCTATTATATAAAAGCCACAATGAAGTAAATTTAGACTCAGAAACAGAACCAGAGATATTGACAGGTAAAAAAGGCATCGTAATCAAGGGTCAGAATCACTGCCTGATATTACTCCAGCATTGAGGAAAACAAAAAACAATAAGGCCCCTGGAGAGGACTGCGTGGTTGTTGATGCAATTAAGATAGGGGGTAACTGTTTACTAAAGAAAATAGCAAAATGTTTTAATATCTGTCTTTTTAAAAGCACCATACCAGACAAGTGGTACAACGCCATCGTAATCTTGGTTCCTAACAAGGAAGATACAGCCGAACTGGAAAACTATCGACCAATAAGCTTACTTAGTCACCTTTATAAACTCTTCACGAGAATTATTACCACGCGACTGGAAAACAAATTAGATTTTTATGAACGAATGAAACAGGGCAAGTTCCGCAGAGGTTTTGGAACCAATGACCATCTTCAAAGCGCAATTGAATACAATAGACCGCTTGTCGTTGCCTTTGTGGACTTCCACAAGGCCTTTGACACTTGTGGACTTCCACAAGTCTTGGACTCAGTGTGTTTATGACACCGAGATGATTTAGGCGAATTTATCGCGTAGATAAATCACAATTTGCTGATTATTTTATTTATTTAGTAGTTATGGTTTGTTGGTTTATATTTATGAATTTACTCGTTTTTGATGTACCTACTTTCTTCTTACGTCAAAATGTTTATAGTTTGCTTTTTTATTGTTATTTTTGTTTTTTATATATTTTCCTTTTTATGCAATTTGGCATAGATAAATCATATTTTGATGTTTATTTTACTTAAAAATATTTTTCATTATTAAATTGCGCCAGTGCGTGTGGTAAAATATGTAAAATAATCATAGTTTGTCGGTTTTTATTTATTATTATTTCAGTTGTTTTCTGTATTCTCTTCTGTCATGCGTTTGCACTAAAATTTAGTGGTTATGGTTAGTTGGTTTTTATTTATTAAGTTCCTTGTTCTTGATATATTTTCTCTTTGCGTCAAAATGCTTATAGTTTGTATTTTTTTCATTATTATCTTTGTTTTTTATGTATTTTCTTCTTTTTTTGCAATTTGGCATAGATAAATCACGTTTTGATGTTCATTTTACTTAAACATATTTTTCATTATTGAAATGTGCAAATGCGTGTATGATATTGCAGTCAAATATGTAAAATAATCATAGTTTGTTGTTATGCTTTATTTATTACTTTTTCAGTTTTTTTCTGTATCCTCTTCTGTCATGCATTTGCACTAAAATTTGGTGGTTATGGTTTGTTGGTTTTTATTTATTAACTTCCCTGTTTTTGATATATATGCTCTTTGCGCCAAAATGTTTATAGTTTGTTTTTTTTCATTATTATCTTTGTTTTTGTGTATTTTCTTCTTTTATGCAATTTGGCATAGATAAATCATATTTTGATGTTTATTTTACTTAAACATATTTTTCATTATTGAAATGCGCAAGTGCGTGTATTATTTTGTAGTAAAAATATATGAAATAATTGTCGTTTGTCGGTGTTAATTATAATAATAATAATATTTGTCAATATGTTTATAGTCTGCTTTTTTTGTTCTTTTATGTTTTTTTCACCTACAAATATTTTTTCATTATTAAAATGCGTAAGACTGTGTATTATTTTGTAGTAAAATATGTAAAATAATAATAGTTTGTCGGTTTTTATTTATTATTATTTCGGTTTTTTTTTCTGTATTCTCTTCTTTCATGAATTTGCACTAAAATTTAGTGGTTGATTTTTATTTATGAATTTCCTTATTTGTGATGTACTTTCTCTTTGCATCAAAAAGTTTATAGTTTGCTTTTTTTGTTCTTTTATGTTTATTTCACCTACAAATATTTTTTCATTATTAAAATGCGTAAGTGTGTGTTTTATTTCGTAGTAAAATATGTAAAATAATAATAGTTTGTCGGTTTTTATTAATTATTATTTAAGTTTTTTTCAGTATTCTCTTCTTTCATGAATTTGCACTAAAATTTAGTGGTTGGCTTTTATTTATGAATTTCCTTATTTGTGATGTACTTTCTCTTTGCGTCAAAAAGTTTATAGTTTGCTTTCTTTCATTATTATCTTTGTTTTTATATATTTTCTTCTTTTATTTGGCATAGTTAAATCATATTTTGAAGTTTATTTTCCTTAAAAATATATTTCATTGTTAAAATGCGCAAGTGTGTGTATTATTTTGTAGTAGAAATATAAAAAATAATCATAGTTTGTCGGTTTTAAATGAGTGTTATTTCAGTTTTTTTTTCTGTATCCTCTTCTGTCAGACATTTGCACTAAAATTTAGTGGTTATGGTTTGTTGGTTTTTATTTAATTATTTCCTTGTTTTCAATGTACTTTCTCTTTGCATCAAAAGGTTTATAATTTGCTTTTTTTCATTATTATCTTTGTTTTTTATGTATTTTGTTCTTTTATGCGTAGCTAAATCATATTTTGATGTTTATTTTACTTAAAAATATTTTTCATTATTAAAATATGCAAGTCCGTGTATTACTTTGTAGTAATCATTTATTATTATTTTTTGTTTTCAGTCAGTAAATCACATGCTTTATTGTCAAAAATATATATTTTCGTTGACAAAGACTAAACGTAACAAACGAGGAAACGAAAATTAAGTGATCGTCTAATATTATCTGTCTTAAAAGAATACAAATTAAAAAATATATAAAAATATAAAAAAACAAAAGAACAAAAACCAAAAGATTATACAAGGCATACTGTACAACAAGTACTCTTTACGAAAAATCTACAACAATTTTATTATTTTTTTAGTGAATTTAATTTATCACCAGGCTAGTGAAAAACTTACATCTTACAAAAATGCCGTGTCGACTACCGCTACACTAAACTAATATATAACATATATAAAAATGCTACCATGATGGTAAAGCTGCATGAAAACAGCAACCCCATAAGAATCGGTAGAGAAGTACGACAGGGAGATACTATGTTATCCAAACTCTTTATCACTGTTCTGGAATACGTCTTCGGGATGCTCGATTGGAGAGAAAAGGGTTTAAATATAGATGGTCTAAACCTAACAAATCTGCGTTTCGCGGATGATATGGTTTTGCTATCCGACAACCTACAGGATTTCAGGAAAATGCTGGAAGATCTTCAGGAAGTATTTGCCCAGGTAGGGCTAAAAATTAATATATCAAAAACAAAATTTATGACGAATCTGGTCCCTAGTGGAAATATTACTACTGGTGACTATGAGGTGGAGCTGGTAGATAAGTACACATATCTTAGTGATTAAATACGAATCTCGAGAGATAACCAAACATGCGAATTGAAGAGGAGAATTACGCTCGCGTGGGCTGCATATGGCATACTTGGAAATGTGTTTAAAAGTGATGTTCCAATTTGTCTAAAACGAAAAGTTTTTAATCAGTGCATTCTACCGGTTATGACCTACGGTGCCGAAACTTTAACTTTGACAGTCAAATCTGCTAAGAAGCTCAGAATAGCACAAAGCAAGATGGAAAGATCGATGCTTGGTGTGTCACTTCGTGACCACGTCAGAAATGAGGACTTGCGAGCGAGAACAGGAGTCACGGATGTTATATACTAGGTGGCTAAGCTAAAGTAGAACTGGGCTGGACATGTGGCCCGCATGACAGATGGACGATGGACAAAAAGGCTGATCGAGTGGAGACCAAGAGCCGACAAGTGAAACAGGGGAAGACCTCCCACGCGATGGACGGACGATATCAAAAAATAACCACAAACTGGATACGGAGCGCTCAAGATGGACAGTGGACAGAAATGGGGGAGGCCTATATCCAGCAGTGGACGCAAAGGGCTGATTGACGATGATGAGGATGTATCCCGTTTATATAGAGGCGTATGAAGAATAGAGTATGCGCATTGTCGCTATTGCGAATGTCTTGTAATGACTAATACGTAAAACTACCAAATTTGGCAACACAGTATTCCACTGTACAGTGTGAATCCAATCATAATGTTGCCAAATTTTAAGATTTTTACATATGCCATAATACGTGCGCACTTTTTATGTTTTGCAGATATATAAGCAGCGAATATTAACTACGACAAGAAGGCCCACTTAATGGCCAGAAAGCGCTACAAAGGAATCGTCGTTGATTTTCTTCGTTGCCTGGCAACGATCAGCGAACTCCACCGCACACAGGTTGAATTTAAATAAAAGCTGGCCATAAACGATATTTTCGTTTGCGGCATATTTAATCAAATTTATGACAAAATTATTTATAGCACTCTAATACTCTATTTGGCTTTGGAAAAACACAATTGATATCTTCTGAATTGTTTGCAGCGCCCTGTCAAACTTACGTTATGGTTTTTTTTTTATTATTATCACCAAATAAATATTTTGATAAAGTTTGTATTCAACTGGATGTTAACGTTTTTAATTAGTTATTATTGATAACAATACTCAAGGTATGTAATAACTAATATTTAAAAGATTTTGATTTTGTGTTAATGGTTTCACCATATTTCCGAATACTAATATTCTGATAAAAGACATCAAGAAGAAAATGTTGCTCGAATTTGCCCCATCTTTAATATTTAATTAAATTTTGGCGTTTTGGGTGATTTTAAAATTGATTAAAGGTTTCGCACAATATTTTTACTGCATATTTATTTCATTCCTATTTTGTAATACAATACAACTAAAAAATAGCGATATTATCTTATATCGAATATTGACTCGACTATAGAATTTAGGCGTGAAAATTAATCTGACAAAAGGATGAGCTGGTCTATGGCCGCCGCGTCAAAGGTCGCCTGCCAACATGATTGCTTTATTTGTATCATGGCCTGCCGATATTCTGCTAGTGTTCGCGCGGTGAAGGAGACACGCCGTTGACATGCCGCGCCACGGAAAGTGATCCTTCTTATCATATAGTTTTGCCCAAATACATAATAAAAAGATAAAGACTGATGTATTTATTATACTGTTAACGTGCTAACACTCCGTTGAGGATATGGGTTGCTGTTATACCTAATTGTGCAACAACTGAAGCCAGATTATCAGAAAATGGCGCGTCGAAATGAGGATCCCTTATTGGCTAAATTTGTAACGTGCGCAGTTTTCCCTGCTGCTGTCTTGTTTGAGCATTTACATTTCTCTGTTTTTTTTTTGCTTCATATGTTGTACTGAAAGTATTTTCAAATTTCATTTAAATTACCCTTAACGCAACGCATTATTAAATTGGAATTTTAAAAGCTATATCTGTTGTAAAGTCATGGGTACGGGTGGGCAAGAAATTGAATAATCGATTAAACGCTTAATATTTTAGCAAATAACTGAATAATCGAAATAATCAAATATCGATATTTTCTGAAATATTAATCGATAAGTCGTTTAATCGGTAATTTCTTAAAAGTGAATCGAATAATCGATTATTGTCGCCCACCCCTAATCCCATAATATTGTAGTAAGTGAAACTGAAGCTGAAATTTCGGTAGAATCATTATTGCTGATGCAAGACTGATGTTATTATAAAAAAGAGGTAATAAATACTTTGGCTGAATCAGCAGATAAAAATTTATAATTTAGTTTTAATTTGTAAATATGGCTTTGATATTACCTTGGGATAGTCAGAATATAAGCAAGTGTTTTTGAACAACAGCTGCACTGATGCTTCTATATTTTTTACTAGTTTCGTCCCTATTAGATTAATTTTTAAAAATAGCGATAACTCTGAAATACATGTATGGCAAAATTGCAGGCCCTCATCAACGCGTTTCTGTCGTCCGCTTAACATTCATTTTTCTCGTGAGACTCCTGAATTAACCGTTGCAAAAATAAAATTTGGATCATCGAATTAAAAATTTAAAACTCTTTTTTTACAACGAAGGAGCCTTTAATTTTCAAAATCATTTTTTAAAACGATTTAAGAACATACAAATGATTTTTATACATGATTTTTATCGTTAGTGATAATTGATACTCCCTATATATAGATGATGAGCAAAAAATTCAACAATTATTTGTCTAAAACACGATATATTAAACCTGTAATACTTAATAACTTTTATGTCTTATTTCTGGTAAACCTTATTATGACCAGCTTTCCTAGAAATTCGACCAGTGTGCGCCGGGTCCAAAGGTCACATGCCAGTATCATGCTAGTTTTCGCGCGGGGAAGGAGACATACCGTTGACGTGCCGCCGCGGAGAGTGAATCTTCTTATCGTAGTTAATATTCGCTGATATAAGTTATACTGCATAGTAGGTTGCATTAACTCTCAGTACTTAAAGACTAATTTAATACGCCTGCACCTGAAGTGGTACAATCATCGAATGACGATAGCGAGTATTTTGAAGAAGATCAAAGGTAGCAGTTCGTAGCAGAAGAACAAGAAGAATGAGAAGAACAATAATAATAATACTAGGGCAATGGCTGCTATGATGCTGCACCAGACTCTTCCAGCCAGTAGGTTCTCGCTCCACCGGCCGACGAGTCGGATGGTTCGGCGGAGAGGACGTGGTAGTGGATTCCAGAGAAGGGAGCACAGGTTAAGAAGAGGAATGAGATAGCAGCAGCAGTTTTGGTTTAGTTACAATTATTATTGTAAACGAAACTGATAAATTGTAAATATATGTAAACCATAAAATATGTATACCATGCAAGGATGGTTAGTATTAACAATTTGACATTAAGTCAATTAAAAAAATTAATTCTGGGTCAATTAAAATTGTACCTGACGATAGTCACAAGTTACTTGATAAATGGATTACTTAATTTACTTTTTCTGAAGTAATACCTATAGTACAATGATCTTTAAAGGCTGAAAATTAGATTGTGGTCAGTCTAAAGCTGATGTGACGCGAAACTTATCTACAGATGGGATTGCAAAAGAAATAAAAGGAAAAACAGTCATTAAACTGCTCAACTAAGGGGCAGAAGAAAGGGAAAAAATGGTTATTTACTAAAACATCTGCTATGTGGATTAACCGAAAAGAAACTGATTTCGTTCACAATATGATTAATTGTGATTCCCATGAAAACGATTAGATTGTAAAATAGGCCATCCACTTTGCACAAGTAAAACTACTAATAACATTTCCTATTCACCCAAAACATGATTATGTTATATTTACACTTCTCGAATCCACTAGGACGTAATATCAAGTAATATCCATTAGAATACGTTAGAAACACTCGTGCAATCGAAATCAATAAAATCTAAACGTTATTAAAATACTAAAAGTAATAGCAACAGATACTGCTTGTGACTTCAAAATGGGTCGAGTAGAAGATCATGGCAATGGTATTTCACAAAACTGTATTACCGCGACCCGACACTGTCAGTCATAATAGCCCAATTTTGAAGTGCCCCTTGTTTGATTTTTTTCTATGGAGAGGGCATAAAGAAGGTTATGCGCATACTCCACAGAAAGTTTCTGTACACCAAACTAACCCAAACTACCCAATCCCCTACAAGTTTTATGCTACATGTCAGACATGAAGAAGGCTTTCTTGTCAATATTTAAAACAGTCGTACAAGATTTTGGCTTGACAAATCCTACTTAACTTAAATAAATGCTCTGCCACAAACAAAATACGTACATAATTATTTTTTCATTATTTCACTTAAACGTTCTTCCCAGCTAGCTCCTGCACTGACTAGTGACGTGCCGAGTCTCCGCTTAACTGGCGGCATGCATATTCGACGAACTACTAAAAATTCAGTCAAAGATATTCGAACAACCTGTTCATTGTGTTTCCTTATTCTTCAACGCTCTGATTCAAGAAGAAGTTGTTTATCAATGAACGAAATATTTTTGCCCAATTTGGATCATCAAGAATTCTAAAAATAGTTCGTAAATTGTTGTCAGTGAATTGTCAAAGAATTCGTATTGTATAGGATAAACAGCTTTGAAGTTTTAAACAAGCAGAACTTAAAGCATGAGATTAATCGTGACTTATGGCATTTACTACTATCTTCTCGCCATAAATATTTAGAGTCAAAGCTATTTAAGACTGATAGCCCCATTAAAAGAAAAACAAAACTGTTTTCCTTGCTCGAACTATAATAAATTACCCTTAATATGCTGCTCCTCCTTCACTTTAAAAGGAGTAAATTGAGGTAGTCACGAAAGCTTACATAAAATACCGAGCGAGACAGGAAAGAACATGAGCGAGATTTAGACGTTATTTTATGGGATGGCTTAGATCCCCAAAGATATAATGTAGCCGGCATAAATTCAATTTAAAATCGAGGTTTTATGGTATATTATTTAAAATATGGAAGCACATATTTCTTCATGAAATAATAACGTAGCTATGCAGATAAA
This sequence comes from Pissodes strobi, assembly GCA_016904865.1. Classification (NCBI taxonomy): domain Eukaryota; kingdom Metazoa; phylum Arthropoda; class Insecta; order Coleoptera; family Curculionidae; genus Pissodes; species Pissodes strobi. The sequence goes on along the minus strand of MU182359.1, from coordinate 209,520 downwards.
ATTTTAAATATTGCCTCATGCACTCAACACGTTTTTGTCATAAAATTTAAGTCCAATTTAATGCAGAATTTTTGTGTTAAACGGGTTTTATTGGCATATGTTTAACCTATTAGTGCGAGGAAGCAAAATATCTCAATTTCTTTAATAAGTAGTGCTATGAAATTTATGATCTTCGTGTCGGTATCTGGCTAGAAACTTAGCCTGGTCGTGCTGGAAGCTTAGGGGGATATGTCGCTTTAGGTAAGATCGGTTTATGCCAGTAAGAATGCAATCCGGTAAAACAATAAAATATATAATAGGCATGAATTTTTGTCTGCGATTCAGTTGTTTATTAATCTTGGTCAGTGTGTATAATAAAGTTAAGACAAATTATTGTAACGAAGTTACTATATTTTAAGGGCATGGTATGCACTCTAGGTTTTTAACTTTCTTATTATACGGGCTATTGACTCCATTCTATTTCGTAAAATCTAATTTAGATATCCTTAATCCAGTTTTATAAAGTTTCCCGTCGTGAAAAGCCGAGAAAATGGTTTCGGTATTTTCCGCAGTTCTCGCGTAGTACCGGTAGAACGCTGACATCACTTTAGATGCTTGACAGATTTAAGCTTATTTTAACGGATTTATTGTAAATTTGACCTTATTACTTGGAAGGAAGCACCCAGGAGGACGCTTCAAGTTTCCTTGGATTTAGGCACTAAGGAGAAGCTTAGGTTTGGAGAGATTTTTCCTTGATTGCATCTCTACAATTTGGACTTAACTACAGCTAAAGAATCGGTTACCAACTTTTTAAATCGTCTTTCCCATGTATTAAAATACGTTTGATTGAGTGTTTTTTAACGACTTTTGGGTAAAAAGTTTGAGCATGGAACCTGAAAACATAGAATCTCATAGAAGGAAATTCTATCCCATAGAAGGAATTCTATCCAACAGGAGGACCTTTTAAAAAAAGTGGTCACCACATTAGTTCATCACACAACGTTTATAGACGATAATACCGATAATTTTAGAAAATATACTTTCTACTTAATTTGCCAAATACTGCAACGACACATTCAGCCGGTAGTTAGACCTAAGGGTCAAAAATAGCAACGATCAATTTTAACACGGAAAACTGCCGGTGGCGCTGCAAACGTATTCATTCTGCTCCGAACACCCGAAGTGAGGTCGCAAGAAGTAAGGTAGCGAGAGTACCGATAATACAAATCGGCCAGTAAAAGGTGAAAATCGCACTACTGTATTTTGTACCATACATAACGTTATAATTGGCCACGTGGTACAAAATGAGGTAGTACCCAGTCCTGCTCTCTCCCTACAGAATAATACCAAATATATGTTTATTCTAGATAGTACGTAATTATGTAGGGTAAACTAGCCTAAAGGCGGTTTTACATTCGGCAAGTTTTCTTGTTGCAACTTTGATTGCTGCAAGTTTTTGGCGTAATAAATTGCTACTTCAGCTTTACATTCGGCAATTTTTCTTGCATTGCAATCAAAACTACTAACTTGAAAATATAAACACATATATGCATAATCATCTGATGTTAAAGTTAAACTATGTATTTTCTACTTACTCTGCTTTCAAGCTTGACTATGAAAATTTTAAGAAGGTCGAAGAATAATTCAAAAAAAACGAATGGCTGCGATAGCAGTAATTATCGCAGCAAGATATTATTCACTTTGGGTATAGGTTAATAGTTTTATAAATATAAAAGACACTATATGTCACATTTTATTAAGGTTGACAATAACAAAAATAACTAAAAAATTACCAAAATTGGGATGCAGCGCGCAAGTAAATTAGGACTGATTCTATTCTCTGCAAGTGCAATAAAATTGCGGCAAGTTGTCAAAAATTGTTCATTTGCGCTTGCGTGCAATAAAAAGTGCTGCAATTTAAAGAAAAATTGCCGAATGTAAAACGGCCTTAAGAGTACGCACCCGCCCAAGAGTCCGCAACCAATATATTTAAAAATAAGGTTTTATAGAACACGTGCTGCCATCTATTATTAAGCTTATTAATTACATCAGGTAACCCCTTTTTAGTTGACATTTCACCCGGCAGTATTCGTGTGTCAGAATAATATTTTCGTCGGTCGTTAAGTTTACGAGCCACAAGAATAAGTAAGCTTTGAGGTGTTTAAAATACATTTGCAGTGGTAAGTACGCATTATAACGTTTATCTGTGTGTCTTGTGTGCAAAATTACACGTTTTCTATGCGAATAAACTTACTTTCTTTGATTTATTTGCAACATCCTATTATATTTTGGATTAAATTTGTCAGATGTGTTCATTTCTCAAGAGTACGCAAGCATTTAATGCTTGCGTGTTTTGGCTTGTTTCTAATCCGGGAAAAGTTATCACACAGTCTGGAGTGTCCGGATTATTTCGTATGGCCTATTATAAAGTGGCCAATATAGGAAAGGCAATAAATTCGTTTTCATCCACTGGAATTTTTCCCTATAACTCGAAAATTTTTGATAACGAGGAATTTGCTCCTTCGGCTGTAAGTGACAGAATACAAAAATAATATGATAAACTTGTGGAAAAGGAAAACGAACCAGCTAATGAATTAGTTAATGAAGCAGAAGAATTACCTGTCGGGTTTTCTAGAAAAGATATCACCAAAGCCTGCAGTGATTAGACAGTTATTGGTGCATCACCAAGCAATAAAATAATAATCGAAGTAATTGACCAAACAATTAGTGCTCCACCATCACCATCATTTGAGATTATTGAAAACCCTGTGACAATCAGCACGGACCAGGTAAATATCATGGACCTTATAACCACTTTACTTGTCAACGGCGACAAAATTATGAATAACAATAGTGATAAAAACACTATGGCACGTTCTTCTCCTGTGTCTCCGTACGAAATTAGACTCTTGCCAAAAATTTTATGGCATACGGAAGCGGAAGGCGCAGAAATCCGAAATTCTAACAAGCAGTCCTTTAAAAAAAAAGCCTTGACGAAACAGCTGTGAATAAAAAAGTAGAGACAGTAAAGAAGAAAATAGATCTTAAAGACCCTGATTCAAAGAATTCAGCAATAAAAAAAATAAAACGGCAAAGGTAAGTACCGAACCCCAACCGTCAACATCCTCGAAAAAAGTGGCCATAAGTGGATCTTGCTCTTCAAAGACACTACCAATAAAATAAAATAAATCAGTGAAGTTTACTACAGAACCCCAACCTTCAACATCGTCTAAAAAAGTTGACGAAAGTGCAATTTTTTGCCCCGGGTGCAACGAGCCGTTTAGGGAACCCCCAGATGAAGACTGGGTGCAGCCTGTGGTGGCACGAGGAATGCACTTTTTATTCAGGCGGGCAATATTTCTGCGATTTCTGTTCTTAATTTACATAATACTTACTCTTGAGCATGCACCTGCGCACTCTTAGAGCAAGCCATTCTCAAGAGTACGCAAGTGTAACATATTTTAAAACAAAAAAAGTTTCATTTTAGCTTAGTACAAACTCTAACGTATTTGTATTTTTTAAGAATAAATATGCAAAAAAAAATAAAGACATTTTATTTTCATCTCCAAAAGTAAAGTTTCCGTATTACCAATAAAAACATGTTAGGTGCGTACTCTTTAGCCACTTTTCCCTACGCAAAACTGAACGACAAAATCCATGGAGCAACTCGTTTCATTAGTCGTTGAAGGAGAAATGGGCTACAAAAAAGCTGCTGAGTAGCCTCAGACTACCTCAAGAAAGAAAAGATGACAATGGATTTTTTTTTAAATTCCTTTTATGGCCTTCATTAGTAGGTATGCAGCTAGGGATAGTTTCTCCGTGAACGAACTGCGAAACAAATCGCGTCGAGGTTAGATACGTTAGATTTAGTAAAACAAATAGCACAACCCAGGACTTAAACTCTTCTCGCTCCCGGGCATCCGAGGAGCTTTACACATTGAAATGATGCCTCGAAGAGGATAATGATTAAAAGTAGGAGAGATAATTATTATCAACCTAGAGTTAGATATTTGTGTTATTTTTTTTAGAAACTTTACGATTATTTTAATAACTGAATTCTTTGGGTTGTGTAGTATTGAACAGAACGATATAGGCGTTTGAATACCGCTTTCTGCAAGAATCTGATACAGGTTAGGGTTTATATTGTTACACTCAAAGAGTATATGTTGCAGACTACCCAGCTTCCCGCATACACACTCTGGGGAGACTTTGACCCCCAGTCTGTACAAATGCTGAGGAGTCGAGCAGTGTCCTGTTTTCATTCTTATGATCACTGTTATGTGTCGCCTGTCTATGAATTCCTTTAAGCAATTATACCAGGGTTTTCTTGGAAATTCTTGAGTTAGATTGGAATATTTATTTCCTTTACTTTCCAATGACCTTCGTCATGATATATTCCAACTTTTAAACTGGTTCTCGTATGTATCAGAAATATATTCCTTACTATCCAATTCTATGGGATTTAATATTCTACCCATATTAGCAAGTCGCGCATTGGCCTTGATACCGGAGTGTCCTGGTATCCAACATAGCTTTATATCATACCCATTTAATCTCGTTCTATCAGGCTTTGCTTTGTTAAAAATGATATGTGATCCAGATCTTTATTTTTATTGTCATTTCCTATCTTTTTTATCGCACTTTGATAGTCACTCAAAATAATTGCTCTATGGATGCTTTTTTCAAGGCACACTGTGACTGCTTTGTGTATTGCAACTATCTCCGCCGTGCATATTTGAATATATTTTGGTAATTTCGATGAGAAATTGTATTCAAGGTTTGGGAAGTGAACTCCAAAGCCTGTTTCCTTAGACTCCCTATCTACAGAAGCATCAGTAGAAAAGTGATAGAACGATTCTACTTCAGTATTTTTAAACGCTAGAATTTTTTCTTTGATATTTGTCTCTTGCTTGCCTATCCCAGTTCTACTTATAGGCACTGTCATCATCTGATATATCCTATCAAATGTGTAACACGGCAGTTTATCATATTATGTTTTCATGCCTTCTTCATATTGATTGTTTTCTTCAAATACTTTTAAAAAATATGGGGTTTCCCTATAGGAAAAATACCCGGTTGTTCTATTCAGTGCGTTCAACTCTTCAATGGCTTCTATCACCGGATTGTGTTCTATAAGGACATTTCTTAAAACAAATTTTTTACTAACCATAATCTTCTGAATTCTAATGAAATTTCACTACTTTCTGCTAACAGGAGTTGATTTCATACATCCCAGCGCTATCCTTAGTGCTTGATACTGAGCCTTGTCAAGTTTGTGTTTACTTTTCTTAGTTGTTGGGTTTATCAATTGGCATCCATAGTCTAGATGGGATCTTACTAATCCCCTATATATCCCTAACAATACTTTTGGGTCCACACCCCACCATACTCTCGTTATCGCTTTCATTATATTAATTCATTTACTTGCCTTATTACTTATTGTATCTATATGCTTCATCCAATTTAGCCTGTCAGTAAATGTGACTCCAAGGTATTTCGTTTCTCGAACCCGTGAGATATCTTCCCCATTATACTTTATATTGTCCAAAGGGATCAAGTGTTTTTTTGGTTCAAAAAGCATTGCTACAGACTTTTCTGTAGCGTAGCGAGCGAAGCGAGCGGAGGGCCATGCGAAAAGTGAAATATTACTTGTTGTAATACGTGCCCGTAATTTGTCAGCACTTTCTACGATATATTTTGCTTTATCTAACTAAAAACCAGGATATATTTAACAAAAGCCGTATTATAGTGGATATACAGCAGCTTGCATGTGTTTCCGCGAATACATTCCACTGCATTCAATACATATTACATATTACAACATGCTAATTTAATGTGCTATGTATTGCATCCATAAGGTATTTTATGTCCTTGCCTCCTGCAATGAGAACCAAGTCATCAGCATACTGTAATAGCTTTAAATTTTCCTTACATAGGCTATGTATTTTATGAGTGTATAAATTAAAAAGAACTGGGCTCAACGGTGACCCTTGCGCTATGCCCACTGTTAAGTTCCTTGGACCCAAAATATTCCCCTCCTTATCCAACAAATATACCTCTCGGTTATTTCATAAACTATATAAAAGATTTGAAATTTCTACTGGTATTTTAGATTCTATCATTATATTGTATATATTGTGTATATTAACGTGATCATAAGCTGCTGTTATGTCCAGGAATACTGCAATCGTAAAAAGTTTTGTTTGGAAGTTTTTCTGTATATTAAGTGTTAAAATTGATAGATTCTCTAAGCATCCCATCCATTTACGAAATCCAATTTGGTTACATGGAAGTTTCCATCATTTTCAAGTTGCCACTCAATTCTGTTTTTCAAGACACTTTCCAATAACTTACTCACACAAGAATTCATTGCAATTGCCCTGTAACTTTTTGATATATTCGGATCATTACTGTTTTTTAAAATGGGGTTAATTAAACTTTGTTTCCATTGGGTTGGAATTTCTTCACCCATCAAACATTTGTTAAAGATTTCTATTAACTTGTCTTTCCCCATTTTTGGTAGACGCTTAAGCATAGAATAGTATGTATTGTCTAGACCTGGAGCAGTATCTTTTTCCCTTGTATGGCATAATTATACTCTACTAGGGTTACGCAATTATCGCTTTCACCATTCATTTCCTTTAATTTAAATTCAGGGTTAATATTTATTTGATTCAAATTATCTAAAATTCCTAACCCAATACTTGTAGAAGGTAGTTTATTGCTTAAACCAGCAATTTTAGTGCTGGAAAACATTGTAATTGTTTTCCAAATTTTGTCTATCGGTGTGCTCCGATTTATATTTCTACAGAATTCCTGAAAGTTTTCTCTCTTTTTTTCTATTTAATGTTTGCCTAGTTTTTGCTATAATTTGTTTTGTATTTAAGTAGCTATATAATCTACTTTTAAGAACTCTTATAGCTTCCCTTCTAGCCCTTAATACATCCGAACATTCCTCATCCCGCCAGGGATTTTTTTTTTCTCTGAATAGATCTTTTTTATAGGGATAGTTTGGTTTGCTATATTTTCTATGACCTTTTCAAAGCTCTTGTAAGAGTCTATGGGATTTTCTAACATGCTAGTTAAAAACCATCCCTGATAATCTATCCAATCTACCTTTTTTGTATCTGTTTTTCCCTTATCTTAAGTTGATTTCTAAAATTATCCTCGAATACATCCATCTCAATCGGAAAATGACCACTGTTCCCGCAATCTTGTATTATCCACCAATTAACTTTTCTTGCCACACTTGACGACGAGATAGAAATATCCGGGACATATATCAATTGGTATTATTAGATTAAGACTTTCTACCACCTCATTAACGACGTTACCATTTAAATTACTTATTGCACTTCCCCATGCTGGATGTTAAGGCACTTTCACTACTTTTTAAAACTCCCCAAAAGCTATCCCTTTACCGGAAGTTCTGATACTTCACAAATTCGACTCTCTCTTATACTTTTAGTAGCCCCTAAATGCCGTATACCTGTGCATACGTTCATCCAGGTTAGGTAAGGATCT
>MU182359.1:115224-192017 GCA_016904865.1 Pissodes strobi | reverse complement strand
TTTTTTATCGAAAACAACGCAAGATACGAAAACAACTCAAGAATCAAAAATATTGTATTTTTAGTTGCTTAATACGAAAAAAATATAAAATGTTTGAAAAAGTCAGCGGCGCACACTTTTTTTGTCAATAATAATCGGTATGATGCCCTCCGGAACGCCACTGGACTTCATATTTTTAATCTAATTAAGGCTAAATGAGCCCCTTATTACTACAGATAACCCTGCCAAATTTCAACAAAATCAGTAAAATCATATTTAAGATATTAACAAAAAACTGATTTTTTATAAAAAGTTTGACACCCTGTATCTTGGAAACTATGCATTTTTGGACCCATGTTCATATGAAAAAATGTTCATGATTTCTTATGTAGAATCACCATCTGTAATTTGGCGATGTTATTTCCGGACACCCTGTATTGACTGTTCATCAAATTGTTGATGATTTTTTCTTTAATTTATAGTGTTTACTTTTTACATTTTATATTATTTAAACAATTTTATCATTTTACTGATGAAAACTGTATCTTTCTTTAAAATTAGTATTTTTTATTGTATGTATGTACCTATGTATTAATAGTCATAACTTTCTCTTTGTTTCTTTATCTTTATTTACTTTGCTTTGTTAAAAACAATTATTGTTATAACAATAAAGCATATTTTGACTTTAGACTTTGACTAGTCAGTCTAACGTCTTAAATGAATAACTTAAATAGTTGAAGAATTAACCATCTCAAGTCTTTTAGGCATTTCCAGTAAAATATCCTTCTATTCAGAGAGGAAGAAAACCTTATGGAAATCTGAACCTAATTACAATTTATAAAATCTTGAAATAATAAAAAGGATTCCTCGTGGCTGATATTATCTATCATTCTTTCTACTGTGTCTCGTTTCTTCCGTTGTAAATTCATTGTTTTTGCAGACTTAATTTTTAACAAAGACGACCTGTCGAGAACCGGATTTTTAGGACTGGATGATTGATTATTCAATTTCATTTTGTAAGGATGCATTATTTTGTATAAAGCGGTGCAATGATTAAGTAGGAGTAATAATTTTTGAAATATTGTTCTTTTTATGTAGAAATTTTACTTTATTTTCTGTCCATAAAATTCCTTATAACCACTGTCTTCTTCTTACTGGTTTGAGTTTGCTTGAATATCACGCTCTTTATTGTTTTCCAATTTTATTTATTTACGTTCACATCAGACTAGAAAAAACTGAATCAATAAAAATGAGAAAAATCCCAAGTTAAATTAAGAAAATTTGCAATTAATGATGCGTACGCAGAACGAGCGGGGGCGGGGGGAGTTATTTAGATAGAAGGGTCACTGACTGATAGACCGCACAAGTAAGAAAATCCCAAAGTTATAATATGGAACTCGTATTGTATTAGGCTTCGCAACAGAAAATATAAATAATAAAAGCAGCTGAGAAATTTATCAATAAAAAAAAATAAACAATAAAATCAGAAATTAAGTCAAACAAAATAAAAGTAAATCAAAACGATTCAATTATTGAACCCATATAATCTAAATTAAATATACTTACTACTTATTTTCTACTTATTTTTCTTTTTGGAGCACCAATAGTAAAGGTAACAAACGAAACACATTGATGCGTTGTGTATACTTCCGAGTCCACTAAGACGTAATACTAACTAGTGATGTTTTAGTTACAATACATTAAATCAACCGTGAATCTAAAAACAGTACGACTCGAAGCATTACAAAATTATTCAATTATGATGAAAAAAAGGAAAGCTTGAAATTGGTTTTGAATTAGGTAAAAATAATCAGACATTAGCGATTGATGTTTAAAGGGGAAACAAAACAAAGGCAAGCGAAGGGTTTGAAGCTTTGACTCCTCTACGGCTATTCAACTATCGAATGCAAGGGACTTCTTAGCTCCATGCCATCTTGGAAAGACTCATCACTAACTTCCTCAGTCGTGGAATTACCCTCCAAAAAACAGTCGGTCAAACTTCACGTAGTCCAAACAAATACCATCGGTAAAACCATGTGAAGCATCAACATATTCAAGGTCTCTACTTATAACTCAGGCCAAGAATATCTGCATACAACATAAAATAAAATAAAATCCAAAAAATAAGAAAAATCAATCTTTTACCCTTGAAGCGTTTGTTATCTGCTTAACGGCAGGCTGCCTCACAAGGTGAGCGAGACAGATTAAGAGAAATTACCAAACCATACGCGTGGGAGAAAAATCACTAAATGGAGACTCTCAAAACAAACTAAAACCAACTCACTTGACAAAACAGTGTAAAATCCTCGTTAAAAAATGAGCCTAGGTACACCATCAGTAAACTTAAGGTAGAGCAAAGGCACTACCCGAAACTCGAAAAGGGGAAGACCAGAGAACCCCACGAAGGTATATCATAACAAGACTAGACTACTGTACCTCACTGCCGTCAATTTGGCTGACTACGGAAGTAACCGCGTTAAATTGTGTTCCTTATCAAAGTATATGAAGATCAGGTCACAAGCAACTTCTACCGGATAACCCAATTTCAAAACAGCCAATCCCTATAAACTACATGGTTTATGTTACAAATGCCAAGGCTTCGCGCACTTGCTGTAGGCACATTACGATAATCCAGTCCAAGTTTGACCAAAAACTTGCTCCTCTGGAGCAATGGCGTCAACGAGGATTCATATATACTACACCGTCGGAGTATATACTACACCGGTAATCTACCACATTATCACACACGAATTTTTTTTTTTATAAAATAGCATATCGATTCTAGAGCTTTCCAATGAAACGCGGCTTTAGAACGATGAAATGTCATAATGAAAAGTAACTTAAGAAAAATATTACATTTAGGGCCGGTTTCTTCAAGCACAGATAACTTTATTCTTCAAATATTTACTGTGACAACGATTGTTAATTCAATTGTAGCCATAGTAATTATTCTACGAATAAAGTTATTCGGACTTGAAGAAACCGGCCCTAAGAGAAATTATTCAAAACCGAAGCAACGAGGCATGTGTAGATATATGCCCGTAAATAACTTCTACCATGAGGTAGTAACCGTAAGATAAGGTAAGATAATTACATATTGCAAGAATATTTTCGTTGTTATTTCCGCCAGTATTTACATTCAAATAAACCGAAGAAAGAAACGTCTAAATTATGAAATCCACAGCGAAGTTTCTACACGGTAAGATAAACAAAATAAGAGGACTAAACAAACCGTCTAAAAAGTAAACCAAGAAGTTCTAATTGCTCCAAGGAACCAGAGTCCACACACTCATACAAGGTACATATTATATAAAATTAAAGAATCAATACAGCAAATCTCAAGTGAGTTAACGTTACTGTCGACAAGTTAATTCTAGTTTTGAGTTCCAGCTTCCAAAGCTTACTCAATACCAAATATTTACCTTTGTTTAAGGCATGCCAGCGTGTGGTCCACAACGAAGCGAAAAGGAACATTGCTAATTTTACCCGTAGTTGATGAGAGAATATTACTATGCTATGCGCTATAGCAATATATGGTGATATTTTTTCTATGGGTGCCTTTCTTGTGAAACTTAAGCCATTCTTAAATAACTATCATTTCGAAATTCTTAAATTCATTGACTGAATAATGGCGAAGGAACCCTTAGTGAACCATAAGTTAATTCAAATGGTAAATGAAATGTAAATAGGGGAATAGTACACACATGGAAATAGTCTAGAGATATTGAAAATTTGAGGTGACTTTGAAACTTTAAGAACTTTCTTAAAAACGAACGGATCTTCACGAGCCATGAAGCATCCAAAAGGTTGAGTTGTCTTTTAAAAATGGTTGTTCAAAGTAACTTAAAGTTATTAGGTGATATTATACGGGGTCCTTCAAAGGACGTTTGAAATTTTTTTAAAAAGTTGAATTGGCGCGTTTTACGTACAATTACGAAATTTGATTTTCAATCCCATTTTTAGCTTAAACAAGTCTTCTGTTCAAAAAACCTTAATGGGGAAACGTTGTTATCTCTTTTTATTAAAGAGATAGAAACAATTTTGTATAATTCTATATTTTTAACGTTACACGTAAATCATCAGCATCAGTGGTCTTTCAATTATGATAAATTCAAATAAAGCCAATAAGTGTATTCGAAAACAAAACAAATTATACAGGGTGACTCAAAGATTTGTTGTGTCCCATATTTCATCCTATTTTTATGAATTATGCGACCGTATATTTACTTCTCTCTTTGTTTACGCAAATCTTTATGAAACGATTAATTGTCTAAATTATGTACAGGGTAAAGTAAAAGATGCAAATGAAAAATAAGAGATAATGTTTTTTCAACTTTTAATCAAAAACAATACTAACTTATACAAAATAAAAAACTAACCCGACTAGCTAAAACTAACCAAATCTATTAAAATTGATTTTAACGTATCAGAACCACCTCAAATAAGTAAAATACGCCGAGACTAAGAGAAACTAACCGAAAGTTGATTAGACGACTAACCAGAACTAATCAAATCTATATAAATTGATTATGACGTATCGAAACCGACTGAAATAACTAAAATAAGTTGAGGCTAAGTGAAACTAACCGAAAGTTGATTAGACGACTAACCAAAACTAACTAAATATATTAAAAGTGATTATAACTTATCGGAATCGGCTCAAATAAGCAAAGTAAGTTGAGACAAAGTAAAACTAACTGGAAGTTAATTCGACGATTAACCAAGACTAACCTGTTGGGGAAACACCCCAACACGTGTAGAAACTATCGTTTTTCACCGTATAGTTTGGTGATAACACCCTGTATGCATGTAGAATGAATGAACCATAATTAAACACAAAATAGATTTATTTCACCCCGGGTACAACCCAATTTGTACATTTAAATCAGCATATGCCAGTTCTTTAATGCCCCTTAGTTCAACCTTGGACGGTCGATTCCATCCCATACAGCTAAATGTCATTTTACCAGTTCGATTGGGGTCAATCCAAGCGTTTTCAATTCAATATATTCGTGTCTCCGTCAGTCTGTCAAAGAAAGAAAGAAGATGTTTTCTCCCTCTCAGATAAAAACCGACGCCGAGTTTTCCCGCGTTATGGTCCCTCCCGAAATATCATATTTCAGTTCAGTTAAGACGTTCGCTTAAATAGCAGTAAAACGTGCTGTTCTCCGGCCAAAGGTCAAGTTCCTTTTTGGGCCAGTTTCTCTTGTATGCACGAATATTAGAAAATATTTCGTGCACCTCAGTTATCTTTGTCCAAGGTTGAACAAAGACCTCCTTTTGAGCTTTTTTAAAGCAATTCTTCGAAGTTAGAAACGATAGCATCCCGTTCCCGTTGGAAATTGGAACATAAAATGGCGGAAGGCAGACTGACATTCCTGGTCGAATTCCTGTAAAGCAAGGCAGGTAGAGCAGTCGAAGTGACAAGGTAAGCTGTGTGAAAGTTGCTAAGTTTGGAGAACGAAGTATTAAAATAAGAAAGATAAAAACTAATTTTTAAATCAAACAATCAAGACTCTTCAGTAGACATTTCTAATTTTAAGAAACCTTTTGTAATTGTAGTTTTATACTTGAACGAATGATGAGTGATTGAAAGTTTTAGTCTAAGAATTGTACATATATATTTTCTATTTAACATAAAAAACACTGTTTATTTATCTCCATTATATTTAAATGCAATTTACACCTGCATTATTAAATTATATCAATACCGAATACATGTTTCAATTTCTCTCACCACCCTATGTTATACTGTCCATTAAAAGTGGTTAATTAAAATACCACACCCTTCTTTATGGTTTAAGCAATAATACTACCAATTGTTCATCCCGACCATAACCAAATCTATTAAAATTGATTATAACGTATCGCAACCGTTTCAAATGACTAAAATAAGTTGATATTAAGTGAATCTAACCGAAAGTTCATTAGCAGACTAACCAAAACTAACCAAATCTATTAAAATTAATTATAACGTATTGGAACCAGCTCAAATACGTAAAATAAGTTAAGACTAAGTGAAACTAACCGAAAGTTTATTCGACGATTAACCAAGAATAGCCAAATCTATTAAAATTGATTATAACGTATCGTAACTGGTTCAAATGACTAAAATAAGTTGATATTAAGTGAAACCAACCGAAATTTGAATTGACGACTAACCAAAACTAACCCAATCTATTAAAATTGTTTATAACGGATCGGAAACGGTTCAAATGACTAAAGTAAGCTGAGACTGAGTGAAACTAACCGAAACTTGATTGGACGACTAACACAAACTAACCAAATCTAATAAAATTAATTATAACGCGTCGGATGACTAACATAAGTTAAGACTAAGTGAAACTAACCAAAAGGTGATTGGACTATTAACTAAATCTAAACAAATGTATTAAAATTAATTATAGTATATAGGATACGGCGTAAATAAGTAAAATAAGTTGAGACTAAGTGAAACTAACCGAAAGTTGATTGGACGACTAACCAAATCTGTTGAAATTGGTTACAACATCGGACCGAATCAAATAAGTAAAATAATTTTAGAATAAGTGAAACTAACCGGAAGTTGCTGGACGACTTACCAAAACTAACCAAATCCTTTAAAATTGAATATAACGTATCGAAACCCGTTCAAATGACTAAAATAAGTTAAGAATATGAGAAACTAACGGAAAGTTGATTGGACGACTAACCAGAACTAATCGAATCTATGAAAATTGATTATAACGTATCGGATACCGCCCAAATAAGTAAAATAAGTTGAGACTAAGTGGCACTAACCGAAAGTTGATTAGACGATTTACCAAAACTAACCAAATCTATTAAGATTGATTTTAACGTATCCGAACCGACTCAAATAACTAAAATAAGTTGAGACTAAGTGAAACTAAGCGAAAGTTCATTCGACCAGAAACAACCTAATAAATTAAAATTTATTTTAACGAATCGTAACTGGCGCAAGTGACAAAAATAAGTTGATACTAAGTGAAATGAACCGAAAGTTGATTAGACGACTAACCAAAACTAACCAAATCTAATAAAATTGGTTACAACGTAGCGGAACCGAGTCAAATGACTAAAATAATGACTAAAACACTAAGTGAAACTAAGCGAAAGGTAATTAAACGACTAAGCAAAACTTACAAAATCCATTAAAATTGATTATATCGTATCGGAACCGGTTCAAATGACTATAATAAGTTAGGCTAAGAGAAACTAACCGAAAGTTGATTCGACGACTATCCAAAACTGAAACTAACCGAAAGTTTATTGAACGACTAACCTAAATTAACAAAGCGATTAAAATTAATTAAAACGTATCGGAACCGGTTCAAATGACTAAAATGAGTTAAGGCAATCTGCAAGAAGAAATCCCACCACAACAGCATCTGAACTGAAAATGAGACTACAACAGACCCACGGTATACAGGTAACATCCAGAACGGTCATTAATAGATTGAACGAAGCGGGCTTAAAATCTAGGAGACCTTTGAGATGTCAACCACTAAACATGGCCGTGTCGTCCGCTTAACATGGGCTCAAGAACACGTTTTATGGGACAATTTTCAATGGGCTCCTATTCTCATTGCGGACGAATCACAATTTGGGCTCCATTCTGACTCTAGACCTGTACGAATATGGAGAACTCCAGGTAATGAAGCACGATTAAATAATGTACAGGAGGTTCATTCATACAGAGGCGGAACTGTTATGGTTTGGGGTGGGATCAGTATAGGAGGAAGAACAGACGCTATGTAGAAGAAATACTCCAGCCATTGGTCGTTCCATATGCAGCTGCCCTTGGGGACAAGTTTGTGCGTATGCACGATAATGCGAAACCGCACATCGTAAGAACGGTATGAATATTTTTAGAAGATAATGCTATTGAGGTATTGCCAAGGCCCGCCGGATTTAAATCCCATAGAACATGCATGGGACAGGCTCTAAAGAAGAGTTCTAAGGGAAGAAGGTCACTTCGAAAACCGCGACCAACTGTTTGCTGCTTCACAGGAAGCTTGGTGGGCAATACCAGAAGCAGACTTAGATCATTTGATACAAAATATGCAAAGAAGGTGTAGAGCCGTCATTATTAATCGTGTTAGGCACACAACCTATTGAGTATCTTTTAATGTTTTAATGTTGTTTTTTAATTTTGGGTAAGCTACTATTGTGTTTTATTAAAAGTTCAAACAAACGCTCTCTTCTATTTTTCACTTGCATCTTTTACTTTACCCTGCACATAATATAGCAAATACAGCGTTTTTCAAAAATTCACATAAAGAAATAGAGATTTAAACATACGGTAGCATAAATCACAAATAAGAAATTTGAAATATCGGAATCAACAAATCTTTGAGTCATCCTGTATAATTTGTTTTGTTTTCGAGTACCCTTATCGACTTTACTTCATTTTATCACAATTAAATGACCACTGATGCTGATGTGTCACGTGTAACGTTAAAAATATAGAGTTTTTCAATAAAAAGAGATAACAACGTTTCCCCATTAAGGTTTTTTGTAATTCTACGTAAAACGCGCCCATTTAGCTTAAAAAAAATTCAAACGTTCTTTGAAGGACCCCGTATAATATCACCTAATAACTTTAAGTTACTTTGAACAGCCATCTTTCAAAGACAATACAGCAACCTCTCAGAAGCTTCATGGCTCGTGAAAATCCGTTCGTTTTTAAGAAAGTTCTTAAAGTTTTCAAAGTAACCTGAAATCCCTAGACTATTTCCATGTGTGTAGATAAAATTTATGTGTATAATAGTCGAGTAGTAGATTTACTTTTAGCTTTAATTAACAATCAACTATGTTGCCATATATTATTATAAAAAATATAATAAATATTTTTCTGCATTATTTTCTCTAGTTTTGTGGAAAACAAAACTATTTTAAAACAGTTAATAGTAATTTCATTTTTATTGCCACAAATTTTTATACGCATTTTTTTTATAAATATATAATCTATATTTTCCTCAATTTGTAACGTTGTAAATGTTACAAAAAACAGTAGTGCTACTTTCTCATTTTACTCTCGCTACCTTACTTCTCGCGACCTTACTTCCGGTGTTCCGATCAGCTCAAAGAATAAATCCGTTTTCAGCGCCAGGTATATATTCTTTTTGAGAGAATTGATAGCCCTTTTCGCCTGAACACATAAGGCGAGCAGGATTTAATCAACAATTAACTATGTTGCCATTTTCGGACTGTTACATGAGGTACAATCTATTATTATACAAAATATAATAAATGTTTTTCTGCATTATTTTCTCTAGTTTCGTGGAAAACAAAAGTATTTTAAAACAGTTAATAGTAATTTAATTAATTTTTTTTATATGCATTTTTTTATAAATATATAAACTATATTTTCCTCAATTTGTAACGTTGTAAATGTTACAAAATACAGTAGTGCGACTTTCTCGTACCCTCGCTACCTTATTTCTCGCGACTTTACTTCCGGTGTTCCGAGCAGCTCAAAGAAAAAATCCGTTTGCAGCCCCAGGTATATAGAATAGGTATACAGAGAGAATTGGTAGCTCTTTCGCCGAAACACTCAAGGCGAGCAGGCTTTATTTAACAATCAACTATGTTGCCATTTTTGGACCGTTACATGAGGTACAATCTATTATTATAAAAAATATAATTCATATTTTTCTGGATTATTTTCTCCAGTTTCGAGGAAAACAAAACTATTTTAAGACAGTCTCTCTACCTTACTTCTCACGACCTTACTTCCAGTGTTCTGAGCAGCTCAAAGAATAAATCCGTTTGCAGCGCCACTTGACAAATAGGCTACATATCCTTTTTTGAGAGAATTAGTAGCCCTTCTCTCTCGGAATTTATTGTTGCTATTTTTGATCATCAGGCCTAATTACCACCTGATTGTGCAATTGCAGTATTTGGAAAATAAAGTAGAGTTTATATTTTCTAAAATTATCGGCCATATCGCCTATAAACGTTGTGTGATGAACTAGTGTGGTGACCCCTTTTTTTAAAGGTATGTCGAACACGAGGGTTTCTATTTAAGATGGTTAAAAAAGACTTCCATCGGCGCCCTTTTGATGCTAACCTAACTAGCTCCGACGTCAGTTCGCCGTACAGCGGACTTTTGGCAAGGTGATACAACCGTATGGTGGAGACGTACCTCAACAGAAAAAGCCAGTGTCTGCAAATCTACTAAATACAAGTAAAATCTATTTTATTTTAATTTAGGACCTTTTTTTCGATATAGTTGTTAATAATAATTTTAGTTATTGAATTTATAGTTAAGCGACTGTAGGTCGTTTGTCTTAAATATCGCATATATATTATCGTTATATATCATTTTAATTGATGAATTTATAGTTAAACGGCTGCAGGTCATCTGTGTCTATCGTTTATATTCTCGTTTAATTTAGTGCCCTGACTATTTTGCTTATCAACCTTACCTTTAAAAAGGCTGTAGGTTATCTAATTTTGTGCATTATATTTATTCCTGCTTCGTTTCATAGTTGCAACAGATCCAAATACTCTCGTGCGTGATGTGTCCGATGCACATTGCAGAAAAACATACTTTAAGAATGCACGATTGAGCACGATCGAGCCGTCATCTTAAGACTCTAAGGGCTCCGATAGTCAAGTATCCGATTATCGAGTGGTTTATTGTATCTGATATTATCTCAGTTAGAGAATTCATTTGGCTAGTGTCAGGATAGCTGATTGATTTATTTTTACTGTACTTGGCTGTAAAGCTAATGGCAGTAATTATATTAAGTGCAACCTATCTTCCACCCAACTCCAACATCGCTACTTATACAACATTTTGTTTATACATGGATGTACTTTGTGAACTTTATCCAAATGCCAAACTTTGTATTATTGGTGCCTTTAATTTACCCCATGCTAGTTGGAATGACGAAAACCTTCGCTCTTGCTGTGCCCTTCACCCAACGCGTCGAAAAGTGAAAAAGACTCATTAGAACTATTAGCCAATCTGTCTTCTTGTCACAACCTTTTCCAATTGAACAGTATCCCAAACTTCAGGAACGTGATTCTTGATCTAGTATACTCGCGAATATCGAGCGCACTACTGTCTCTAGGGCCCAAGACATTCTGGTTCCGGAAGACCCACACCACCCGTCGTTGGAAATCCTAATTCCCATGAGGAGCGGACCCCCTTACTTGGTTTCCAGGAAGCTGGTTATGATTATGATTTTAAAAATGCAAATTTTGCATCCATAAATGATTAGCACTTTTTGTGGAATTCTGTACACAGCCATAGACTTGCTTGTACCACAAAAAAATCTACCAACTTTTAAATTTCCTCGCTGGCTTTCTCGTGAATTACGACACCTTGTCTCATTGAAAAGGGCAGCTCACAAAATTTTTTAAATTTCCAACTCTCCTGATGATTATAATTCATTTTCCTTATTAAGAGCTAAGTGTAAAACATTTGCCTGATCATGTGCGATTTTGAAATATCCTTACTCGATAACATCAAAGTTTTTTGAAACTTCATTAACGCCAAGAAACAATATACTGGACTACCGAGAGAAATGCACTTGAACGTATTATCATCTAGCTCCGGTGCTGATATGGCAAATCTATTTGCTTCCTTTTTTCGAGTATATTCTCAAATAAATCTAATCCTAATTTTGTTGCTAATCAAGATTATGTAAATATTAAAAACCTTAACTAGTATCAAGTTCCTATATTAGACATATTCAATAAGCTTTCCAGTCTCGACATCAACAAGGGCCCTGGACCTGATGGAGTGCCTCCAAGGTTTTGTTGTTTCATACTCGCAAGGCCATTGTATTTCATTTTTAATAAATCCCTCGAAATGGGTGTTTTTCCAGATCGTTGGAAGTTGAGTTATGTCATACCAATTTATAAATCTGGGGACAAATCGAATATAAAAAATTATCGGCCTAAATCTATACCTACTGTGTAGTATTCCAAAGCTTTTCGAATGCCTTATTACGGACTACCTAACGTCCGAATTGGGTGGAATGATTCTAGATCAACTATATGGCCTCCGGGAGAGGAGATCTACGGAGCTTAATCTAATCTCGTATGTTGATTTTCTTTCGGACGTTTTGGAGGGTGGGTATTAGATGGATGCGGTGTACATTGATTTTTCCAAGGCGTTTGACAGGATCAACCACCAAATCCTCATAGCAAAGCTTGCATCTGTTGGCTTGAGTGGATACCTCTTGGCCTGGCTTTCATCCTGCCTCCGTGATAGATCTTTCTGTGTTCGCGCAGAAAATTTCATTTCCAGGGAATGGGTCTCATTTAGAACCCCTGTTTTTAATGTTTTCATTAATGATATAACCAATAATTTTCTATTTGTATCCAGTCTTCTGTTTGCCGACGACCTAAAAATCTTTATGAAGATATCATCATTCGTCGAAGCTATGCACCTGCAGCACCAGATTGACCTGCTTGGTCAATGGTGTGCAATTAACTGCATGGACCTATATATACAGAAATGTCACATTATGAGATTTTATCGCTCCAAAAACCCTACTATATTTAATTACAGCATTCTCGGCGGTTGGTCTTGACTTTTTCGGTATTACTTATAACCAGTTTCTTGCTGACTTAAGATATCTGTAAAACGACTCACACTTTTTCTACATTTCTTTGAATTGTATACTTTCATAATATCGAATTGTATTGATTGTAATTTTTGCTCTGCTGATGTTAATTATGAATTGTTAGTATTTCCCTATTTCTTCTTTAATATTTGTTTTTGATCTTTCATTTTATTTTGTACTACTATTAATTTTACTTACTTATTTGTTTTATTTTATTATTGTTTGATTTTTATATTATTAACTTTACTACCACACTCTGTAACCTAATATTGGGCTAGTCCCGTTGATCGATGAATAAAACATTAATGTTATAAGGCATAGATTAAAAAGTAGTATCTTCTTTTGCTTTGATTTAATATTCTGATAATATAGGTGAAATACATTACAAGAGAATCTTCTCATTAGTTTATGGGTGTTACTATAACCTCAAATCAATTTGAGATGGGATTAATTGTCCTGAAAGAGGTTGTGTAAGTTATCTCGAATCTTGATGGATATTTAAATAAATAAGTTATTTGGAAACTTGATGTTAATTTTGGTAAATTGCAGTCAATATAATAACTAATTCGTGTATCCACAGTTTTTCAACGTTCTTATACAGGGTATTTTTCTAATTTTTTTACCCTATTTTCGAGAATCAGCAATCAATAATAAATTACAAATTTATAGTGTAAAAAAAAAATTAGTGGCGCCTGCACCTAACTGCCAAGACATAGACCCAAGCCTTTAAAAAAATGACCACTGAGTAAATTTCGGATATCGAAATTTCAATCGCATTTCAAAATTCGAAATTTCGAAATTCGACATTCTTAGAGGTCAATCTTCTTTTTTCTTCCGTCGCTTGTCAAAAATAATATTTCAGTGAAAGGCGTTCAAAATGTGATAACTTAATCCTTATGAAACCAATTATACAGGACCTTACTTAATGGTGCGCACTTGTTTAAATGGACGGTTTTTTGTAATTATTATAATTATTATTACTGTGATTACAGAGAGAAAGAGACAAAAAGCAATTGGTTTTTTGATATTAATTCATAAACTTTATTAATAATTAAACATCATAATTATTATGAAAAAAAAAATGATTTTCGGAAAGATGGTGACTATTTATTATTTTGATTAATAATTACTTCCAAACGATGTTCATCATCATCATCATCGTATAGAAGGCGTACCGTACCGCCTATTCAGTTCCGATTTCTCTGCAGCACTTCCTGTGAAGTTGATTGCCAACTGTCACGCCATCTCTTTGGTGGTCGTCCAATAGGTCTTCTTCCGTGTGGGTTGTTGTTACGTACCTACTATTTTGGCTAGTCTGTCGTTAGTCATTCTGTTGACATGCAGGTTGCATTCTCTTCTTCTTTTTCTTATCCATCTCACTATGTTGTCAGTATGACACTTTTCTCTTATGTCTATGTTTCTTTGTCTGTCGGTCACGATGTTATACGATGAAATTGAAAGAGACTTTTTTTTGTTTATAATTGAACGAAAATAGTGGCGTTACGTTTTTTCATTAAAATTGTACCAAGGTTCTTATTTTTAATCAGAAAATTCTCTTTAGGTGTGTTTTATACCATAATAACCAAGGTTTAGTGTACTATCTCATATTGTTTCCCAAATTTCAATTTAAAACCGAAAAAAGAATAAAGATATAGTAAGCAATCCAAGAATCACCTGTTAAAATATGTACATAACATCAAGTAACACCCTGTATATATGAGATGATTTTATATTACTGTTTCTCGGGAATTCTTATTTATGCCCGATTTTATTTAATATTAGAATCCTAGAAGATTATTATGACATTTATCTTGAAAAACACCCAAAATTACTGTATTTCGTTTAAACGAAGCACTAGAAGCAGAAATGCAAATAAATATATTTTTTAAACTAATAAAGATCCTAAAAAGCTGAACACCAAAACCAATATTTGCACGCACGTCTCTGGCGACACTATTAAAATTAACGGTATAAATTTAAATAAAATGTCTATTCTTTTATGAAAAATGTAAAAAAGCGAAAAAAAAATATTAGCATTTTATTCCCTGCGTCTAAGAAATGAAGCCGTCAAGATGCTAACTTCGTATAAATTTTATCTGCGTGGAATCACTTGAGAAATCACAGCCTAATAAAATATATAAATTATTTCTATAATAATTCAGTCAAGATTATGTCCAAAATATTCTCCTTTCATTTCTCTGCTTCTTTCTCCCCCTAGATAATTAAGAGACTCTATTTTATTGGCTGTTAAATTGAAAGATGGGATATTACAATGATAAAAGGATTTCTCAAACTTTTAAGGTCCCCTTTCATTTCGCGTAATTAAGGCGCGATAATGATAATAAAACAATAAAGATACCTACTCGGAGGATCTGCTTTAGTGTTCACCTAAATTTTAATATTAAAGACCACAAAAGATGAAGGTAAACTTTTAATCTTTTATGTCTTATATTATGTTTGACAGTTATATCTGCTCCCTGCGGCTAATTAGCAAAAAGTTTCTAATTAAATGGCAAACCAGACCCCTGTCCGGAGCGGCATCTTGGCTGGAATTTAAGAAAAAATAAATATACATATATGGATATATATATGTAGAAAAATATTTCTTTACTACAGTCTAGAATAAGTATATTTATTTAAAATTATTTTATATAAATTTTCAATAAATTTAATTGAAATGCCGCTCATAATAGAATCAATACTTTTACATGACCATTATCCTTAATAGGTACATGCAATTGTTGTGAGTTTTAATTTTGTTGCATCTGCTGCTGGTTTTATTACATTCTCAATTTGAACTGCAATTCCGCTTCTGACTTGTCCGTTTTCCAGTTAAAAAAGGTTAATATAGTTAAAATTATTGGCTGCATTTGTTCATTAGGCGACTTATTATATTTTTTTCTCGTCATTTTTTTAAACTTTCAAAAATATCTTTGCCAAGAAAATGAAGAATTTATGTTATTGATTGACAGTGACGGATATTTTTAAAGGATGCTTATTTATAAAAAAAATTAAAATGATCAGACACCAATTTTTCTTAATAATTGTGCTGTTTGAAATATACTAAGCAATTATATGCAAAAATGACAAACAATTGTTTCTTTTTTTATTATTTTTTTTCTTATTTCGTTTTATAATACTTTTATTAATTTTCCGATAATTTTTTTACGTTTTTTTTTAAATTTTTATCATTATTTAAACACTTTTGTTTTTTCTTTCATAAAGCATTTTTTTTTCTTCCCATTTTTGCCATCCCCGACCTCGTAGCTTAACTCCTTCGTCCTTTTTCGCCGAAAAACGAGTTTTTCTAACTTTTTATTATTATTATTATTATTATTATTATTTTTCTTATCGCGTTTTATAATACCTTTATTAACTTAGTTTTTGGGCATCCGTGGAGGTGGGGGGGTATATAATTCCCCTTACTGATGACCCTGTACCACGGGGTCATCGTTTATGATCCCGTAACACGCAGTCATTGCTTGTCAGATATTCGAGCCGAAGCTCCATTGCAGAGACATTGACAAAAAAAGGTTTTTTTCCTCAGAGTCCCTCAAATTAGAGCCCCGGTCCCCCCATATGGTCAAAGATAGCCCCCCATGAGGTGCATCTACAATTTTAGTGTTTCATTCTCTCCTTCTTCTAGCTAAACGACAAGGGGGGAGAATACGGGGTCCAGTTTTCGTCCAGGATCCTCATTTTACCCCGGCTACATGTCCTGAAAATTTCAACCCTCTAGCGATACTGGAACATGCTTATTTAAAGGGGCGCTTCACTTGATGTAGGAAGGGAGCTTACGGGTGGAAGGGTAATCGCGACCGAGGCGCAAGAGGTTGCAACGTTGCCAGACTCCTACGGTAATAGCGAATACTAGGATATCCGTATATAAAGAATGTATCTCTTACATTACAATTTCTCCAATATTGTAAAAATATTCTTTCCTCTTTCTATAATGTGGTATTTCGTAATTTATCTATTTAATTATCTAATAATGAATAAATAGTTACGTTTTAAATTTCGTGCATTATCACTAACCATCTCTCTAAATGCATACATACATATATATGTATAAGATACATTAATCATATTACGTATCTATACCTATATAATAAACACAGACACCTTGCTTTTACATACATATCTAAAATATATGTAAAAATATTGTAATTTCAATTTCCTCACTCAGCCTGCAACAGCGCAAACAAAACAAACGATTAGTTTGTCAAATTGCCGAGAATAATGAATGCCGCCATTCGAAATTAGTGTTATTCTATTGCATTTTTATGAAATCGGAACTATTTATGTGCTTTTAAGTGAGTGAAACTTGTACCTAATATTTCGTTGTATGTTTAGGTATACAATTTAAATTGTGATGAGTAATTTTATATACGTAAATCTATATTATTTCAAAGATTTGTTGGTTTTGCCGTTTGCAACAACATCCAACAACATTAAGTGGGTTAGTTTGGGTTAGCACAGTTTATACGTTTTTGTTCGTGTTTAATTGTATGTTTTGTGATAACTGTAATTATGCCTCAAAGTCAAAAGTAACTGTAATGGAGACTATAAAAATGGGCCTAAAGTTCATGTTCTCGGTTTTCCAAAAGACGTAATGGCTAAAAACTACACCCTTTGAGCCCACACATAAGACAAAAGTATGTGAAGCTCATTTTCCTGACGAATGATTGCCGGAGACCGAATGATTGCCGGGGGCCAGCAGCTTCGGGTGGAGGAGCTAGTAAATGGTAGGGCACTCTATTGTCCTAGGGTCAAGAAATTGGCCCTAAAGGCGGAGGAACTGTTGGACGGTGAACGTTATTAAGATTAAGGCTGAGAAAGACGGATAGGTGAGAATAGGAACGTGGAATGTAAGAACGTTAACCCAACCTGGAAAGATTCACAACGCAATCAAGGAGATGGAGAGAATGCGGATTAGTATTCTTGGAGTCAGCGAAACAAGGTGGCCAGGATCAGGTCAGTGCGACATCAACCAATATAGGATGTACTACTCTGGACCAACTAATAATGAGCACAGGCACGGTGTGAGAGTTGTAGTCAGTAAGAACGTGGCGAGACGTGTCACCAGCTTTGTACCAGTATCTCAACGACTTCTGCTACTGCAAATCGAAGCGAAACCTGCAAGAATAAACATAATTTAGGTATACGCACCCACAAGGAACCACAGCGAGGAAGAAGTGGAGAAGTTTTATGAACTTCGAAAACTCCCAATGCAAGATATCAACATGATTATGGGAGATTTCAAGGCCAAGATGGGACGTGGATGCTCAGGAGAGCATATAGGGCCAGGGGGCCTGGGAGAGAGAAACGACAGAGGAGAAATGCTCAGCATGTTTGTGGACGAGCAAAAGCTAATAGGCATAAATACCTTCTTCCAATTGCCCCCGAGGAGAGTATACACTTGGAGCTCGCCGGCTGATAGAAAAGGATGCTATAGTCAGAATCCAGATTGACTATATATTGATCAACAGTAGATATAGGAACGCATTCTCCTCAGTAAAAACGTACCCGGGAGCACACATACAATCGGTGGTAGGTGTTTTTAAACTACGGATAAAGCCGGCATGCAAAAGAGTGGAAAGCGCTATGATTTACGAAAAATAAAAGACTCTGCAGTGACAATGCGGGTAAAGATGAAGCTGAATGAACATCACAAAAACAACAAACACCTGTTATATGGAGGTGTGAGTGAGGAGCTTCAGTGTCCAGACCATCAAAACTACGTTGTTGCGACCCGAAAAATTTAAACGGAAATCCTGGATGACCAGGGAAATCCTCGAACTGATGGAATAAAGGCGAAATAACAAGAACAATTCTGCAATATACAAGGAAGTCGACAAATCCATTAGAAGAATGATCAGAGATTCAAAACGGAGGGAACTGGATTTTAAGTCTACTGAAATAGAAACCCTTAGCGCAAGATACGACAGCTTCAATCTACACCGCAAAATCAAGTAATTAACAGAAAAGACTAAATCAAAATCGGGAAACAGATTGGTGGATCGCCTACATCAAGGAACTTTTCCCTGACGAAAAACCACCGCCACCACAAATTGATGGTAACACTAAACCGACGATACTAAGAGAGGAAGTTCAGGCTCGATGGACTCAAAGAAGGCAAAGCGCCAGGAACTGACGGGATGCAGGCGGAGTCAATCAAACTGCTAGACGGCAACCACATTGAATTGTTGACGGCAATCTTTAATCACATTTATGATACGGGAGACATACCACCGGCATGGCTTGAATCGGAATTCATCATATTGCCCAAAAAGCCTGGTGCCAAGCAATGCAATGCAATGAATATAGAACAATCAGCTTAATGGGTCATTTGTTGAAATTGTTTCTAAAAGTCATTCACAGGAGAATCTATCGGTTATGTCAAAACCAATCAAGCCCCATCCAGTTTGGCGTCA
This sequence comes from Pissodes strobi, assembly GCA_016904865.1. Taxonomy (NCBI): domain Eukaryota; kingdom Metazoa; phylum Arthropoda; class Insecta; order Coleoptera; family Curculionidae; genus Pissodes; species Pissodes strobi. Next base: position 173,020 of record MU182359.1, on the reverse strand, counting down.
GAAGCGCGCTCGGTACCAGGAAAGCAGCATTTAGTATACAGGTGTTGTTCCAGAGGTGAAGAGACATGATCTGTGACGTGTATGCCTGCTTTATAGGCTACCAAAATGCATTCGATAGAGTCCGACACACAAATTGAGATGCTTAAGAACATCGGAATGGATGACCGAGACCTGAGGATTGTTGCGAAGCAATATTGGAATCAAAAGGCCATCGTCCGTGTGCAGGAGGGCCATACAAAGTCAGTCAGAATTGCGCGAGGAGTTCGACAGGGATGCATATTGTCTCCACTGTTGTTCAACATATACTCCGAGTTCGTATTCCGCGAGACTCTGGAAAATAGTGAAGCGGGGGTGCTCCTGAATGGACAGAGGTATTAGATATGCAGAGGATACAGTCGTGTTCACGGATAACCTGGACGATCTGCAAAACCTGATGATACAAATCACACTGATCAGTCAACAATATGGTCTTGATATAAATGTTGACAAAATCAAACTAATGATCATCAGTAAAAGAAATGTCCCAGATAACCACCTAATTATAAATGGAAAACGTGTGGAAAGAGACTTTAAGCTTCTAAAGCTTGCTTAATACTAAATACGACTATATGGCCGTGCTAACGAGATTGAACTAAAATCGTCAGATTTTCACTGCAATTATAGGAGGAACATTTATATATTAATTTTTGGACCGATACACGTTAAATAATATACTTTACCGTTACTATTTTTAATTTTGAATTTAGGCATGCGATAAAAAAGCGCGAAGAATTTTTAGAAAAATGTAAACATTCTTATTATTATAAACAATCTTTTAAAGATGGCAAAACCTAAAATAAAATCGAAGTGTATCTGTGATACTTTTGGGACATAATTTTTTTCACTCTCCCGTAAGGTACAGTAAACACTTCTTGACGTTTTGGAACAGAAACGATTGCACATATCGATAGTTATATAAATTCTATAATAACCTTTAATATAGTGCATACTTTATGCCTGCCACTGTATAATGAGGCATTCATTTACTATTTTTTTAGTCAAGTCACAAACCTATAAATTTTTGCTGGCACTCGAAGAAAAAAAATTAACTGACTACACACATTTACGTCAGCTAACAAAAGCGACACCATCAGGCCTTCCCTTTGTTTTAAGAAGGCAAATAGATGGCAAACATTTTGAATTCGCGTCAGGATCTCAACAGACAATGCGACGTCGAGCGAGATGTTGAACTAAAAAAGCGTCAACATTTCACTACTTATCCTTGAGGTTAGTCGGTTAAGATCTCTCGAAATGACTGCCTTTGTTTTCAGGGGGGCTTTTCTTTCCGTTTCTATTTTTAGTCGAGAGCTTTTTAGTAATAGCTCCATGACATTTTCATAATGCAAGTAAAGCACGATTCACTAGTGTAAAAGAGAGATATTCATCTGTTATTAAGCATCATCTTTGACACGGTTTATAAATAAATTGTCATTGGTTTCGATTGGAACAGCCGTTCATAAAACCTGTAACTATCTAAGAAACTTTTCATGTTAATTTAATTGTACAAATTTCGAATTTGCTTGGGAAATTGATTTCACAGAAGCTATGCAAATTTAACATTGAAACCTACAAGTTTTGAAACTTGTATTTTAGGATTTAAGAGTGTCTCGCAAGCAAGCTTCATTAGCGTTTTATTATGAATTAGAGATTTAAAATCTTATACAGGGTGTTATCTCAAGTATGTCTCATCCTATATTCAAGAAAATATTTAGGCAATATTATCAAAATTTGGATAGTTTGTTTCTGTACACAATGAAAACTTATCGAAGTGGCAAAATTTGAGATTTTGCTTCAATTTGCTCTAAACTAACCGAGGAAGCAGGCTACCTTTTACGTTGCAGACCACATCTAACGACCTGGATTAAAATAGAAGGCTCTTTAAGACAACGATTTGGCGATAGAATAAGCCCAGAAGTGCTCGCGCAATAGCTAAATTTTTTGACTCGATCTAGAATCTAGATGATTAATCATCTCCTGATGATGCCAAGGTTAGCGAAACGCGCGTCGAGTGAAAAAAATATGTTTCGGTATTGTGGATAAAGCTCAGTTTTAGAGCACATCATATAAAAACGAAATTATTCAAAACCTCTGTTCTTTGCACAAAATTGAAATCTACCACAACCCCAACTCAAATAGTCCAATAGACGTCTTCATTCTACTTTAAATGAAACTATTCTTACCCTTAAGCACCAAAAATTAAAAGAATATATAACAATTTTAATGAATTACTCCATTCTTTCCTATATCAACTCTACACATAGTGCATCCAAATATACCAGTTTTCAAATTGTCGGAGAAAAATTAGGTTTTAAAAACCGTTTAGAGCTTTCAAATGATCAAACCCTTTCTCAATGCATGCAAGAACATGCAGAAAATATTAAAATAATTAGCCAAGTACCTCACGAAAGGTTAACTTCACAACGACAATCTTCTTTAGATAAAATAAATAAAAACCGAAATTTGGTAAATATCGGTCCTAACAAGCCACTCTTTGCAAAAACCTTTCCACAGAAATCAAAAGTTATAGAATCAGATAAATATAAAAGGTAAATAAATCTATTGTAGGGAAAAGTAATGTCGTAGCTATCCAAAATAGACAAATCCACAAAAACTTATTAAAACCACAACGTATAATTGTTTCAGATGAGACAAATCATCCCATTCCTGCTCCTTCTACCCATCGCTATGAACTTAGATGTAAAAAGGCTTTAGAAACCCCCTACTACCAACGACCATTGGAAAAACCTGTATATCTGCTACTCAACACATATCCAATTTTCACATAAATCTTACAGAAATCTAAACTCCCTTATTTAATATAAAAAATGTTTTAACTCTAACAAAGAAAACTATTTTCAATATAAAACAAAATGAAAGCTTTTCAGTTCCTGCTTCCTATAAATTTAATCAAACTTATGAATATCTGCAGATAATATTAAGAGATACCAAAATTTTTCACAAAACCAATCGCTCAAAATGAGGACTACTTAATGTAGTAGGCAAAGTCGAGAAATGGCTCTTTGGCGCTCTAGACTCAGATGATGAAACCCGTTATAATAATTATTTCGAAATACTAACAAAAGACCAAGAAATCTTAAATAAAAATGTTTACAAAGAACCATTTATTTTATCCAATTTTACACAGGAATATGCTAAAAATTTAGAAAAAATAAATACTAATCAAATATTCATAGTAGAAAAAATTAATATACTTGAAAAGAATTAGTTAGATCTATCTAATGCCTTGCATATACCATAAATTCTGTAATAAATAATATGAAAATTCAAGCTCATTTGCTCGTGTAAATAAAATGCACAACTTCATACCCAATCTTAACCAACCTTTAGCATTAATAGATAATATAAAAACATACTATCCCAACCGAATAATTGAATTTAAAGAACTAATGAACTTTTATAACTATTTAGCTGTCCATTTATAATTAAAAACAATTCAATTTTATTTTCAATATACAAACCAGTGGTTTTCCCAACCACTATCTCCTTTACAAACTCTACCCAATACCTGTCGCAAACGAAACCATTTTCCTATCTACTCCTTACGTCCTACTCACAAAAGAAGGTTACTGAACCATGGAAGAAGAATGTCCGCAACTAGAAGACCTTTTTATCTGCAAACAAATCGCCCTATCGAAAGACGAACGTTGCCTCTTCGAGCTGCTAACAACGTCAAACAATATGTGGCGTTAATTAATCTTAACTGCCAAAAAAGTACCATTCAACACCTAAATGGTAACGAAATTTTGGAAATTCCTGTGAACGAGACAATTGCCCGAGATAAATGTCATCGAGGACTCTACGAAATCTCTGAGCCAAGTACTGTTACTCTATCTATATGCCCTGTTGAGGTAGGCAACAAATTGTACGAAAGTGAAAGAAAAACACAACTTCAATATGTGTTAGAACTGCCAAAGTTTTCGAATGTCCAAAGTAGCAACAGCATTTCCAAGTTAACTCTCGAAAAATAAAACTTGGATGAATTGAAGACAGCTCAGAAAATATTATCAACAATCCAGTTGCACCCTCTGGAAACACACGAAAATTCGACGAGCTGCTCCGATTTCATCCATTGCCGCATTTCTATACGGAATCCTGCTCGATAGATAGAAATGGAACAAGCCTCTTTCATCCCAAAGAAATCACCACTACAAGAACGCTCCCACCGACTAATTATTATTATTTTTATTAATTGTATAAACATATTTATAAATTAGTAAAATCGGTATTTTATATCATTAGGACACATAACTGCATTTTACATTTCACTTATCAAAAACTTTTTTATAGAATTATTTTGAATATTTTTTTTAAGTTGATCTTCAATAGTAATTCTATGACTCACGTCAAATTTGATATCGAGGGGGACATGTTATGACATATGATACATTTCCCTCACTACGTACCCCTACTCTTCAGAGCCACACCATGAAAATTTTCAAATAGGAATATGGGTGGAGTGATACTTTGATTGAAACAAATTTCGTCCTTACGTGATAAATCTAGTACATGAAATATGTTTCTCAATTAGCTTGACTAATAGGAACGTGCTAAGGCTTCGCCCAACTCGCAGCTGCACATTCAAAAACGTTTCTAAAAACTCAGTCCAAGTTTTCCGGACAACCTTTTTCTATGAGCTATTGCCACATCCAAAATTCAAACCACTCATGTTGCTTCTAATTTTCCTAATTACCCATTTCACTACACTGCACTATGACTACGATTTGCATGTTCTCTATCGTACCTGTAATTTTAAAATTAGTTTATAAGAAGCATTCCCAAAAACAAACATTTATAAATCTCAGATCGATAACATGATGATTCGGAACACACAAACGCTTCTACGACAGGCGCAAAGCAACAAGTAAATCAGGATGCTAATTAACACGTTTTCTAAAATATCAATTACAAAAAGATATTAATTACGACGAAGGCTACATGCGAGAAAGTTTATCAAAACCGAAACAATACGGCGTTTTATGATGGTATAAGCCCACAAATCTTTCACCATGCAGTAACAATTGAGATAAATTAAGGTTAATTATTCCAAAATGTTATAATGTGAGGTGGTTTTCATTGTCCTTTAAAGGCTCTAATCAATCCGTTTCTCCCAGGAAAGTCAAAAACTCAAGCAAAATACATGAAGAAAAATCATTTCCAAACTAATGCAAATATCGAAAGAAAGGACACATGGTCTAGGAATTTGGTCACTAAGGTCCAGTTGATCCAGGAAATAGGTATAGAATACATTGCAATTAGTATTCACTACAATCACGTTAGGTATGCATTTCATAAAACAAAGGAATCGTGAGGCCAGGTAAGTTGGTTGGCATTGTTAACAAGTATGTTCTCGAAACAAGATTGGGCTTCAAGCTCCTTAAAAACCTATTTAACCTTCACAACTTGCGCGCGGACTGGTAGTCCGCAAGTTCTCATTTTACCAATTTGCCACTGACTCCCACTCCTACCTCATCGTGCTAGACGTCATTGTAGAGCGTGGCGTGGTTTGTATTAACCGTTTGGAAATTAGGTGCATGTGTGGGTGACAGTCCGCGGCCAGTAACCCATCACATTTTGAAAAATTGTAAATTTGCTTAGTGAATTTCCGTTTGCCTCACGTTTGAAGGTAATAGCAAAAATATACTAGCTTCACTTAGGTATGTAAGTTTTATACGTATTAGGTCGGACGACAATGCAATATTATGGTGTAACTGAGCTGATCCAGTGGCGTATTTAGGAAAGAGGGGCTAAATTTTGTTTGACCCACATAAGTCGGATGAAAATGCGATACTATGTCGTCATTAGGCTGATCCACGGGAATATTTAGGAGAGAGGGGCTGAATTTTGTTTGACCCACTTCCCGATGTTCAATTAAGCCATTACCTCCTATAACTAGGCCAACTAGCTAATATTAAAATCAGCAGTGACGTCATCCTAAGTGGTATATACTCTTTTGCCATAAGAAAAGCATTAGGAGGAGCCAAAAGGAGCCCAGTAAAAGTATTAATTATTTTATCGCGCCTACTTGCGTATTTAACGTTGATTGCCACGCTGGTCCACTGGCATGTCAATTTCCATCCACCATCTTCGATATATTCTGTATCCAGTGCTGCCAGATTGGGCGCTTTATCACAATTTGGACTACTCACTGTAGTTTGCCACAAATTATTTTTCAAAGAAACGTAAAATATTTGTCTTGGATTACAATTAACAATATATTAGATACTTAATGTAAAAGTTTGCTTTGGTATATTACGGTATAGTTATATTAAATATAAATAAATATTTAAAATCCGAAAAGTGAAGCATAACGGAATCAAAACCTTTAAGAAAATATATGTTGCTTACCAATAACCTAATTATTTCTTATATTTAGTTAGTTTGGGTTAGTTCCATTTAAAAACATAATTTCAAATGTCATTCATCAAAATAAATGCTGTAAAAATTTAAGTCCAACTAAATATACGTTAAATAGTTTACATCCCAAATAATGTATGAAACTAACTCTAAATCTGGCAAAACTGCCTCCTGTCAGTTGGGGTACTTTCGACGTTCGACTTGCTTCTTAATTATTGTTCTGTTCGATTTTGATTGTTTTTCTGTTAATTTGTTTATAATATCAGTACTTTAGTGTGTTTAAATTTATGTGAACAATGCTGTGCGGTGGAAGCTAGCCGTAAAGACCTAAAGGTCATGTTTTTAGCTTTGCAAAATGTTTGGACTTGACCTGTTGCTTTCGTGTAATAAGAGTTTATTTTGTGCTCGTTCATTGTGTACAGCAAGTTTATAAAATTTGTGCCTGTTAGCTAATTTTGGGGTAAGTGATATTTAGTGTAATTATGCCTCGTAAAGGCTGTAATGCAATGTTTGCTATATGCCCTCAGTTGTCAAAAAACTTCATAAACTAAAACGAGACAAAATATTAAAACATGGGTATTCCCTTAGTTTAAAGGCTCTATTTCCATCATTTATAGAAAGGCAAAATATTAAATTCGCTCTTAAAATATTTAGTCCTTTTATTATAGAGGCTGTGAAAGGTTTTCTTAATAATTTGTGACATTCACAAGACACAGCAGATCATCTGAAATGCCAGTTAAGCACTTATTTAAGTGGATATTGTTGTCATATTGTTTAAAAAAATATAAGTTGTGAATTTTGCAAAGAAAATTTAACTTTAAATGAACCTTGTGTTGTAGAAGATTCTTACAATTCCATTAATTCCTTAAGTCGTGGGGCTCTTTTATATCCTCGTGAACAAGAAGTGGACGTAGTTTCAACAGCCTATATTATATTTAAAAAACTGATTAATGAGTTCGAAGACACATTTTTAGATATTTACAATAAAAAGTCTTTTCTTTGTGAGCTGTTTTTAAACTATCTAAATCAAAACAGGTTTTTACTCCTTTTGAAATTGTAAAAGTCACCTAAAAATTGGTGTTTCAAAAATCTTTCTTTGCAGCATTTCAAATACATTTCTTTCTTAATAATTATTGTTCTAAACATAATCATAATCTTTTGGGTAAAAAATAAAAAAAGGAAACTAAAGACTTTGAATAAATAAATATTAGACCCCAATAATATACCGAGTAATATACCAAATCTAACATAAAAAAGTAAATTACTACATTACTATTACCTATTATGACACCTTTATACCTATAGTGACATTTTACCACCTATCTATTAAATAGATTGGTGGTATCTAGTTTCAGTTTATCAAAATAGGCAGATTCTATTTTGATAAACTGGATATTCAAAGGTTTTTGCTTTGAAATTTCGTTTTCCTTTAACAAAAATCATATGAGGCACGTCTAAAGGCTGTTCATGACTCGCAGCCTTGTTTTAACCGGAAGCTCTTAAATATTATTTATGTATGCAGAAAAAGGCAAGTAAACTGCAATTTAACATTGATTTTAAAAAAATGAGTAATACACATTATTAGTCATAATAGTCGTGCTTCAATTAATAGCAGCTTGCAGGAGGTATTGTATTAGGCCAATTACCGATCAAACTACATATAAAAAAAGATAAATTTACAAATCACATGTTTTTGTTATATTTTTTCGAGATTTTTGCATGAACTGTGAAATTTTAAAAGAAATTGCACATTTCAATATACGCCTGTAAATAAGTTAAGACCACTTTTTATGACGTCACGCGTAAGACGTCTGGCCCAGTTGTAGGAGGTATTGATTAAGCTGAAATTTTACTGTTCCACAGCCAATGAATATGGGAGGACGCTGCCACTATTGTGATAGGAAGAAAAACCATCCAACGTGATTTTCATATCGATTATGTAACAAGTTTATGGTTTAGAACATCTAACTTGTGTTTGTTCAGATTGTTATGAACATTGAGCTCCAAGTATATCAATATATCATAACAAATTTTTTATTTAAATATATATTTATTATCCCTATTTAAGTATAGTTTTTGTTCTGAGCTAATCAAATGAAAACCTGTTTTAAGCTTTTTCTGCTTTTATTATAATATGCAGAAAAAATTTAACCCAAATTGGATATTTTAATATGCGGACTCACAGTCCGCCGCCAGGAACAGTGCCTGAAATATGCGCGCCAGTAGCGGAAGGTTAATAGTAAATAAACATTTACTTTTGTTTAAGGCAAGCGCATATGTGACCCCCTTCACTCTTTCCAAAGGACACTAATGTAAAATGATGTTGAAAGGGGTAGTCAAATCACTACAATAACTTAATTAGAGTAGTATTATACCGTGCAACGTGATCAATACCTGATAGTGTCATTCTTATATGTGCATTAATAAACAAATCCCAGCCAATAAGTAAAACAGAATTCTTGGCAGAAACGTGAATGAAAAATAATGCAAATAGCAAAAATGGATAACTTTAATTAACAGTCAAGTATTCTGCCATTTTCTGGCCGAAACACTACAGGGTTGATAACATTTATTTTTCGGAATCTGGAAAACAATTTCAATTAATTTATTCAAATTTGTTGTGCTTACGTTGGTATTTTGTAGAGAGCTGCTGCCTGTTTCGTTTTATATATTCCGCACCATGTCGTTAAAGCCTTGCGTCTATTTCTATGTTTGGCGGACAAATTAACCGAGGCCTCATGTTTATTTTATCGCGAGAGCTATAAATTTCGTGCGGAATGGCGACCCCTCATAACGTTTGCTAATTTGTTTTTAGTAACGGCATAAATTCGCCCGATTTGGGTATCTTCCACATGGCCCTGTGGCTGCGTGACACGGGATATGTTGTAGTTATTACTTAGCGAATATGGTCGTAGTATCGACTACAGCACTAAATGTGTATGGTTGATTTTGTTGTTAGTTTTGATGATACAATTTAATGAATGAATACTTTTTTTTTCAATGCGCTCCAGAAAGAGAAATTGCCGTGCTAGGTACTGTAATGGGCCCGGGACTGATATAAAATATACGTTTATTTGATAATATTTATCTCGCATTATTAAGCAAAACTAGTTTCTTTAGTTTGTTTTAGTTATTTCCAGCCTAGTCTATTTTGCTTACTGAATAAATAACTATTATCGAGACTGTGTTCATAAAAAATGCAATTTGAGAAAATTCAGTTGGATCTGAGAAAACAGTTTCGGAATTAAATATTTAATAAAAATACGCTTTCGGCGTGGGAAATCCAATATTGCGATGCTTCAGCAAAAGTATTTTAATTTTCCTCCTATACAAATAAGCGAAAGAGCGCTTTGTTTTATTAAAAGCTATATAGATCAGGAAATAAAAGCATAGAAACGAGCAATTGAAGCCTTAGGGCGAGGGATTTTATATAATTAGAAGTGAAAATAAGAAAAGGAGAGATGAAACAAGTTTTATTGATAAGTAGGTACTGAAGAGAACTTTTTAATATGGTTTCATGGCTTTTATATAAGTAAAGGCTACTGTTTCAAAGCAAAAAGTTAGATACTAAATTACAATAACTACTCTCTTCTGACAAAAAGAGAAAACTTATTCTGGTTTGTTTGTGGAGTTATGTGGCACAACAGATCGAAAAAGAGCATATTTAAATTTATTCTTTTTAGAGTGTAGTCCGCGGTATCCGTTAATGCGCCGCATTTGTCAATAATCGTCTGTCAGTTAGGAATTGGATGTGAGATATATCAACTTTCAAAGTTGTAGCGTTGTAAAACCCAGTAATACAGTTTCCTCCCTTTAACTGCTAGATTTATGTCTGAAGGGTTCTTGGTCGTCAAGAATTTTCGAACGTTCTCTTGACGAACGTCTAAGATATTTTTGGCAAATTGACGTGAGAGAAGTTTTCAAGGTCACAAGATTATCGTAGTAATTTTGACCATCAGGTCTAATGTCCTTATTAATTAATCATGATATAAATTGGCAAACACACTGTTATTAATATTTTCTCGGATTATTAGCACTATCGTCTCGTAAATGTTTTTACCTGAAAAGAGCTTACCCTTCTAAATAAAGGTATACTATATCCTAGTGTTTCTATATTAGATAGTTCAAATTATTTATAACTTAACTAGGGTTCATCCTTCACTCGGTTCACTAGTCTAGAAAGTTTATCCAGTTTCATCCCACCTGTTTGAGGCCTTTTGTCAAAGTGATGCTGACCGCATAGTGTGACGTGCAGCTTTACAGGAAAATGCCCTAATAGTGGTCAGCAAAGAAGTTGTAAGAGTTAAGGACGAGCCACCAACCACCAGTAGTGAATTCCGCTCCGGTATTACCATAAGAAAACAAGTAGATCCTATAATTACCTATTTTACTTACCATATCGAACCTTATCATTTTCGAACTTACCGCTACATAGCTTTTAATCGGTTATTATATTTTATTGCATCTCTTACCGTTTTTTATCGTTATTTGGTTAACTAATATCGACTTCATTTATGAAATTATCTTATTTAATAAATGTCCGGCTAACAAAGTAATTATCTGAGTTCTTTTCGTATTTCGTATAATTACTCAAAAGCTTTGCTTTTACTATAATTTGCTGTAAGTCGTCTTATGGCAGTAAACCGTCTTATCTAACGACTTCTTTAGATTTTCTTCTTTATGCAGGTTGCCGAATTGAGCTCACTTCGATTGCGCCTGTGGATCTTCTTTAACCAGATTTTTTCTTTACACGTTAAGTGATTTGATTTAATTTTGTTAATTGTTTATTTGACCATTGATGTTATCGCTGACATGAAGTTAATTTAAAATAGGTTTTTTATTTAGCAGAGTAATTCTTATTTAAGGTTTTCTGTGATTAACTATGTTTAGTCAGAACTTTAAAAGTTCAGATTTTAGTTAGAAATATTTCAATAAGAATTTGAGAGTATTAATGGCTTAGGACTTAGATTACGACTTAATAATCTCATAATTTGGATGATACTCATTTTGGAGAATCTTCTCTTTATTTTAGGTGCGATACCATAATATCTCAACTAAGTTTGGGACCTAATTAATTTTTCTTTGCACGATTATGTCTATTTTACTACACTAATTTAAATGCTTATATATTCATAATAGAAAATTTAGTGGCGCCTTCGCCCAACCATCTATGACCCACACCGCTAAGTAACCCAGGCATATGGACCCGTTGTTAAGCAATTAACTAATCGTGTTACAAAGTTTCGGCTTCAGTTAGACATAATAAGTAATTAGATCGCGTGATTCGTCAAAAATTCCCGGTCTTTACGTCACATGTCACTTTTCGATCACAACAGTTACGCCATTTAAAAAAAAAACATATTGGAAAGTCATCCCCAGCCACCACGTTGGCTACGCCACGTAAAAAATTCGTCATGGATCGCTTCTCGCCTATTACGTCATCTGTCATTTTTTAAAGTTTCAGCTGCCATTAGATATCATCAAAGATTAGATAATATGAGTTATCACACCTACCGCACTAACCCAGACTAACCCAAACTTCCCTTTTTACGTCATCTATTATTTTCAGAGACGTGCAGTACAATATTTTAAAGTTTTGGCAAAAGTAGGTATGGGGGCACTTGAGACACCCCCCACTCCTTACACTTTGGCCACGTATGGCCCCGTTGGGTTACGTATGAACGTGCTCATATGTAACCCAACGTGACCATACATAGCCATACCTGATTAAAGCAGAACATGCCCTAACATGCTCATACGTAACCCAACGTGGCCATACGTGGCCAAAGTGGAAGGAGTGGGGGGTGTCTCAAGTGCCCCCATACCTACTGGCAAAATAAAGTGAAATGGAAAAATATCAAAAACAAATATAAAGTGAAATAAAATAAATCCAGAGTAAAGTAAAATTAATATAACAGTAAAATATAATGAAAATAAGTTTAAATAAAACAAGGATTGTCGAGGGTTTTCCTTACCATGTATCGAGATCAAATATAATGAAAGTGAAAATTGAATTCAAAATAAAGCAAGATTTAAACGAAATGAAAATGAAGTAAAATGAAAGTAAAGTAAAATAAAATAAATAAAGTGAAATATACTAGAAGAAAAAAAAAGCAATTTTAACTTAATTTTTACAATAATTGCTGCATAATCATATTTCAAAATATTGCAAGTATTTTAAGTTGGTAAAAAGCTAAACTTTTAACTCAATATTATTTTTTTCTGATCATAGAGGAGTCGTTACCAGTAAGCCAGTACACAATTTTTTAGTCTCAACCAATAATTATTTTTTCTGAAAAATCGTTAGATTCAGGAAAATGCAACTGATCCTTTCTATTGTAAAGTTGAATAAAAAATGCACCGAAATAGATGAAAATGAAGTTGAACGAATTGAAAATGAAATAAAATAAATGTAACAAAAACTTAAATTATATGAAATGAAAACAAAGTAAAATAAAATTAAAATAGAAGCAAATTAAATAAAATTATGGAAAATAAAGATAAGTAAAATAATTATGAAGTGAAATAAAATAAAACGCAAATAAAATAAAACTGGAACAAAATAAATTCAAATAGAAGAAAACAAAATTGAAACAGAGAGAAAATAAAATAAAAATAAGGTGAAATATACTAAGTGTTGGAAAAATAGAAGTTCCAAGAAGGAATCTATCCGGAATGTTATGTATCCCGGATACTAGGTGTGGAAAATTTTGAAAACAGTAACCACAGTAACCGGCTTGCCGTGTAATATTTCGTTTTAAATTTTGGCTACCGGTTATCATCATCAAAGACTTATAAGATATAAGGGCATCGCAGCAAAATTGGTTTAAATAAAACTGATATAAAGTTCAACGAAATGACAATAACATAAATTAAAAGTAAAACGAAATAGAATTAAATAAAAATAAAGCAAAATAAATTGAAGTAAAATAAAACAGAAGTAAAAAAAAAAATTAAACATGCTAAAAAACGGAAATCCGAAAACCTTTATTTCTCAGATACAGCGTTACAGCTTTGGCGATAATTGCTGCATATCTTCCAGAACACTACGGTTTTTTCGGTTGATAAAAAGCTGAACTTTTAGTCGAAAATCAGCGTTTTCATATACCAAAAGCATCGTTAGAGATAAGCCAATCAACGAAATTCTTCCTTACTCTCAAACAGTAATTATTTTTCTAAAAAATTGTTAGTTGTAGGAAAATGCAACACACCTTTTTTTAGTGTAAAATGTGTAGAAAAAAAAAATAAAATCATTGTCTTGCTACTTTTTATTATAAGTACTCTTTTTTGATAAGAGTGGAATATTTTGAAAACAATCAGTGTCAACGTAAATTTTTCCCGTCTTTTACGACATTTATCATTTTTATTCTCGTACATTACATAGTTGTGAAAGTTTAGCTTTTGACGATCATCATCAAAGACATAGATACAAGTAAACCAGTACAGAAACTAACCCTAAAATTCAATAAAATTAAATTGAATAAAAATAAAGAAAAACGAAATAAAATAATGTGAAATAATTAAATCACGAATAAAATAAAATTAAATAAAACCAAAACAAAAGTTAAGTAGAATGAAAATAAGAAGAAATAGAACTATGTCTGTGAAGGATTTACTTAGATGTATCGAGATCAGATACAAGAACATTGAAATGAATGAAAATGAAATAAAATTAAAATAAAGCGAAGTAATCTGAAATTAAACAAAGATGAAGCAAAATAAAGCTAAGTAAATAAAAGTAACGTGAAATACAATAAAGCTCAAGCAAAATAAATCCAAATAAAATTAAACAAAATAGAAGTAAAATGAAATAAAAATAACGCAAAAGATACTAAAGGGTGAGAAGATAAGAGTTCCAATAAGAAAGTTCCCGGAAATTTTAATTTCCCAAATACAACGTATTAAAAGAAACAAAAAAATTATAAAACGTGCAAGGAAAAACATGTTTTGGAGAGTTCTTAGAAAATACCTTGTTATTATGATTCTACCTTAGATATATTAATGCTCCTTTACACTTGGATTATGCCTGTCTCCTATTGGTTAGAAAATATAAGCCTGGCCAATAGAACAGGCCTTAGCGCCAAATCTTTAAAGCTTGTCATTGGCTGTTACAAGTTCAAAAATCATGTCACTTCTTAGTGCCGTATTTCTTTTCTCTATAACCCAAAACCGTTATCCATAGAACTAGTTATGGCATTTGCTTTAAATTATATTATATGGCAAATCCTTAAAACTGTTTAATTTTTTTTTTGCCGTTGGGTAGTTAGATGAGTACGGCACACATTCTGGTGTTTTTTGTATTTTGTGACGATGTAAATGTTACAAAATCCAGTAGCGCGATTTTTCCTTTTTACTGGTCGATTTGTGTTGTCGATACTCTCGCTATCTTACTTCCAAGTACAATCCACCAGTACCGAGGAATGCTGATCCGAGTCGCTCGAAGGATGACTCCGTTTGGAGCGCCCTCTTGACAGGTATGGGGGGAATTGATGAGCCCTTCTCATCTGGACACTCAAGGCGAGCAGACAGTTTGAGTATCTAACCCAAACTACCGGTCTTATTTTTGACCATCAGGTCCGCCTAATTGTGACGTTAAATTGATTGGCAAATGAGCTAGTATGTATATTTTCTGAAATAATCGACCATATTGCTTAAAAACGATATGTCACGAATAGTGTGGTTCCTATAAAAAAAAGGTTTATTACATGTTAGTGTATCTATATTGGATGGCTAAATTATCTGTAATTTAACTAGAGCTTTTATATGGGACAGAATTTCCTCCCTTGGTACAGAAATTCCGCTCTTAGTTCTGAACGTCCGTCAACGCCCTTTTCTATGCCGACCTAGAGAGTTCCCGGTTCTATTTAGCCAGATAGGGAACACATGCTGGAGACGTAGCTTTGCAGGAAACGCTGGTTGATTCCATGTCTGAAAATCCACTAGATACAAGTAAAAATACCTTCTTTTAATTAATCTAATATCGTTATTTACCGTTCGAATTAATGAATTTACCAAACGAGTGTAGGTCTTTTGTTTTGATATATCATACCTATTATCGTTATTTATCACTTTGATTAATGAACGTACTGTTAAACTACTCTAGGTCGTCTGCTTAGGTACATATATCGTACCCATTATAGTTATTTGTCATTTTGATTAATGAACATACTGTTAAACGACTGTAGGTAGTTTGCTTTCTATATCGTATCTATTACCCATATTTCTCGTTTTTGTTTACTGAACTTACCATTTTTGTTTATCGAACTTACCGATAATCAGCTGTAGGTTACCTATTATCGTGTATCATATCTATTTCTGTCTCTTATCATAATTGCTTTAAAGATACTTGTTTTCTTCATCATCCTATCTGATATTACCTCGGGTAGAGAATTCATTTAGCTAATGTTATGATAATTAATTGAATCATTTTTACTGTAACTGGCTGTAAGCCTCATGGCAGTAAATTGTTTCAAATAACTGCAATTTGCAACTTTAATTTTTTGCCTTAATATCGAACTGAGCTCATTTTGTCATTCTTTTACTGCCCTGATTTCAATGTGTAAAAATCATTGATATTTTCCTAGATAAAAATTTAGTGGCGCCTTCACCTAACTGACATGACGTAGACCTACGCCTTTAATTATTGAGTAAAACCTGACATATGGACCGTTTGTTATGCAATTAACAAATAGTGTTATATATTTGGCGCCCAACGTTTGAGCTGCGTTACAATTCATTATTTATTTTTCTATTTTATTTTCCAGTTTGAAAGAGTAGAATAATATATATGATTTCTCAGCTTACGCGTGTTTAATAATTTAGCCATGTGTCATGTTTTTATCGTTACTATCATATTTTCATATTTTTCTAATACTTATACGATCCCTTTCTTTAAAAACTGCTCGTTGCTAAGATGAAACTTTACCAGACAGTGTACTAGAATATCAAAATCAATTTGAGATCATTTTAACTAAAGTACTTATCTGAAGATGATAACTATTCATTGAGCTTCATCCTAAGTGAATTCACCAATATCAACAAACCCGTCAATACTTTTAAATGGAAGATCGTCAATATATCATCCACATACCTATACAGATTTTTACTTAACTGGTATTCCAACTTTATCATTAAAAAAAATGCTAGAAATTGTTACATAAAAATAAATTAAATGTTCATCGTTAGTTTTGCCAATGAAACCGGCATAATTTAGTACTGAACGGTTTTATACTCTCATTGTTAAATGTTCAAGTAATTTTCTAGCTATTTTGAGATATTTTAGCATTAAAACTTCGCCGACATTGGACTGCTAACTGTTACGACATGGTCGGATTGCTAAGTGTTAGCTGTAGTTTATCTAAAGTTATTGACGTGTAGTAATGCAAGTACGTGTAAAAGTTTACGTTGAACTAACCCAAACTTTATTAAATGGTCTCTTATTTCATAGCATGGCAACTAAAGTTTCTAGTTCCCATCGTAAAAGCTCTCCAGCTGCATATAAATAACAAATCAAAATTCAAAACCTTACCATTTTAACGCCTGACCGTCTAGTTTATCCGGCTTCGTAAATTTCGCTTTGAATTTAAATGCGCGCCAAGCATAGGTCCCCTAAATCAAACTAATCTTGCACCGTTCTGGTGCCATAACTTGCACTTATTGCCTATCCTTTGTGTATCCGGTTCGTATTGCGTTGTTTGATCTTGTAATGCTTCCAGCTTTAAATCTTAGAGGCAGAGTATTTGTATTATATATTAAAATTTTAACCAGAATATATTGCTGAAAGTTAAGGTGAAAGCACCACCTCACGTCATTAATTTCACGATTATATCAATGTGTTTTGATATTCTTTTGTGTTTGGCAAAATATACGTTGCTGCATATATTGGGAAGTATATATCGTTCGATCCTTAGAACCATTGAGGCTGGCTTATGCCTTAGCCTTATTATCAGCGACGTAAATGTTAATGTGGTTAAAGTGCGAGTGTTCAATATATTTAGATAGCCTTACATTCGAAATTGAACAGAACATTTTGTTAGAAGAGGGAAAGCGATAAAGAGGAAGTTAACTTAATTTTATCGTGTTATCTTCTTAAATAAACCTAGAGAAAATAAAAAAATAAGATGTGCTAGTGGACCACACAGCAAAAATGAAACTTCATATAGCCTATAGGCCTGTACAATGTATTAGGTATACGAAGCATGTAACATTGTAATTGTATCTGAAAATTATATCGCGATTTTCTCTGTGTATCCGTTAAATTGTGGTATCGATTGTCGCAACCTTATTACTACGAGTAGATTTCAGTACTCCCACTCGTTTGACAGCAAGCGCCTTCCGAAGTTAACGAAGCTAGCACCAGCCTCGGAAAGAGAGAGAGAGAGAGAGAGAGAGAGAAAGTAGGACTGGCCGTAAATGATCCTAGCAACAGCCTGGAAGTAAAGACAGAGACAGAAAATAGGTGAGACTGGCCGTAAACGAACCTAGCACCAGCCTCGGAAATGAAGAGAGAGAGAGAGAGAGAGTGTGTACATACATAACCTATGCAGTAGCAGTGAAGGTGGATAAGATAAGCGGCAGCGATGGTGGTTAGTGGCGGTCTGAATAAAGCGGCGTGGGTCTGGTTTTAGCTGGGCGACTACATGTGCGGTATTGGTGGTGGTCCTCGGTGGAGTGGTCTGGTCGGCTGGTCGGCTTGGCTGCTTCTTCGAGAACCCGATTCGGTTTTTCAAGACGGAATACTTTATAAAAACTGAATTAAGAATGGCTGGATTAGATTTAATGAAAAACAATTATGTTGATAGCCCGTATAATAAGAAAGTGAAAACCTAAAGTGTATACCAAGCCCTAAAAATATAGCAACTTCGTTACAGATTTATCAATGATTATTGATCCTTGAAAATAGGGTAATAAAACTTAGAAAAAATACCCTATCTAAGATCGTTTAAAAATTGAGGATATAATTAGTTATTACTTTGACTGCAATTTGCCAAAATAAATATCAAGATAATATCGCCCAATTTCTATTTTGGAATAATTCCTAATTCTTAAAGGTTTGACTACACGCAGTCAATCATAAAACACTATAAATAGGAAGTATTTTACTACACTAGCTTTATACTAAATCAATGAGATAACCGGTGAAGTAAATATGGTTAGGTATAGCCGGTGAATATCTACAGGTATAAATGAAGCCTAGCCTAAATTAACCCCTTGGTAGCGAAGATATTACTAGACCAATAAACAGTAACTAAATTATACTAAATCAATAAGATAACCTGTGAAGTAAATATGTACAGGGTGGCCCGTTTAAGAGGGGCCTATACCTTATCTCGAAAACTACGGGGGTTGGAAAAAAAAACTTAAATACAAAAGTTGTTCCTAGTAAAATGATCTTTATTTTTTTTTGTATTGTTTTAATCGTCACTTTTTTTATATACAGGATGGTCAAAGAAAGTTACACTTTTTTAAATGAAACACCCTATATTTGATTACATTTTTGGATTCTACTTAAAATTCTAAGCATATTTGATGTATCATGTTATACCTCTAGTGTTAGTAGTTTCACAGATATAAACAGTTGAAAATCGGTACTTTGACTACTTTTCACCTTGGTAGCAAGAAGACCATTCGAGATGGAGTAAAATTTATTTCACATTCCTATCTTAACTTTTCAAGAGCTATTTGACGGTACTACTTGGCAGGTGGTACCATGGGTACCAAATCTGGTACCTCTGTAGGTACCATCAGTTAGCACTATCAGATAGCTCTTGGAAAGTTAAGATAGGAATGTGGAATTCATTTTACTCCATCTTTAATGGTATTCCTGCTACCAAGGTGAAAAGTAGCCAAAGTACCGATTTTCAACTGTTTATAGCTGTGAAACTACTAACGCTAGAGGTATAACATCATACAACAAATATGCTTAGAATTTTAAGTAGAATCCAAAAATGTAATAAAGTATAGGGTGTTTCATTTAAAAAAGTGTAACTTTCTTTGACCATTCTGTATATAAAAAGTGACGATTAAAACAATACAAAAAAAATTAAGATCATTTTATTAGGAATAACTTTTGCATTTAATTTTTTTTCAAACCCCCGTAGTTTTCGAGATAAGGTATAGGCCCCTCTTAAACGGGCCACCCTGTACATATCTATCCGTTAGATATCTACAGGTAAACGAATTGAGCTCAAGTCGATTCCGATATCCTGGCGACAAATTAAATTTGCAAATTTCAGTGATGGGGAGCAGATTACTGCCATGAGCTCTACAACCAATTACAGCAAAATAAAACAATCAACTATCCTGACTCTAGGAAAATGAATTCTCTACTTGAGATAAAATTAGATATTATAAAGATAAAATTAAGCATCTTCACAGCAACTACGAAAAGAAGCAGAAACATATATGATGCATGAAAATAGATAACCTACAGCTTTTTAAATGTAAGTTCGATAAGCAAAATAGCCAGATCAAAAAATGAAACGAGAATATAAACTATAGACATCAGACGACCTACAGTCGTTTAACTATAAATTCAATAATCAAAATGATACGATAAAATATATACGATATAGACATCAAACGACCTACAGCCGTTTAACTATAAATTCATTAATTGAAATGATGTACAACGACAATATCGCTAATAAAGGTCTTTAAATGAAACAAAATAGATTTTACTTGTATCTAGTAGATTTGCACACTGGCGTTTCCTGTGAGGGTACTTCTTAATCATGTGGTCCTATCACCTAGACAAAAAGGCTGCTGTACGGCTTACTGACGCCGGAGCTAGCTAGGTCAGCATCAGAAGGCCGCCGACGGATGTCAGCCTCAAAAGGAAGAAGAAATTCTTTAACGATAAATTCCGATCCGGACCTGCTGCTCGCGCTAGCATGGCTACTAATTCTCCCAAAAAGTGGCGCTGCAAACAGATTCATTCTTTGCACTGCTCGGAACAGCGGAAGTATGGTCGCGAGAAGTAAGGTAGCGAGAGTAGCGATAACACAATTCGACCAGGAGAAAATCGCACTACTGTATTTTGCAACGTTACAAGTAATATATTTTGAAGTGAAAACTTCTTTAGATGCGTTCAGCCCACTTTTTGCTGAGTAGTGAATAAGAGTGAGCCATCACGTTCAGCTTATGCTTATGCTTATTCGGGTATAGTCGGCATCTTCTTCTTCTTCGACTGCCTATCCACTATTGTTGTATGTTGGCGACCATATTTCCATACATTTCTCTGTCGGTTGCTGTGTGGACCAACTCTCCTATCGTTCTTAACCCCGTCCAATCTGTTATATTTCTTAACCATGACATTTGCTTCCTGCCCATGCATCCCTCGCTTTCCCTCTATTTTTCCTTCGACAATATGTTGCAGCAGTTGATATTTTGATTTTCGCATTATATGTCGAAAATACGATGTTTTCTTCTTTTTGACATTAAGAATTAACTCACGGTCTCTGCCGATTCTTCTTAGAATTTCATCGTTGGTTACTCTGTCTGTCCATGGCACCCTTAGCATTCTACGATACATCCACCTTTCAAATGCTTCTATTTTGTTGACGGAAGATGACTTTAATGTCCAGGTCTCTGCACCGTACATCAACACCGACCATACATAACATTTGGCATAACGTAATCTTAGCTTTAATTTAATATCACGACTAGTTAGCACGCTTTTAAATTTAAAAAAGTTATTTGGAGCTGCTTCAATTCTGCATTTAAGTTCTTTGTCATTATCCCAAAGTTCATGCAACCAGCTTCCTAGATATTTATATTGTGCTACCCGTTCTAACGTTTGGCCGTCTGCTATTAACCTTGCATTGCTATACGGGAGCTTACTTCTGCTTAATATCATGAACTTTGTTTCATCGCTATTTATTTTAAGACCATAATCTGTACCAATACGATTCAGCTCATCGATCATTTGTTGCAGATCTTCAATATTATGTGCAATTAAGATAGAGTCATCTGCACATCTAATGTTGTTTATATATAC
This sequence comes from Pissodes strobi, assembly GCA_016904865.1. NCBI lineage: Eukaryota > Metazoa > Arthropoda > Insecta > Coleoptera > Curculionidae > Pissodes > Pissodes strobi. The sequence continues at coordinate 151,608 of MU182359.1, read as the reverse complement.
CCCATTTACCTTAATTCCAACATTTTTATCTTCCATGATTTCCTTAAAGATGGTTTCCGAATAAAGATTAAATAGAAGAGGTGATAATATGCAACCTTGTATTACGCCTCTACATATGACAATATCTTCAGTTGTAAATTCATTTGTTTTTATATGAGCAGATTGATGCCAGCACAGATTCTGTATACAACGGCTGTCTGTCGTCTAAGTCTGCTTTTTTTAATATGTCAATTAGTTTATTATGCCTTACTTTGTCAAAGGCCTTTTCAAACTTCACAAAACATATGAAGACATCTTTCTGAACATCTCTGCAGTTCTGTATGAGCACACGCACACTGAAAAGTGCTTCCCTGGTTCCCATCCCACTTCTAAATCCAAATTGAGTATTTGCAATATTGGCCTCACACTTGCGGTAAATTTGGTTGTGTAGAACCCTAAGGAATATTTTAAGGGCATCACTTATTAGACTAATTAAACGGTGGTCTCCGCATTTCTTTGCTTTGTTTTTCTTTGGAAGTGGAATAAACGTAGATTTAAGCCAGTGTGCCGGATAACGACCCTCATTATAAATTTTGTTAAAAATTACTTCTAGAAGAGAAAGATTGTCTTTATCGATAAGTTTGACAATCTCTGCTGGCAAGTCATCAGGGCCAACTGCCTTATTGTTTTTGGTTTGTTTTAACGCATGACGAATTTCATCCCTTGTTATTGCAGGACCCGTACGATTTATTACGTTGTTTTTTTTTTCTAAATTTGTTCTTTCATTATCATGAAACAGTTCTTTATCGTAGTTTGGGTTACTTTTACTTCTTCCTATAATTGGTTGCTGTCCAGTTCTTCCTGTTTTTCTTTAATTACGTTCAGTCTTTGATTCATTTCATTTTGTAGTTTCGTCCTAACTGTATTATTCATAAGATTTTCGGTTGCCAAGACTTTTTGCATACAAGATTTGCGTCTTACTAGCGATAGTTTAAGTCTAAATGAAGATAAAAGGAGAACAAGATCAGACGGTACATCTGCTACAGGATAAGTGCAGGCTCTCATAACTGACGTGGAAAATCTTTTATTAATGAGAATAAAATCAATTTGGTTCCGAAGTACATTGTCAGGTGTATCTTGTGGGGATTTCCAGGGGTATCAGGTTAATATTTAGTGGTTTTGCCTGTATTTTGATCATCATTGTTCTGTCTGAATATGGAATAAACTCTGTGACACTCCCTGCTACATTCCGATCAACGATTATTCCTACTCCATTTCTATGGTTTCTATCATCGTTACCTGAATAGTAAAGGGTTTTGTCTTGGGTATTGCATTTCCCCGATCCAGGCCATCGGGTTTCACTGATTCCCAAAGCTGATATTTTGAGTCTATCCATTTCTTGTACAATATTCGCTAGTTTGCCAGATTCGTACATACTTTGAACGTTCCACGTTCCTATGTTAATTTTTGACTCCGGGGATTATTAGCACCCTCGTTTTGCCGGAGACTGAGGGCCGTGTTTCTATTCTTTCGTCCATATGGTTTTCTTGGGAAAAGTACTTCAGTGGTTTCCCATTGCCTTCTGAAGGGTTTAAAGTTTTCCATCTAGTTCTCGACCGCCCCTAACATGGAGTCAGACGTCGTTTGAAGCCGCTTCAACTTGAAGAACAGACGCTTCGTTGTCAGTTTTTGTCCGCGCCGGATATTTTATTTCTCCGGTATCCTTCATATCTGGAGAGCCTGCCCCTATCCGCCACCTGGGGACGCGCCCGATGGAGGACTGACAACCAGACAACCCCACACGGCATCGACTTTACCCAAGCGAGAAGGAAAAACAGCGAAGCGATTTTAGGTACTATTAACCTACTGTTTTATTCTTATTTTTCTCGAAAATGACTACTATTGGAAATTTGGGATTTGGCACGTTTTTAGGCAACACTGGGGAGCCAGCGACGGTAAATTGTTTTTGGCAATCAAATTTTCCACTTGAGAGTTATTACGCCAAACTCTGCGGTTTTTTAAAATTTCCTTTAAATACCTACACGATAGTTACCGTAAATACCGGAAAAACAATTTTTACAATTTTTTTTTAGACAAGTGCCTTTTGATGGTCTTCTGCACCCTATCGAAATTAATAAGAATTGAAAAATGACAAGTATTTTTTTTAGGGGGATGTATATTTTTAGGTCGTTCTAGAGCCGAAGTAGTTGCGAGGATCGAAAAAATTGACGCGACACTCCCTTAGGGAATTTCTAGGAGGTAAACTCACTAAAATCATCTCCGTTTTTAATATTTTATTACTAGAAAACCGAATAATCTGAAGCAACCAAACTTTCGTACATTAAACAAGAGGGATATGAGCAGAACGCACCAAAAAATCGAATAGACTTGATTGAAAATGTCGATTTAGTAATATTTTTAAAATTGTTGGGTTAGTTTGGGTTACGTTGAGCGAAAAATCTAAACTTTTCCATTTTTCGGTATTTTTAGAAGTCTGAATAAATGGACAGCTTTACTTTTGATATATAATGGAAAATTTTATGAAATACATCTTCCGATATCTTTACATGAAGCTTAAGTTAAAATATGTCGTTCTATAGATTTAGTTGCCTGAAATCTCACTGAAAACGGTTTGAATCTGGAAAAATGGGTCCGGATCGGAAAATGTGGAAGTTCGTTGGTTGAGGTAGTATATCGTAAACCTTATGGCAGAAGTGGATGCAAAATATAACTTTTAGCATATCGATGCGTATAATTTTTGTGGTAAGTAAGTAGATTTATTTGTCCGAAATCTCATTTAAAATGTCTTGAAGATGGGAAAATGGGCTAGAATCGGAGAATTTGGACATTTTTCAGGCGATAAGCAGCGGTTTCTGCCTATTTTATGGGTGTGTTTGAGGACAAATTTTATTTTAAGCATCAAAGTTGAGGCAAGTAATGTCAAAATATAAAACAAAAAAATATTTGTACTTCATAATCTTAATCCCTCTTTGTTGAAGTTTTCACTTCTGTCGCGTAGTCTTAAGCAGACTGCATTTTTTTAACACCCTGTATATTTATATTAAGAATTGAAAACTCAAATGCATATGAGTCAGGAAATTTATTATTCAATTTAAAACCATGATATATAAAGTATATTCTGAATTGAAGACAAAATTTAAAAATTTATTAATATACACGGCACGGCACGGTGTTCCATTTAAAAATATATAACTTTGACCTGTCACTTGTTTCTGAAACGCCCTATATACACGAAAATATATGTTAATAAAATTTACATAAATTCCTACAATTTTTATCTTCAAAATTTTTCCTAATATGAAAAAAAAGTTCTTCTTCTTCTTACATTAGGACTAGGTCCTGTGATTTCTTCAATGGCTTAGCAATAAGAATTGAGATGCTGAGGACCAACTTTCATGCTATGTCGTGGGTGGACGTCCGAGCAGTCGAGGGGTTGTTGGTCGGTTTTCTTTTGCGATTTTGGCTAGCCGGGTATTTGGCATCCTGTTAACCTGGTCTCGCCATTCTCTTCTTCTATACCTTCCCCATCTTACTACATCCTGAACCACACACATCTCTCTTATGTGCTTACTTCTTCTTCGATCCTATAAGGTGTGACCAGTTAATGATCTTAGTGTTCGCATTTCTGCGGTCCTTAGCAAGCGTTTCGTTGTGGTGTTCTTTATTGCATAGGTCATAATTGGTCTTACGCATGTCTTATAACATATGGATTACTTTGCTCCTGGTGCTCATGTGTCTGTTTCTCCAGTTTATGTCCCTTAGGTATCTTGATATTAATGATGCCTTTGTTGTTTGGGCTTTTACTTCTTCTCTTAGATTTCTGTTGCTTGTTATTTTTGACCATAGGTAGTTGAATGTCATTACTTGTTCAACACTTTGGTTATAGATTGCGAGTTTGCATCTTCTGGGTTCTCTAGATATTGTTAGGGATTTTGTTTTCTCTACGAATATTTGCGTATCGTCCGCATAGCATGCCATTCTTATTTCTTTATTCCCCATTCGATATCCTCTTCCAGCTTGCTTTAATTCATTTATGATTTCGTCCATTATGGTGTCAAATAGGATAAGGCTTACACTGTCTCCCTGTCTAATTCCGGTTATCGCTTGTATTTTGTTGCTTAGTTTGTTTAAAGCTCTTATAATATACGTGTAGTTACCTGTGTTCAGTTATGTGATGGTTGTTATTATGGTAGAGTGAATGTTCCTTTTATGCAGGAGAGTTATTACATCTATTAATCATATTCTATCGAAAGCCTTCGTTAGATCAATAAAACACATGAAAGCTGTCTTATTAAACTCTATGGGTTTTTCGGTTATTTGGCGGATTATAAATGTTGCGTCTATGCTTGACCTGTTGTTTCTGAATCCTTGTTGTTCTTCACATATCCCGGTTGACATCACTTCTGCTAAAATTTTGGTGAACAACTTTAATACAATACTCAACAAGCTGATACCTCGGTAATTCTGGGGGTCAGTTTTCTCTCCTTTTTTGAAAATTGATATCAATATACTTTCTTCCCAATCAGATGGTATCCTCTTTACTTTAATTACTCTGTTAAAAAAAATATTTAGTTTATGTAGTAATGTATCACCTCCATATTTTAGCAACTCATTCGTTATTTCGTCGGTGCCTGGCGTCTTTCTATTTGTTTAGTTTTCCCGCCATTTGTCTTACTTTATCCATAGGGATGGTCCAATTTAGGGTCTGGTTGGTGTTTTCCTCCTCTTTGTGTGTTGCCTGTGTTATCGTGTTGATTTCCGTTGCGCCGTAAAGTTTTTTAAAGTATCTTTCCCACTCCTCCGTCGTTATTCTTTCTTGGGTTTTTTTATGTGTTCATTTATTGATTTTTTCTTAGTTCTTAATAGATTCCACATTTTCCTTTGTCCCCCGTATAGGTCGTGCTCCATATCGTTCGAGAATTTTTCTCAATGTTCCCTTTTAATTACTTGAATCCTCTCGTTGACTCTGTCCCTTACAGCTAAAAACGTTACCGTGGGTTAACATTATAGGCGATCACCTCAATACTCCTCAATACAAAAAATGTGCTTCCAGAACCCTCGTCAAGCATAAGCCAGTAATTTTGCAGACAAATTTTAAAGTTGCCATAAATAATAACGTTTTCTCCCGACCAATAAAATTCCTTCCGATATTGGGGGGTTATTGAAAATGTTACGACATTTTGTACGAAAGTGATTACGTTTTGCGACATAAGCAATTCAGGCCTTAAACGAACGGTTTCCAATTTTCCTTTCGTAAAATACTTTTATTGAATTCCCTGGCGTAAAATGTTTTTTTCTCTCGAATGTGCAGTTTGAAGGAATTTATAAACTCTGCTTGATTTAACGCTTTCATAACAGTATAAATGAAAAATTAATACTGAAAACGTAATAAGAAATAATGTCTTAAACGTAAAACTTTATTGATTGACGTAGCTGGATGGAAATTGTTAATTAAGAGTTGATAGAAGTTCGACAATAGTAAGTTCGTGCTAGAAAAGCTTATCAAACCTTGTTTATGTGTACCATATTCAAATACATATACAGTTATCCCTCGGTAAAAGCGGGTCATCCTAAGAGAGATTCATATTTTCAATTTTTTTTTATAAAATTGAGAGCAGTCATTCTTATGGCATCTAAAATAAAATCACAAGGAGCACTCGTGGATAGATACATAAGGGATGATGTAATTAATGATGCAAAATCTACAGCCGAATCAATATGCCTACCAAACAGTAACATTGACAGAGACAGCACTTTACCAGCTAGATAAAAAAAAGTGCAAAACATGCCAATAAAGAATGAGATGATGTTGGGCGTATTCTTGGATACAGAAGACGCATTTGACAACCCATCCTTCGCCTCAACCACTACTAGGTCTCTCACGGATAAAGGAATCAAGGTGTTCTCGGTTTGGATTGATTCGATGTATCAGTTGCCAACGGGTCCAGCAGCTGCAAACACAGGCATTTTGACGATCTAGTCATCATCTCACAAAGCAGGCTAGATAAAAGAGATGCAACCAAAACGACTACATAAAATGATTCATATGATTTTTAACGAGACAAGCACAGTGGTCACAATATTCACCAGTGGACGAACAAGAACAAACGATGCCAAATCAGGTAAGGAAAATCAAGAGAAAGGAAATCTTATTCCGTCGTTGAAACCGAAGGCAAAACATATAGTCAGATGCTGAAAGATATAGAGGAGGTAGTCAAAAATACAGATGCAAATCGGAAAATCCAGGAAAAAAGAAGTACAAATTACTATGGACAAAGACAAAGCTGTAGTCAAAAATATAGAAGAAGCGCTAAGAAAGGCAAATACGCCTGGAAGCAGAGCCATACGAAAACTAGAGGATGGTGGATACACAGAAACTATCTACATAAGGGATCGACGCAGCGGCAGAAAGGAACAAAATTGAAAAAGTTCTAAAAGAACATATCACAAATCTAGATCAAGAAAACTATAGGCCAAGCGACCTCAGACCAAGGAGAGATAATGTACAGACAATAACACTGACAATTGACAAAGAAGAAGAGGAAAAGCTATAATATGCAATAAAGAATAAAGATGCGCAAGTGTTATAAATATTGGAGATATGATCGTAACTAGAGAAATTGTATGGGCCCAGATAAGTCAAAACTATGTCTAAATTGCGGCAAAGAGGGGCAGAAGATAAGATGTGTAGCAATGGGAGAAATTACCCGATGTGGAACTTGAAAGGTCATAGTACGGGAATTGGAGCATGCCGAGCTTTCCGAAGAACTTTTCCTATTTTGGAGGGAAAGGAAGAATGGATGAAAGTAAAACGAGAAAACAAACCACTAAAGCAACCAACATAAGCGAGAGCATGAGAGCAACAGCTCCGAAGACCTTCACAACTAGCCATAACATTAAGACACTACAAATCAACCCAGACAGATCACGATCATCACACAATATGACTATATGGGCAAAAAAAAGCAATATCGATCTATGTATAGCTAGTGAACCAAATAAAGGGCAGATGTGTTCTGATAAAAGAAGGAGAAATGATGTCAGAGAGGATGTGGCTGATCTAATTCTAAACAAGAGGCTTAATTAAAGTCAGAGAAATATTAAGCCTGCTGATACTATATTTCCACAAATACCATAATTGAAGAATTTGAAGAGTATGGTATAAGCAACCTTATAAGAATAGTAAACAGTAAGTGGCTCAAGGCAGTAATAGCGGGAGATTTTAATTTAAAGGGCGTTTGGTGGGGATCACCGCTTTATCGTGGGAGAGGACTAAAATTAGCGGACGCAACAGCGAAAAAATGCAATGGATAGCATATAATAAGGATGGTAAACTAACGTTTGTAAGGAAAACAACAACATCATTATTATAGACGTCACTTTTATGACACACACTTCAGCTACCCAAATCAGGAGATGCCAAGTGCTGGATTCTGAATCGTGCTTCCCACACAGATCATCAACAGAGAACAACAAATGAGATAGGAGCTTCGAGAAAAGGAAATATAGAACCCGTCGATACGATGCAAATAATTGATAAGGCTTATAAGAAATCAAAAATACGCGGAAATCAGGAAAACGCAGGAAGCGAACCATATCAGTGGAGAGACGAAATACAGCAAAAGCAGACTGCATATATAGAAGTTCAAGGAATATACAACAGAGGAATGAAACGACGGGGAAACAACGAATTAACATTAGACAAATGGCGGAAGAAGATTGAACTAAGCAAGGAAATAAAAAGAGAAAAACCGAGCATGGAAAAATGGATGCGAGCGTAGGAATATAAAATAGTAATGAAGCGATATAGGTCTACTAGATACTTCGATTTAACGGATGATATAAAAAGAAAGCAGTAGAAACCCTCTTTCCGAGAACGGTCGAAGCGGTAGTGGAGCAAGATCTTACAATGGAGGAATTGAGACCTAAAGTGGCAAAATAAAAAATAAAACTGCGTCCGATCCGGAATGAGTTAAACTGTTTTGTGAGAAATTCCCAGAGTTTACACTGAATGTAATGAACTAGCTTCTACACATGCAGAAGTTCCCAGAAATGTGGTGGGTGACTACGGGGACAGCCTATTGGAGAACCAGCCTCCTATAGGCACAAAGCCTGGAAAACGTCATGACAAACTCTATGAACAACTACTAAGGCAAGGACTGGAAAGAGAAATAGCAGGTAAATCAATTTGGCTACACAATAAGAAAATCTGCAGTATGGACAATACACAAGATTTTGGAAATTAGAGAAAGTAGTAGGCTGAGAGGCAGAAAGAAAAGATGATGAGCAATAGCGGCGTTAGAAATACTTTTAACACGGCTTGAATGCATGACCGTAGTTAGAAATCCTGGAAAACGATGGTGGAGGAACACCAAAATAAGAAAATAAGCAACTACCTCATATACATAATAACTGATTACTTTGAAACAATCCAGATAACTACAAGCATCCCCAGGACTGGGTCGCTATTCTGGAATATTTCCTACGATGTAGTTGGGCGGAATAAATAATTAATTCTTAAATCATTTATGACCACAAAGGTGGGGGTGGTAATTAACTTTATAATTAATCACTTTAATTAGTGGACTGTATCAAAATAGGGTGGTGGGGGTTTTATTCATAGGGTGAGAATTGAAACATGTATTTTAGGTATCACGTACTTTAATAATGTAGGATTTAATTTGCATTAAATCTGCATTCATCCTTTCACACATAAAACTAAATGCTGTACATGAGGTTAAATGTCTAACAAAACTTCTTGATTTGTTAATTTAACAAGAACTTCTTTCTTTACTGAATGTAATCAACGTTATTTTAATTCAACTAACTGCCTTTCCGTTCACTCTAAATACCTTGTGATTTTACTTCTTCTACGACTCTCTCAATTTAACTTTGCCAGGGATATAAGACTTTGAAACTTGATTCGAATCTTGAGTACAGGAACAGATTTGTCTAACTACAAATTTCCAACCGCCATTTTACCTTCTTCTGTCTTCAACAGGAGAGACGGTACGAGTTGTATTGTCTCGAGAAAATGCGTCAAAATGCCCAAAGGGTCCTTTCAGTGTTAAATAAAGGGAATACAGAGTACAAAAGATATTTTCTAAATATCTGTGCAAGCAAATGAGATAAACTACTAAATATCTTGGCGTCAAACAGAGCTACGACTGGGTAGATGTTCTTGGCGCCAAACTGAAGCAGAGCGATGACTGGACCGTTGCTTCACGGGTGAGTGTTTGTAAGGCACTAAAAGCTAATTTTTCCTACCGGCGCGGACAGTGAAATTGCGCGGACGCATTTGAGCGGGTAGAAACACGTTCTTTATTTATTTGACATATTTTTCTTTAGACAACATATATAACAAAGATATATTATATTGAGAACGATTAATAACGATTTCCTTGACGGATTGACAACTTGCTTTCCAGCGATTGTTGCATATAACGGAATCTATTTTACCGACAATCCAGGTTCGGACTAAGCAGTAACTGAAATACGATATTTTAAATTAACAAATTGTTGGTTACCTGGGATGAAATAAATCTATTCGGAGTTTAATTCTGGCATAACCATACTACGAGCATAACAGGTGTCATCACCAAAGTATACGGTGAAAAACGTAAGTTAAGACACTAGTTGGGGTGTTTTTCCAACAGTAGTGTTGAGATTTAAATTGCCTATAGGAACTGATATAATGAGTTTTGCCGATGACTCGGCAGTGGTGGTTACAGCAAAAAAAGAGGACAAGCTACAACACACTACAACGAAGTAAACGAGTGGTTAAAATAACACCATCTATGTTTGGTCCTTGAAAAAACATATATAGTATATAGTTATCCTCAGTGAAAAAAAGCATAAGGAATCGGACGACCATTGGACCCGTAACGGAGGTAAAATATTTGGGCGGTATAATGGCGGAAAATATGATGCTGAGCAAACATATGTAATGAGTAACAAAATAAGCAAACGACCTAATTGCAACATTATGCAGATTTATGCCTAATATCGGCGGATCTAGCACTAAAAAAAAGAGAGATACTGCAGTTAGTTGTACACTCAATACTGCTATAAGCGGCACCGGTTTGGTACCCAGCGCTAATATTGGAGCAATACAGAAAAATCATGGAAAGTACACAAAGAACGGGTTTGCTAAGATGGGCGTGCGTATAGTACGCCAAGTGCGCAAAGAGGTATTAACCCATAACTGGGATTTTACCTATAAGATTGTCAGCCCAGGAGAGAAACATTTCTGAGGAAATGGTAAATGGAGAGGCAAGGGAAATTATCAGAGAATACATGCTAGCCAAGTGGCAGGAACAGTGGGAGAGAAACCAATGAACAGCACAATGCACAACACGTTTGATCCCAGAAAAGCCCCAATGGGGGCATTTTAAACACAGGCACTTAGACTATTACTTAACACAGGTTCTAACTGGTCACGGATCTTTCTGAAAATTTATTAAAAGACTTGGAGAGATCGAAGATGATTGTATATTTCACACTATTACTATCTTTACATGTGACAGATAGAATCTTAAGAGAATCAAATGAATCCAGACAGTATTACGGAAAAGATGACAAATTCAAAGTAAATATCACCCTGAGGTAGTTCTCTCTCTTTTTAAAACTTAGGGGGTCTTCGCAAACGTTGGTGTTGGGGAAACACCCCAACACGTGTAGAAACTATCATTTTCCCCCGTATAGTTTGGTAATAACACCCTGTATGTATGTAGTATTAATGAACCGTAATTAAACTCAAAATAGATTTATTTCACCCCGGGTACAACCCCATTTGTGCATTTAAATTAGCATATGTCAGTTCTTCGATACCCCTTAGTCCCAACCTGGACGGACGATCCCTTAGTTCGACCCTGTACACCAGTACTGTCAGTATAATAGATTACAATATCGCAACTTTTCACTCGTAAAGGAAAACGTTTGTGATCGTTTTCAATTCAATATATTTTTGTCTCAGTCAGCATTGTGAACAATAGTCTGTCAAATAAAGAAAGAAAACCGTTTCTACCCTGTCATCTCCAATGAATTCGGTATGTGCCACCGCCCACTTATATTATGTGCTTTTGCCGCGAGGCGGCCAGCTAGAAGCTAGAAGAAATTAATCAAGTCAGTGCTCTGCTAACACTCCACGTTGCTAGATCGGTCTCGTCACCGCGCTCTAGCAAGTGCCTCTTCGCGCCAAAAGGTCCTGCCCTTTTAGGCAAATTCTCCAATTGTATGCACAAATATTAGAGAATATTTAGTGTACCTCTGTTAGTTTTGTTCACGTTGGACAAAAACCTCATTCAAGCGTTGTGTAACGCAATTCTTCGTGGCCAGAAACGACGTAGCATCTCGGCGTACGTGAGTTGAAGAAACTGTAAAATGGCGTCTGCAAATTTGCAGTAGAGAAAATCCATTTAAATCCCTGCTATATGATATGAGTTCAGTCTGTGAAGTCTAAAAGGCTGCCCTTGAGTAAGACAAGATTGGGGAAACGAGAATCAAGGTATCGTGTAGAGTGAATGGAAGGTTTGAAATTTAAAGACAAAGTTTTCATTTAAATCACAAAATCAAGAACTTTCAGTAAATAGTCAATTTATAAATAACCTGTTTTGTAACATTAGTTTTATGGATGAAAGGGTGAATGCTTGGAATTATTATAGAAATTATTTGTATATTTATATTTATCATATTTAAATGCAATTTACACCTGCATTATTAAATTAAATCAAACCGAATACATGTTTCAATTCCTCTCACTACCCTATAGTAATACAGTTTATTAAAAGTGGTTAGTTAAGATACCACACCCTTCTTTATGGTTTTAAGCAATAATAAAATCAATTGTTTATTCTGACCAGTTGGGTCCAACGTTATCGGGGAGGGGGCATGTATCAACTACTAAAACCTTTAAACTGCTAACTAATTATTTCCCGGACCTAGGTTTGAACTTGAACTTGCAGAATATTACGTAATCATCTTAAAGTTGTAATTATCAGCAGATTTTATTATATAAATAGCCAACTAGACCATCAGTTCCACATACTTTAGTCTTCCATCTATTTCGCTCTAACTGCTCTGTAGTTCACAGGTTTGTTCTACCAACATCCTAATCCTCCTCAAGTCAACTCTATTATAGATCTGTCAAAATTTTCAGTCAAGCGATTTTAAAGCTTAAATAGTTACAGTGCCTTAAGTGAAATTAAGGTAAACTAAGAACAGATAATGAAATCACTGAAGCTAACCATAAATTAAAACACAACCCCGCGTCTAAATAATTTTATTATAAAACAGGGACCAAGACTTATAAACAATTCAAGCCATACATCAACAGAAAGGACATGCGTGCTTTAGCAGTCGGGTACAGTGTAAATTTAATAAGTGTTTGACCAATAGATATTGCTAATGTTCTACCGGAGTGCCTATTTCATCATCTCTTTTCACCTGACGTAGATCGATCCCTAATCTGAGCTACATAACCTGCGTGCCAACCAAGGCATGGGCATCACGGTTTACTATTCATGTCAATATTATAGAGAAAAGAGATAGAACTTGATAAGACATCATACCTTCGTAAGATGGCTCCGAAAGAACGGTGAAAAACGGGCTTAGGGAAGGGCGTTTAGTAGGTAGTTCGATCCTCAGATAAGGACGGGAGTCCTTCACAGACTTGGACACACAAGAATTCTACGAGAAATCCAAACGGGTAAAACGCTTCTCCTAATCCAAAATAAAATTATAAAAATAATAAAAAGGCTTTAATAACGAAGTTAGAGAACCCATGCAAAACGCTCTAAACCTTGATACTGGATGAGTCGAGATGGAGGGTTTAAATATCAACCCCCACAAAACCAACATAATGACGATTACCCAGCGAGCCAAACTTGAATGCCTTGGACCATTAAGCTTGAGGAAAACAAACTTACAGATGGCGAATGAGGTTAAATATCTCTGGATTACTCTAGACTTGAAACTTAACTTGTACCGGCATCTAGGAAACACCATCAAGAACACGGTTACAGCACTAAAAAATAAGCCCTAAAATTGGACACGCTATATTGGACATATAACATAATGGTTTCTAGTGTGGTGACCAAAAACAAAGCAGAGGAGTACCGTTCTCCCTCTAGGCAAGGTCCAAAAACTTGCCCGCCAAGTAATAACGGGCGCAATGTGAATCATACCAACGGCAGCAATCGAAACTCTCCTGAGCCTGCCACGGCTCCTTCTTATGATACAGGAAAAGACCATGATGGGAACATATAGGCTGCGCTTCACAATTGTCAACACAAATGACAGGACATGACACGTGGTAAGTACCGAGCTTATGGAAGGCAATATTTAAGTATGCAACTGGATCATAAGTAAAACGGTACTACCTTCAAAGTACATTAAAGGTATCCATTTTGCCTACTGATCTGGATGTTGGATCATTGTGAGATCGAAGGCAATTAAGAGGCTAAAGAACTCGCAAAAAGAGGGGCAGAATCTAAGTACGATTCGAACACATATCCAGGAAAAAAACGTCAATACTGGACAGGCGTACACAGACAAAATCATGGTAAGAAATTTATTGACCTATCAAGCCAAAATAAGGTAAAGAACCTCTTGGTCTTAAACAGGAATCGGCTGGGCATCATTATAGGCTTCCTAACTGGGCATGCACTAGTAAAATAACACCTGAACAAAATGGAGACCTTGGCTTTAAACTACGACAAAAGATTTATGGGCAACCAAAAGCTGACTCATCAATCATTTAATAAGAGACATGTACAAGGGTATTAGAATGGTCGACATAAGCTATACTGACTAAGCGCAATATGCCTATCAGACTGCAGTGTTAGAGCGGTAACTTATATCATATCACACACGTCTGCAAGGAGGAAGATAGTAAATAGAATATTATAAGCATTTGATACTAGCTCATTGCAAATAGTATATATACATCTTTCTAATACATAAAAATCATTTTAATAATTATTATGAACCTCCTCCTCCAGTGTCCTCCTGGCAAAACATGCGACCTACGTTTAAGGCTCATATTTTGCGGTATGATACGGTTTTATCTTCCTTCCAGGATTCCATTAAAATTTAAAGGCACCCACAAAATCGTCCTAAATCAACTAGATTTAGCACCGTGTGTGTCCTGTAATATCCTTAACTTAGTGCATTTCCTTGTCTCCGGTTAGCATTGTCTTTTAGGCCCATAATATAGTGTTACATGTAGTATTTCGGTGTATATCAACATTGTCATTATAACGATATATTTGGAAAAGTTTCAAGAGGAAAGTTGCATCTGATTTAGTAATAGTTGTGAGGATCATCTCCCAGGTTTTTGCAGCCCGGGTGCAATAAACAGTAATGATTTTTCTCAACTACCAGCTTTATTATCAACCATTTTTCTTCTTTTGTCAAAATACTTCATTGTTTACTTGCTGTGCTGATTAAGGTAAATAATCACGTTGAAGACAAGATAGTTTAAAAGCATATCTATTTCAAACAAGAATTTTCCTATAAAGAATGAAATTGCATTATATTTCGCTGTCTAGAACATTACAGATATTTAGCGCGTAGATTATTTTCTGCCGGAATTTTTCGTCCGCATATTTTCGGTTTTATTGAAAATATATTCCCGCGCTCTCTAAGAAAATCCATTAGATTGTTCAAAGGAGTACTTTTTCGCTTCCAGTCGAAGGGGTCTCAAAGCTATAACATGTTGGCTCTAGATAATAAAGTATATATACATATTTATGGAATTTATATAAGTTACAGCAATACGGTATCATGGAATAAATCTTTCGGTTGGTAAAATAGGCACGATCCGCTCTTGTTTGTTTAGGGCATCTTTGGTTCTCTCCCAATATTCACAATCTAAAAAGAATTATTGATGTATATTTATTTTATTCAAGCCGTTTTAATGATTTCATGGTTAGCGAAACTCGCGTCGAATACAAACATTTTGTTTGGGTATTGTGGATAAAATGGCGTTGTAGCGCATTTTGCCGAAGGTTCCAAACCTTTACTTAACTTAGTTATTCAAGCAGACATAAGAATGATCTAATGCTAAACGACGCTAACAAAAGAAAACTTTATTTTAACCCTTCTTATTAAATATCATCATTGCATTCATTATAACTGGATGTAATGCACGATAGAGCCTGACTATGAGTTTTAACACGTTCATTATTTTCCACTTTATAGCCTTAATGTGAGATTAGTCTAGACAGATTCAATGACGCAAGATCCAAAATCCAAGGTCCAAGATATATCATTCAGTATTAGAGATCAAATGCTCAAGATTTAAAATTTATGATATAACATTCAAGGTTTCACATTCTTGACTCCATCTAAGATTCAAGTTTGAATATCCATGATAACCCATTCTCGATTCGGTACTGAGGACCCAGTACTCCAGGTTCAAAACTCATCGTTCAAGAATCAAGATCTAAGAAGATCCAAAAACCGTAAACAAAAATTCAATGTTCAAAATTCATGAGGCGAAATCCATGATACGGGATTCAAGATAGAAGATTTCATAAGCGTGATTTACGTATTAGAGTTCAAAATTCACCATTTAAGGTAAAAAATCGAATATTTAATATTGAACTTTCAACATACATAATTTGAGATTCAAGCTTCAGTATTCGACAGCAAATATTTCAAATCCAGTAACCAATATTAAGTATTTATGAATAAATATTCGAAATTCAAGGATTAAAATTTTTTGTTCAACATCAAACTTAAAAATTCAAAATAGTAAGTCATGAACCAAGATACAACATTCATGATCCAACGATTACGATTTAAGATTGAAGATCCAATGTCTACGATTCAGTATTGCACAACAAATTTTGAAATGAAACTCCTTTAGCAAGGGTAAAGTCAGGAAAAATGAAACGCTTATCAAGGTGAAACGCTTATCAAAGTTAAACGCCCCTTTAATTAAGCATGTTCCAGTATAGCTAGAGGGTTGAAATTTTCAGGACATATAGCCGGAGTAAAATAAGGTTCCTGGACGAAAACTTGGCTCTGTTCGACCCCCCCCCCCCTGGTCCAGGAGAGCGGGAGAAAAAAAAACTAAAATAATAACGGGAAGAGCTACGGGGTCGAATTTAAGGGGGAATTTTGGGGAGAAAACCGTTTTTGTGGGTACCTCTGCAAAGAAGCATCGCATCGAAATTCCCAAATTTTCGGAAAGATAATGAAAGTATTATAAATCAAAATAAGAAAAAAAATAACAAAAAGTTAGAGAAACACGTTTTTCGGAAAAAAAAGGACGAAGAAGTTCAGCTACGAGGTCGGGGATGGCAAAAATGGAGAGAAAAAAACAACCAAATTTTTTGAAAAAGTGCAAAAAAGATGAACAAAACGTAAAATATATTCGGAAGGTTAATAAAAGAGTTATAAAACCAAATAAGAAAAAAAATTAATAAAAAAAGGAAAAATTGTCCGTTAATAAAAGTATCATAAAAAGAAATAAAGAAAAAAAAATATTAATAATAAAAATGGAGAACCGCGGTTTTCGGCGAAAAAAAAGTTGAAAAAAGAGGAAAAAAAATAAAAAAAGGGTCTAAGCTGGGGGCAAAAGTTGAGAAGAAAAAGCTTAGAAAAATAAAAACTCAATTCCTAATACCTCTTTCAAAACTTTCACTTCAGTTGTGTGCTTATAAAGGTGAGACACACTTTTATTTTTCACGCTTCGATATGTGTGATTTACAAGATTCAATAATTAGAAATCAGAAATCACTCAGTAATTAAGTTTCAAAACTTCAAGATTTAAGAATCAAGGCGCAAGATCCAAGATCAAGGAGTTAAATTTCGAGATCTAATATTCATGATTCACGGTCCACAATTCAGAATTCAATATTCATGATTCGCACGTGATTTTGGATCGGCGATCCGTGATTCAGGATCCATAAAACATTATGCATGACTCATTTTTCAAAATTTAAACTGCGAAATTCAAGATCTAATATTCAAGATTGAATATTCAAGATTTAATACTTAAGATTCAGCATACTAAATCTAAAATTCAAAATTATTTTTTTTGCCTGGATGAATAATCAATATTCAAGCTTCAACAGTTATTATTTAAGTTCTATATTCAAAACTCAAGTTTAAAGATACTAAATCTAAAATTCGAAATTAGAGGTTCAAGAATGACTATGTTAGATTCAGTATTCAGGATTATTAAAAATTCTAAATTTAAGATTCACGATTAAAGGTTGCCGATGTATTATTGAAAATTTAATATTCATTGTAGAACTAGCCCCTGTGGTAATTTATACTGCCCATGTGCAATCTCTGATTGTTTAAAATATCGATCAAGATCGAATGTACAACATTATTAAAGATGCAAAATCTAAAAGTTAAAATTGATAATTGAAGATTTAAAATCCGAGTTTTAAGAATCACGATCTCAGATTTAGCATTGGAGATATTTGAAGATTCAAAGTTTAATATCTGCGTGTATAGATATAAGATTTATAATTTTAGATTTATTGGGCAAGATTCATTATTCAAGACCAAATATCTACGCTCCACGATTCAGTATGCTACAACCAATATTCAATGCTCATTATGCAGTCTTTAAGGCTTAAACTTGTATTTTAAATACAATATTCAAAGTATTGAATATTCAATATGATTCAAGATTGAAAAGTCAAGATTCTAGATGCAAAGTATAAAATTTTAAGTTCAAAATGTATGATTCACGGTTCACGGTTCGTCATTTCAAATTGATCCACGATTAAGGATTTAATATTCAAGATCTGATATTCAATATTCATGATTCATAAAAGATCCAACATTTAAATTCAAATCAAAATTCAAGATTCACGAACCATAATTGAAAATCCAATATTCAAGATACAATACACATGATTTAATAGGAAGTCAATCCAACAAAATCTAAAATTTGATACTTAACAAGAATCATGATGTATGATTCAAGATTTAATGTTTACTATTTAATATTAATGATTAATTAATTAAGGTGCCAGATTCATAATACAATATTCAATATGTAATATTTATTATTAGGGATTTAGTGTTCAGTATTCAGATTCCAGACTCAAGATATAATATCTGACATTTAAAATTCAAAAGATGAGATTCAAGATCGAAGAACTAACTTATTATCACCAAACTATGATAGGTTCTGGATCCTCATTTATAATCTTTGGAGGCATTTGAACCCCAAATAAAATGCGTTATCATTCATGGTAAGAATACGACAAACAATAGTTTTAAAAACACCAATCACAAGGTAATATTAAATCTATTTTATTTAATCTTTATTTTAATATACTTATAACAATAATAATTAACATATTCAGTTAATCAGTTTTAACTTTTAAAATAAACATTAAACAGTTTTATGAAAACTGAAATTTAGAACAAGTGATTCCTAGATGTTAAAATGAAGGAAAAAACAAATAAATCGATACATATACCTTTGCTCGTAGTATAGGCATTTCAAATTCAATTAATGTTTTATTGTTTAAGGAATAATATCTTGTCAACAAGGCTTTTAGGATAAAAGCAAAAATAAAATGATAAACGATAATACCAAATTACATAAAATCAATCTTAAAATTGTTAATTCAGGTCTCATGAATCAGGATCCAAGATTAAATATATACGATCCACAGTTTAGAATGCCAGGATAAATAATCAATATTTAAGATTCAACATTTACTATTTAAGTTTTATATTCAAAACTCAAGTTTGAAGATACAAATTCTAAAATTCAAAACTAGAGGTTCAAGAATCACGATGTAGGATTCAGTATTCAGGATTATTGAAAATTCTAAATTTAAGATTCACAATTAAAATTTGACGATGTATTATTGAAAATTTAAGACTCAGATTCAAGGTTCCGGCTCAAATATATTATACCCAGAATTCACGATTCAGTATGCAAAAACGAATATTCAATATTTAAAATTCAATATTAAAGATACAAAATCTTAAAGTTAAAATTGAATATTGAAGGTTAAAAATTTGAGTTTTAAGAATCACGATCCCAGATTTAGCATTGAGAATAATTGAAGATTCAAAATTTAAGGTCTGCGTGTATGGATTTAGGATTTGAAATTTTTGATTCATTTGCCAAAATTCATTGTTTAGGATCAAATACGTGCGCTCCACGATTCAGTATGCTAGAACCAATATTCAATGCTCATTATTCAGTTTTTAATATTTAAGGCTTAAGGTCCCAGATTTAAGATACAATATTCAAGGTTAAGTATTAAACATTCAAGATGATTCAAGATTGAAAGTCAAGATTCCAGATGCAAAATATAAAATGTTAAAATCAAAATTTATGATTCAAAAATCATGGTTTACGATTCAGCATTTAAGTTTATTGAAAATTGATCCTCGATTATGGATTTAATATTCAAGATCCAGTATTCGAAATTCAAGATCCATGATTCATAAAAGAAAACTCAAAATCCAACATTTAAATTCGACATTCAATATCAAATATTCAAGATTCACGAACCATAATAATTGAAAATCCAATATTCAAGATTTGATACACATGATTTAACAGGAATTCAAACCAACAAAATCTAGAATTCGATACTAAACAAGAATCATGATGTATGATTTAAGAATCAACATTAAATGTTTAGGATTTAAAATTCATGGTTAATTAATTAGGGTCGCAGATTCATAATACAATATTCAATATGCAATATTTAATATTCATGATTTAGAGTTCAATATTCATATTTAAGACTCAAGGTACAATATCTAACATTTAAAATTCAAAATTTGAGATTAAAGATCCAAGATCCAACTTATTATCACCAAACTATGATAGGTTCTGCATCCTCGTTCATAATCATTGGAGCATTTGAACACAAAATAAAACACATTATTGTTCATGGTAAGAATACGACACGACAGACAATTCTAAAAATACCAATCACAAGGTAATATGAAACCTATTTTTAAACATCTTGATTTTAATATTCTTATAACAATAATAATTAACATATTCAGTTAATCAGTTTTAACTTTTAAAATAAACGTTAAAAAATTTTATAGAAACTGAACACTGAACAAATGATTTATAAATTTTTTGCTTGGCCCATGAGTTTTCATTATTAACAGAGAGATGTTGAAATGAAGAGAAAAGAAGCAATTAAATCGATACATATATCTTTGCTCGTAGTTTAGACATTTCAAATTCAAAATATGTTTTATTGTTTAAGGAATAACATCTTGTTAACAAAGCTTTTAGGATAAGAGCAACAATAAAATGATAATAAACGAATTATAAACAAATTACATAAAAAATAATATTAAAATTAACAAGTCACATGGTTCAGGATCCAAGATTAAATATCTACAATCCACAGTTCAGAATGCCAGGATGAATAATCAATATTCAAGATTCAACATTTATTATTCAAGTTCTATATTCAAAACTCAAGTCTGAAGAAACAAAATCCAAAATTCAAAATTTGTGATTCACGATGTTAGATTTAGTATTTAGGATTATTGAAAATTCTAAATTTAAGGGCGACACTTAAAGGTTGACGATGTATTATTGAAAATTTACTACTCAGATTCAGGGTTCTGGCTCCAAGATATAATACCCAGAATTCACGATTTAGTATGCAAGGACGAATATTCAATATTTAAGATTCAAGATTTAGGACTCATTGTTCTAACATTCCAAGTTCAATATTAAAGGTGCAAAATCTTAAAGCTAAAATTGAAAATTATTAATTTAAAATCCGAGTTTTAAGAATCACAGTCCCTGATTTAGCATTGGGGATAATTGAGGATTCAAAATTTAAGATCTGCGTGTATGGATATTAGATTTACAATTTTAGATTCATGGATTAAGATTCATTGTTCAGAATCAAATATCTACGCTCCATGATTCAATATGCTATAAACAATATTTAATGTTCAATATTCAATATTAATATTCAAGACTTAAGGCTTCAGATTCAAGATACAATATGATGATTTAATGATTCAAGACTAAAAGTCAAGATTGTAGATGCAAAACATAAAATTTTATATTTAAAATTTATGACTCAAAAATCACGGTTCACGATTCAGCACTTCGCTTTATTGAAAATTGATCTACGATTAAGGATTAATTACTTCAATATTCAATATTCATGATTCATGATTCATAATACAAAACTTAAGATCCAACAATTAAATTCGAGATTCAAAATCAAATATTCAAGATTCATAAACTATAATTGAAAACCCAATATTCAAGATTTAATACACAATATTTACTATTTAAAATTCCTGGTTAAATAGTTAAGGACCCAAATTCATAATAAAATATTCAATATGCAATATTTAATATTCAAAATGTAGAGTTTAATATTCAGATTCAAGTCTCAAGATACAATATCTAACATTTAGAATTCAAAATTTGAAATTTTGAATTAATGATCCAGGGTCATCGGAGATTCAAAATCCAAGACCCACGCTTAAAGATTTAATGTTCAAAATTCGATATTGGAGATTAATGATTCAATATTCAAAAGTTAAAATACACTTTAGATGATCCATATTTCATTCAGTGTGCAAGAACCAATATTCAAGTCATGAATCAAGGTTAATGATATAGGTTTAGGGTTCCAGATTCAAACTTTAAGATTCATGATTTAATAAGTTATAAGCTATATTTAGAAGTCAATATCCAAGTAAACTGATGATTCAAGATTTCATAATTCAAAACTTTAAATCTAAAATTCAAAAATCGACACTCAGGGTCTAATGTTTAACCTGAAGAACCACAATTTATCCATGATCAAGTACTTGACATTGCAGATTTATTGCTCATTATTCGAAATTTTGTTTAGACAATTTCACGCCCAAAAAACAGTTCGAGATTATCGTTGATTATCTGCAACTCGAGTTTTACAGGTAATGTTGGCCACGAGAAGGTGTGCATCACGTGACTAATTAATATTAAAGATCAAGATGCAACGTTTCGATCTGAAAGACACTTTCAGTCTGCAATATCTTAATATCATTTGAAATATGTCACCATATTATGTAGTTTGTATGTAGTTGTAATAACTGTAATACTGATCAACAGTTCTCGTATGCATCCAATTCGAACTCTAAAAAATAGGCAGTCGTGAGACAGATCATGTTTAAATCAATTAAAGAATACATTTTGCGCCCTTACTTGATATTTCCTTTTTAAAATATAGAGCACAATATCTTATGATCATAAATATTAAATCTTTCTTCTCCGGGTTGAACATTAAGCCTTGAAATAAAATTTATAACCATTTGTCGACAGGAAACAGACACAAGGCAAGAATGTTCATAAAAATGATAAATATGTTTTGCTGTTAGGAACATTCGAGGTTTGATGAGGCAGTTAGAGCGATAATATTCGTCTCGTCTCTGCGTGGAATTATGTCATTCGCAAAGGGGCACAAAAAATGTATTTCAACCCATTGGCGTTGGTTTATTTATGTTAACCGAATTTTCGGTAGGCTTGTAACTAATTATTTAGCGACCGAGGCCATTTCGTAATGACGATTTTACCTGGAATTTAAGCCAAGCCCTTGCCTAAATTATTAAATCAAGTTAAGCGTGTACATGGTCATTATTTAATGCGATTCCAGCCAATTAGCTATGCAGGGTAGCCTTTAAATTTCATCTTAACGAGCGGGGAGCAAACGTACACTAAAACCGGAATTTCTTTAACGAAGAACCCCGTAATTCTACATGCTACAGAGTGCTCGAAATTCTATCGTTGACCAAGTTTTTTTGGATGGATTGTAGAAGCCTTATGCTAAGGTCTACTTATAAATAGACGCTTTTACATACAGCAGTTTTTTAATTGTAGGTCAAATGTTATTACGGTAATTATAACAATTCCTTACATAATTTTTGTTCCGAGTTCACTTACTAGAATTAATAACTTTTTCTTCTTCTTCTTCTCTCTTAGCCACTATTTGTCCATTCCTGAACAAAGGCATCTTTTATTTGCTTCCACGCTGTTCTTTCTTTTGCCGTATGGTACTCCCTCCCGCTATTCTCTTAATATAGTCTAACCATCTCCTCTGTGGCCTGTCAACACTCCTCTCGGTCTCCAGTGTACCAGTCTAGATATCCATCTGTCCACACTCAATGCCATTTAAGATCAGCGACTCGCTATATTACGGCCACTACCTTCATTCTTCTTCTTATTACTTCATTGCGAACTTTATCTCGTAAACTGATTCATTGTCCTGGTTGTTGGTATAGTTTTTGGTCAAAGTCATTGTTTCAAGACCATATGTTGAAATAGGCAAAATGCATGTGTTGAGGACTTTTCGTTTGAGGTTTATAGGGATGTCAGGGTTTTTAACTATATGATTTAATTTTCCAAATGCTATCAATGTTAATTTGATTCTTCGTTTCACCTCCGCCGATTGGTTTTCGTTTCCATTCTAATGACATGGCCAATATATATATAATATTCATCAACATTATCCAAAGTTTTATCTTCTATCCTTATATTTCCTCAGGCTCATTATTTTTGTTTTTGATAAATTCATTCTCAATCCGACGCTATTAGTAGCTTCGTTTAGTTGTTTTAGCATGTTTTTAAGCTCCTACCTAAATATCTGAGCTAATTAGCAAAATATCTTCGGCGCGTAAATGATTTAAACAGGTACCATCGATGTTTATACCTTCAGTTTCCCACAATAACATCATAAAAACGTCCTTCAAGACCAAAGTAAAGGGTTTTGGGAAATGGGATCACGCTGGCGAACTCCCTTGTTAACTGAATTGTTTTCGGTTGTCTTCCATAATTTTCACGTAAAAAGTAGCATTTTTGTATATATTCTTCCGAAAGGTAGAGTATCTTGAATCAATCCTTGCACTGTCCATCGCTCACAGGACAGCCCATGTTCCGACAGAGTCAAATGAAAGTCTATGAAGGCCAATTGAAGTGGTATGTTATATTCTGTGGTCTTCTCTATTAAAATTCTAATGGTCTGCAAGTGATCCATAGTGCTGTATCCCTTTCGGAATCTTGCCTGCTCCACTGCTTGATAGGCATCTAGTTTGCTTGTCAATCGGTGTGTTAAAGTGGGACAGTAGGCTGATAGATCAATAATTTTCGGTGTCCGTGATATCGTCCTTTTTAAAAAACAGGATGACTTCTTTGGTGTGCCATGTTTCGGGGATGATGTAAACATTTAGCATATAGTGTCTGCGAATTTATTCCATGAATTCTCCGCCCATTTTCAAGATTTCACAGGATATTTTGTCTTCACCAGGTGATTTGCGGTTCTTCATTTGTCTTATTGCCTCTCTTGTTATATCCGGAACTTCTTCTGAACCAGCATTGAAGACGTGCACTTTCCGTGTATTAGGATCCGGCACGACAGAGGTGTATAAATGGGCATAAAAGTTTTCAATATGTTTGGAGATTTCCTCTGTTACCGTCAATATATTGTTTTTCTTATCTTTCATCTAGAGTTGTCTCCTATTGCGGATTCAATTATGCTGGTATTATGGGATCTCACATCTCTTCTTATTTCTTTCAGTAGTCTCTTGTTGAGTTCTTGATATTCAATTTTATCTCTGGATGTTGTTTTCCTTTATTTTATGAGTTTGAGTGTGTTCGGCGTTAGCTTGTTGTCTCTTGGTACTTTGACTCTTAGTTATTGTGTGGACGTCTTTGTTTATTTTCTCAGCGAGTTGGTTTAAGTTCATTCTATCTATGTTGTCACTGGGTCTGAATTTCTTGTTCAATTCTTTTTGAAATATTTCTTTGTGAATGCTTATGGAAAAATATGCTTTTTGATAAGTTTTGCTCTTTCAATTTTCATGTTTAGGACAGCTGATCAACCTGTGGTCGCTGCCAATGACAAACTGGTTTAAAACTGAAACGTCCTTACAAATATTTCTCCTATTGCAGCGAATGTAGTCAATGTCGCTTTTTATCGTACCATTTGGACTTCTTCACGTCCATCTCCTTTGTTGAGGTTTCTTCAAAAACTTGTTTAAACAATAGAGATTTTCAGCTACAATGTAATTGAAAAACATATCTTCACGTTTGTTGCGTCTTCCCAGACCGAACCTTCCAATATTATCTGAATCTCCTTCCATTTTGTCTCCCAGTTTTGCATTAAAGTCAACGATGACAATCTCAAAATGTGTTCTTTCTTGGTTTCGTGCCCTTGTTATGTCTTCTAGAAATGTTTCCATTTCTTCATCTTCTGATAAGCTTGTCGGTGCATACCCGTGGACTATTTGTAAGTTATATCTTTTATTGAGTCGAAGCACCACGTAAATAACTCTTTCGGATATAGAAACACACTTTGAGGCCAAGGGGATGGCTTTTTATTGATTAAAATGGAGACATCTCTTATAATCCCGCGGTCAGCTTACTAATCGAAGCGAACCGGTAACAACAGTATCGAATACTTAAAGTTACAGAGGTACATGGGATAGGAAACTACCCTCTGAAGGTACCGTCCATGATTTTCGTTATCCCTTTTTTATTTATACATGTAATATTGTGCAAGCATATACTTCAATTCAGTTTAAGATTTACGCGTGGCATAAGGGGAAATTTTCTATCAAATTACAACAGGCCAATATTGACCTTTGCTTTATATTATCTTGCGAATCATTTTAGGTAAATTGCTGTCTGGAGCTTAATGCAAGCATTGCCTATAATACCGTTTACCTGGCATCTTTTGCATATACCAATGTTGTGTTTAGCCATGCTTTATCTATAATATCGTGTACCTATTGTACTTTGTATATATCCGGTAACGTTGTAAATGTTACAAAATCCAGTAGTGCCATTTTTTCCTTTTACTGGTCGATTTGTGATGTCGATACTCCCGCTACCTTACTTCTCGCCACCGGTGTCCCGAGTCGCTCGAAAGATGAATCTGTTGGGAGCGCCAATTGACAGATATGGTATATATTCTTTTTTTGGGGGAATTGGCAGCCCTTCTCGTCTAGACACTCAAGGCGAGCAGGCAATTTTTGAGTATCTAAAATTATCGTTGTTTACCATCAAATCTAAATACCGCCTAATTGTATCGTTGCATTAATTGGCAAATGAACTAGAGTGTGTATTTTCTAAAATTATGGGCCATATTGCCTATAGAATAGATTAGAATAGAATAGAATACTACTTTATTCAATTGCATGCAAAAAGAAGTGAAATGACGGCAATATCTTTCATAATTACAACTGGGCATTTAAATATTCATTTAAACATCAGGTCTCTAAATCTAACAACATTTTTGTGATACAACTTTTAAATTGTCTATAACTATTTATAACTTTTACATTATTTGACAGTTTGTTGAGTAGTTACAATCAAGCAGATTCTCCTCTGTCATTGTAAGCCTATGACATGGAAATCATAGGTGAAATTTGTAATATTTTGTATGAGCAACCCTTTGTTTTTATGTAAAAATAATAGACAATCTTATATATACGGAACATACAAAGTAAGAATTCCCTTTTTCCCAAAAACACCCCCAAATCAAATGCATAACACTCTTCTGACATATAAATATAGGTGATAGATTTCCAGAGCCCCAGAAAATCAACCCGTACCTTAATATTGACTCAAAATTTGCATAATATATTATTCTCATAGATTTCGCATCCATACACTTCACACTTCAAGATTATTCTAAAGCTAAAACAAATCCTACTAAGCTTTTGACTAACAAACTCTATGTGTTTGTCCCATCTCAAAAACTTAATTGAACTACTCAGAGAAATCTTTTTATTTAATAGTAATGGTAATAGATATGTGATTAATAGTGTGGTGACCCCTTTTTTAAAGGTATGCAAGATACGAGTGTTTCTCTTTTAGATGGTTACAACTGGTTATCATTTAACTAGGGTACTTCTGTGGGATATAATTTCCCCCCTTTGGGGCTGACGCCCGTCAGCGGCTTTCTATACCGACCTAACGAATTTCCAGTGTCATTTAGCAGTACAAAAGCCTTTTGTCAAGGTAATACGACCACATGGTGGAGACGTAGCTTCGCTGGAAACGACAGTGTTTGCAAATCTGCTGGATACAAGTAGGATCTATACTTTTTTTGATCGCATATATTATCGTTGTGTTCCATTTTGATTAATGAATTTACTGTTAAACGACTGTAGGTCGTCTCTTATCGTATATCATGCCTTACTGTTTTAGTTTATTGAGTTATTGAAATTATCGATAGATGGGTTTAAGTCATTTATTATATTTGTCGATTATTTATATTTGACTTTCCTTATTACCGATATAATATTACCTTAATTGATAATATTTTCGTGATTATCTGATTTACTTGTGTATTATACACTTACCTACCTTAACAATAAGTTTTTACTATAAGTGGCTGTAAGCCTCATGGCAGTACTTTGTTTCGCCTAACTGTTATTTGCAACTTTAATTTTTCGCCTTAACCTTGACGTCGAACTGAGCTCAATTCGTTTTAGCCGTAGGTACTTACCGGCTAGATATATGTATATACTCACTTTATAGAATAAGATGTTGGTTTGAAAGATCTCTAGTACTTGCTTATTGGTATATGATATTATCGCTGTTCATTTAGATTAGTTTTGTTGAAAACTGTTGATATCTACCGGCTATATCTATACATATATAATTCCCCGGTTATCTTATTGATTTTTTATAAAGTAAGTTGGGTAATATACTTCCTATTTATAGTGCTACGTGATTGACTGCATTTAGTCAAACATTTAATTTGTTTGGATGAAATTATTCCAATATGGGCAATATTAATGTTGTAGACCCTAGATCTTCGTATCTTATTTTGCTTTGTTTAATAATCTGATAATATAGATGAAATATATTACAAGAGATTCTTCTCATTAGTTTATGGGCGATACCATAACTTCAGATTAATTGAAGATAGAATTGTCTTTGGAGTGTTTGTGAACGTTTTTAATATTAAAATAAATAATTTAATTGGGAACCCGATGTTTATTTTGGTAAATTAATGTTAAACGTACCGTTCCTTAATAAATACCTTTGATTTCTAATTTTCATAATATTCTTGTCTAGTGTATGTTTCTAAATTTTGCTGCCCTAATTTTAATGTGAAAAAATTATTGATAGATTCTTAGTTAAAAATTTACTGGCGCCTTCACCTAACTGCCAAGACAAAGGCCCACGGCATTAATTGAAATTGAATCACCTGAGTAAACCTGGCATATGGACCGCCTGTTAACAAATAGTGATACACATAATTGACATCCTACGCTTAAGGCTAGTTACAATCCATGTTACCTTGTGTAAGAATCATATTTTATTTCTATTTAATTTAATTCCAGTTTTAATAAAATACAATAAGCGCGTTCTTATTAGCGATAAAATACGAGCAAAATGTATGAGGTTACGGTATCGTACGTTTATATTATCCAGGTAATAACGGTACTGGTCCTTGTCATTCCCGTTGACACATTAATATTTAAACTCCGAGTTTCACTGGATTTAGATATCCCTTCTTGTACCGTAGAGCTTAGATAA
The DNA here is from genome assembly GCA_016904865.1 of Pissodes strobi. Classification (NCBI taxonomy): domain Eukaryota; kingdom Metazoa; phylum Arthropoda; class Insecta; order Coleoptera; family Curculionidae; genus Pissodes; species Pissodes strobi. Next base: position 123,083 of record MU182359.1, on the reverse strand, counting down.
TAGAACGAGACTATTTTGAGAACTGTGGGTCGAAACAACGTGAAATATTCAGGTGAGATTATCACAGAGTGTCTTTTGACTTATAATTTGATGTGTCCATATTAAGCGTAATTATTTAATGATATTTAATAGCTTCTATGTTCAATATAAAACAATTGGCCTTAATGCTAGTTTAGTAATAATTCGTACGAACATAATTATATCTGGAGCGAGCATGTCGCGCTGTTAAATCCCTTCATGCTCATTGCACATCTCAGATTCGACCTTCGGGGTCAAGCTCTAGTATCTGGAGATAGCATGTCGCGCTGTTAAATCCCTTCATGCTCATTGCACGGCTCAGTACTAGTAGAAGTGAGAGACGTATTGCGAGTCAGCCCTTTACGTCTGGGTATGTGTGACGTATTGTGCGTTTAATCCCTTTACGTCCTTCAAGGGTGGTAACTTGGCAGGGGTCACGTCGCGCGTTTAATCCCCTCGTGACCATATTTCAAACTCCTAGTCACCATGCCTTGATGATGCACAAGTCAGGAAAGTGTTGGAATACAATGTATTGTATTTGGTGATTGTTCGAATGGTTATTGAACTCTTTATTACTGAATATAACAAAGTCAACGGACACTCACATACTTTTTCTTTATTATAGGTTAACCCGACTATGCGCGCTAGCCAGTACCTCGACCAATCAATCCATCCTGACAATTAAGCATTAATATTTACATAGTGTAGTCTTTTATTAAAATAGAATTAACATATTATTTATTTGTCTTCTTACTTGCGTTGTTGCAATTTTTTTTTTATTTTTTTACAACTTTTTAGCTTAGAGTTATCTCTCTCTTTCTCATCTCTTACACTTGTGGCCTTGGAATATATTGTACCTGGGAAATACATTGGTACATTGGGAATTATCAGTATTTGATGTTTGAGCATTCGCGAGGGAAAAAAATTACATTATTCCAACAAAAGATGGATTACTGTTTTAATTATTCAATCCAACTAATAGAACCGACTGTTTTAACTCTAAAGTGTAAATAGACTTTAGCTAGGAGAGAAATTTCGAAAAATTGGTAATTGAAGTACTCGATAAGTGTAGGGGAACCTATATAACTTCCTTCAGTATCGCTATCCATCGTTTGTGTTATCATGTTAGAAGTGATCTTTCCTTCATTATGTAAAGAGCGCGGTCTTCTCAGGACAACTTTCGGCCTTAACATTGACCTTAGGTCAAAATTTTGTCTTTGTATTTTTATGCCGGATGTAGCTTTATCTTTGTCTCATATTGATTTTTACATTGATTAAAATACCTTTGTGTCATATTGATTTTGAAACTATTTGAAATAACTTTCATTTATTACCTAATTTCCATATAATTATCTTTCAAATTGGTAGTCCATTGCTAATTGAGTTTTAATTTTGTACATTATTTACCTACATATAACCATTCAAAAATAAATTTTAAACAGAAGTTCTGCTCAGATTGGCGAAGGGCTATATTAACTAATTTCAAATAGATTTACTTTTCTGTATGTTTTATTATTTCCCAGTGTAATAGACAAGGATTTATTTCTATTATTTTTGTTTATTAATTGAAGGGTGGGAGTAACAAAGGGTGTCAGTGCCAAAATGTGTGGATATACAGGGTGTTTCAAAAAACATGCGCCAACGCTCGGCCGGAGATTCATCATCCAAAAATTAGAAAAAAAGTTGATGTAAATGTAGGTCCGGAAATGCTTAGTTTTCAAGATACAGGGTGTTGAACATTTTTAAAAAAAATCGACTTTTTTTACATATCTTAAATATCCTTTATCCGATTTTGTTGAAATTTGGCAGCGTTATTTACAGTGATAAGGGGCTAATTTTTCTTCAACTAGATTAAAATTATCAGGTCCAGTGTCGCCCCCGAAGGCACCTTGTCGAATATTTTTTTCGAAAAAAATATACGCCACTGACTTTTTTGCAATTTTTATATTTTTTTTTATATTACTAAGCGTTTGTGAACCAATGTTTATTTCTAGAATTTTTGGATGGCCAATCTCTCGACGAACGTTGGTGCATGTGTTTGTTGTTCAGGGACATGCAATAATATGCTTTTTATTTTTTCTTTCGAAAACGAGGTAAGATATGAAAACAACTCAAGATACAAAAAAAAATTATTTTTAGTGGCTTAATCATAAAAAAATATAAAAATTGCAAAAAAGTCAGTGGCCTACATTTTTTTCGAAAAAAATATTCGACAAGGTGCCTTCGGGGACGACACTGGACCTGATAATTTTAATCTAGTTGAAGAAAAATTAGCCCCTTATCACTGTAAATAACGCTGCCAAATTTCAACAAAATCGGATAAAGGATATTTAAGATATTTTAAAAAAGTCGATTTTTTTAAGATGTTCAACACCCTGTATCTTGAAAACTAAGCATTTCCGGACCTACGTTTATATCAACTTTTTTTCTTATTTTTGGATGATGAATCTCCGGCCGAGCGTTGGCGCATGTTTTTTGAAACACCCTGTATATTAGAAAAAGTTACTAAAACGATGTAATGCGTTATTTAAAAATTATTTATACAAAAGTTACCTTGAAAAAAACACTGGAAACCAGTTAAAAAATAATAATTTATACAAAAAAAGTCGAAAAGTACTATTTTTTATAAAAAATGAAAACGTGTTAAGTGCCAACACTAGATTATTTATTTTAAAGCACCAAAAATGAGTCTAATTTACTATTTTGCTGCTTCCAGCACTATTTTTAGAAACTTGTTTCACTCTTAGTAGGTTATTGTGAAAATCTGGTTGCAGTGGATTGTTGAGGTAAGGTATCACGGAACGCACATTTTTTTCCTGTTTTCAGAAACCCTTGACACCGGGTTTACATGAGCTCTTACAGCTCCGCAGTCACATGGCATGTTCTCAAATTGTTAAAAATTGTCTGGCCAGATTTTTTTGAAATAATTACATAATTACATATTTTTCTTATTAAAACGGACGTGTCCATAAAAGTATTTTTGCACACTTCAAAGAAATGTCCACTTTAATTTGAAATATTATTAATTTTAAACATTTTAAAACAACAATCGTGAAGAAGTTATTATTATGAACTGATAGCAGAAACAGAATGGCGATGGCACTGTCATCTCTCTTAGGAAATAGATCAATCTTTTGACGGTGGTTCGATGTTTGAATTAATATACAAAGCATATTAGGAGCATTGGCACATAGCACCTTTGTCAGAACATAGGTATTTAACACACTTCTCTGAATCTAGCTCAAAATCACATATTTTGGCACTTTGTAACTAACCTTATTCGCCAATTGCGCTTCAGCTGCTTCATATGCATAGCTCACTCAGTCTTTTGTTTTTATTCTTTTTAAAGGCGTGGGTTAAAGTTAATGGCGCAACTAAATTTTTGCTGTACGAAATTATAGAAATTTTATCTGTCTGAAAATTTGGAAAAAATACCCTGTGAATAGGAGTAAAAAAAATAGGATGAGATTGAATTATAGCCTAAATACAGCTACCAAAATAAACACCAGGAATACAAACAACCAGTTTATTTAAAAAATACTACTTGGGTAGAAATATCTACGTTCTTAAAATTTAGAAGATTTTCTGATTACTGATGGTTAAGGTTATGCTAAAAAATATTGATGGAATATCACTTAAGCTGACCTGTATACGCCACAAGTGTTAGTTAATGTTTAAACTAAAATTTATTAATTGCTATGTTAATTAAGTTTCATCTAGACACATTAACACTCGAAATTACAACAATCAAGTATCATTTCACGATTTAGACCTGGTACTCACTGCGATTATATTTTAAATCAAAAAGTAGCACTAGTTATGGCACTTTGGCAAGTTTCTGATTAATAAATTAACATTACTAATTACTATATAAAAATCTCAATAAATTACCTCGATGCCGATTAAAGAGAGGAGTTATCATTAAAAGAATATTATAAGGTCGTGACTTTCATCGTCATGACATTGCGAAAATTTTTGTAGCACTATTGCTTAAATATGTAACAATCTATATGTTGAAATTAGGGAATAAATATCCACTAACTTACGCTTAGCTTAGTCCCTTGGCAGCTAGAATATAGAAGACTTCTAAGACGTCTTCAAAATGCTAAACTAAAAGGGATTTACTGAATAAAATATATAGAAATAAATATAGCCGCACCAAGTGAGCTCAATTGACCGATATCAAGGCGAAACGTTCAATAATAAGGTTTAAATAAGTTAAATTAAATTTCTGCAATGGGCTTTAAAGATAAATATAATTAACTTAAAATAAATGGCATAATTATAATAAATTTAGATAATACCAAGAGAGAAACAAAAAAAAATTACAGTATATGTAAGGACTGTAACTTATTAAAATCACTAAATAAGTTCAGCGAACTAAAACTCAGTATCTCTGGAAGTAAAATTTCCAGTAGGTGCTTCTCGGTAGACTATATTTAGTCTTTTAACTTAAAAAAATAAAGGAAGTAAAATATTAGCTGTGCTGATTTATTATTAATTGAAATTGATCCTACCAGACTTGACGATATGTTTTGTCCTCGGTAATTGGAAGACCTAAGCTAAGGTACCAGTCGGGATAATCAGGCTACACTAAACTCTGTATCTGGTCCAAGCGGAGAAGATGGCTGGGCTCCTACTCAGATAAGGAAGGCCGCAAGCAAATGGGTAGTGGTCCCTCGGAAAGACCCTAGTGAAAAATGATATTTTTTATAGCCCTGTTACTTAGAAGCACGTGAGTCGAACCTACCTTTTAAAGTAAAAAGGTTATCACACCGCTCTGCACACGAAGTCTCACAACAGTATAGCCGGTACTCTAACAAAAGTTACGCGTTACTACATTTTGCAATATTAACAAAAAATGCTATCTGGCAATCATCAACCAGCAGTTGAAAACTAATTGCTATTAGGCACCTTCATGGACGGTAGTCCAAACGAGTAGGCCATTTAATTTTCACCTCCCTCGATATATCCTATTTTCATGCGCATCTTCGGAAGGCGCCTGCTGTCAAGCGGATCGGAGTACTGAAATCCACTCGGAATAGTAATGTTGTGATAATCGATACCACAATTTAACGGATACACAAAGAAAATAGCGATATAATATTCAGGTGCAATTACAACGTTACAACTGGAATCTGGAAATAGTGAGAGGGTGGCCTTGAAAGGCCGTGGCACTTAGGCCCCATTGGACCCCCTGTGCGTCCTCCCTAGGTCAACCAGTCCATCTAGGCCATCGTCCAGCTTAGTGTTGTAAAAAAGGCGGCGATGTTGCCCGAGGAGGCTGTTCTAAGAAAAGCCATGGTTGGTCATCGTTTTCCCAAAATAGATTCCCCTAGTTCCGAAACAGCGACGCAATCGCAGAGCAGATGCTCTACTGTTTCGTCTTCCTGTTCACAGCCTCTGCATATAGGCGTCTCGCATAATCTCATTGTGTGGCGATGTTTCCTTAGCTGGCAGGGTCCAGTCAGAATCCCTACCATGAGTCGTAGAGTCTTCCTTGACATATCCAGGTATACTTTTGCAGACTCATTAGGGTAGCTTAAAAGCTCCCTGGCCAGTCTACAGTTAGTTGTTTGGTCCCATGTTACCCTAAAGTCTACATGGGTGATCTTTTTTATCATACGTAACGTCGTCGCAAGAGGTAGGTTTGAAGGGCCGGGTCTCATAATGTTTGAACCGGCTGCCTTTTTAGCCAATATGTCCGCTAATTTGTTACCTTCGCACTGTGCATGTTCTTTAACCCAACACACAGAAATTCCGTTTTTGCGGGCGGCATCCTCCTGTGAATTATGGCATTCTAGTACTAACCTGGCTGCAAGTATATAACTTTTCAAGGCTAGTAGTGCTTGTCTACTATCCGTGTAGATTTTAATAGTCTTGTTCTCAGTATTCCTGCGAACAATCTCTTTTGCGGCTATGGATATTGCAGCAAGTTCAGACTGAACTATACTTGCGTTAAGTTCAATTCGCAAGCTTAGGGAGTAAATTCCACAGCCCGCTCCTTCCTTGGTTTTTGAGCCATCCACGAAAATGTTAATCGCACCTTCGGTTATAGGCTTAATCCATAGCAGTGGCGACAGAACGCCTCCCTGCAAGAAGCATCTGGCAACGATGCCTCTCACTACAGTGTCCTCCACCTTTATTTGCACGCGTCTCTTTGAGAGCATGTTGACAACAAGAGGGACGCCCCTGTTTGTTAAGGCAGCATTGATTTTTCCAAAGGTGGTTTTATCAAACTCACCTTCAATATCACTAAATACACCTAAGGTGGACTCATTATTGTCCAGCGATCTCTCTATCCGGCTCACTGCTGAATGCAAGGCCGTGTTGGTTGACCTTCCCGTAGTGTACGCATGTTGGTTGGGATGCAGCGATCGGTTGACCAGTACGGAGTCCCTCAAATATCGCTCACACAGCCTCTCCAGAGTTTTTAGCACAAAGGATGTTAGGCTGATTGGTCGGTAGGCTTTGGAGACAGTGTAATCCATCCTTCCTGCTTTTGGTATGAACATCACTCTTACTTCTCTCCATGCCTTCGGGGTGTAGCGCAGCGCTAGGCATGCCCAGAACATCTTTACCAAGTGCGGCAGTAACTCGTCCAAGCCCCACTGTACTAGTGCTGGACGGATGCCGTCAGTACCTGGCGATTTGAAGGGTGAGAAGCTTAGTATTGCCCATCATATTTTGTCTTCACTAACTATTTGGTTGGCACCTTGCCAGTCCAGATCAGTAGGTTGAAGGTTTGTCTCGTCTGGCCAGTTCCTGTCGTCTGTTACCGACGAACCAGGGAAATGGGTCTGCAAAACCAGTTCAAGACTCTCTTGCAGGTTAGCGGTCTTAGTGCCGTCCTCCCTTGTTAGAAGACCTAGGTCGCGATCTTTGTCTGTTGCGAGGATCTTGTAGAGCCGTGCAGTTTGCGACTGATCTTCGATCTCCTCACAATAGGCCCTCCAGGTCTCTCTCTGTTTTTTCCTTACTAGTTTTTTAAACTCCCGCAGATTGGTGCTGTATTGCTCCCAGTCGGCTTGAGTTCTAGTTCTTTTTGCTCTGTTAAAAGATTTTCTCGCTGTCCTCTTAAGTTCTCCCAGCTCTTTGTTCCACCATTTTGTGGCTTCCCCTGGCTATTGTTGAGATGCCTCAAGAGGGCAAGATTTTTCAAAGGCTTTGGTTATGGCGGCCTGTAGGCCTAGCATACGACTTTCCAGGCCGTCATTGTCTTTAGGCGTATTCCCCTCTACTTCCCGTAGGTTCTCCCGAAGCCGAAGGAATTGAGCTCGATCCGTCCTTCGGGGATCCCTAAAAAGCTTCCTAGGCGCCTTCATTGAGCTAAGCTCAAAAGTTATCCAGCGATGATCTGACATGGTGACCTTGTCAGAGACATGCCAGGTTATGACTAATTGAGATATGCCCGCCGAGGCAAGTGTTATATCAATTATGGTTTGATTCCTGGAGTTAATACAGATTGGTGCAGTACCTCTGTTGAGAATGTTGAGGTTGCTACCTGTAATGTAGACATAAAGTGATTTACATCTAGCATTGTTGTCTTCGTTGCCCCAGGTCACATGGTGTGCGTTAGCGTCACAGACTAAAATGACCTCCTATTTCTGGTTCTGGCAGTGTGCTATCAGGTCCTCCATTTCCCTCGTGGGAGGCAGTGTTGCCGAGTCCTGGGGAAGGTACACTGCAGCTAAGACTACAAAGTTAGTTTTGCCGGCCAATACATATTCCATCTTCACGGCCGTTAGGTCAGAAGTGGACAAGTGATATAAAGGCTGGGCTTTAATGTTCTGAGGTACATATATTGCAGTCCTCGGTCTTTCTGTTGTGGGTAGGCTAAA
>MU182359.1:20168-100224 GCA_016904865.1 Pissodes strobi | reverse complement strand
ATGAAAGGTAAGGAATATATATATATATATATTCCTTACCTTTCATCTTAACGATTCTGGTTGTTTTAGCAGAAAGTCTCGAGTTGAGAACTTTCATGTTAGAGTTGGTTTCAATTGTTCTGGTATTTTGGTGTCTCACATGTCTTCTTGTTTCTTTCAGTAGTCTCTTGTTGAGTTCTCGATATTCAATTGTGTCTCTGGATGTTGTTTTCTTTTATGAGTTTGAGGTGTTAGCTTGTTGTCTCTTGGTGTGTTGGTTGTTCAACACTTTTTGAAATATTTCTTTGTGAATGCTTATCGAAAAATATGCTTTTTGATAAGTTTTGTTCTTTCAATTTTCAGATTGAGGGCAGCTGATCAACCTGTGGTCGCTTCCAATGTCAAACTGGTTTAAAATTGAAACGTCCTTACAAATATTTCTCCTATTGCAAAGAATGTAGTCAATCTGGTTTTTTATCGTACCATTTGAACTTCTCCACGTCCATCTTCTTTGTTGGGGTTTCTTCAAAAACGTGTTTAAACAATCGAGATTTTCAGCTACAATGTAATTGAGAAACATATCTCCGCGTTTGTTGCGTCTTCCCAGACCGAACCTTCCAATATTGTAATATTATCTGGATCTCCTTCCATTTTCTCTCCCAGTTTTGAATTAAAGTCGCCGATGATATTCTCAAAGTGTGTTCGATCTTGGTTTCGTGCCCTTGTTATGTCTTCTAGAAATGTTTCAATTTCTTCATCTTATGAAAAGCTTGTCGGTACATACCCTTGGACTATTTGTAAGTTATATCTTTTATTGAGTCGAAGCACCACGTAAATATCAGTTTCGACTATAGAAACACACTTTGTGACCAAGGGTATATCTTTTTATCTTTCACCTATTTTCAGCTTACTATTCGAAGCCAACCGATAACAACAGTATCCAGTACTTAAAGTTACAGAGGTACAGGGAGTAGGAAACTACTAAGAGTTCGACATATTTATACTACGCTATGTGGGCATGTTCGAAGGGGTTCTATCAGGTTCTATCTAACACAGCTTTCAAAATAGTGGAGAGATGGTGCAACGAAAAAGAGACTTCCCTCTAATAACAGATGAGAAAACGAAATCGCATGCGACATCAATGCGCGGAAAATAATATGGGAAAACTATAGTTTTCAATTATAGCTTTCATTTGTTATTATAGGGAAGTTTCTTTTTCATTTTCGTTTCGTTTCTCTACTATTTTGAAAGCTCTGTTCATTAACTCTGACATCCTATTCTCGGATGAAAGAATTCTTGACCAATATACGGAGAATGATCTAGTAGTCCCCTCAATAACAAAATCAGAAATAGAAGGGGTCATCCGCACATTGAAAAACAACAAAACACCTTATCCCGATGAGATACCTGCAGAACTCATAAAACTACTCGACGATAGAGGCATAGCAGTTCTCCAGAAACTCTTTATCAAAATATATGAAATTAGTCAGTACCCCGATCAATGGCTGACATCAACCTTCATTTCCCTGCCAAAGAAGAATAAGGATATACGAAGATCACAGGCTTATCAGTCTTATGAGTCACTCCTTAAAACTATTTCTCAAAATAATACATCAGAGAATATTTAGAAAGTGTGAAGAAAACATCAGTGACAATTCGGATTCAGACAAGGCCTGGGCACTCCTAAAGCACTAGTGGCAACACAGGTACTGGTGCAAAACTGCCACGATCAGCGGAAGGATGTATGCCTGTGTTTCATAGACTTCGAGGCTTTTGACAGAGTACAACACCATAAATTACTAACTATACTGAGACAAATGGATATGGACGGCAGGAACATCCGCTGCATCGAAAATCTCTGTCTGAAGCAATCTGCTCACGTAAAAATCGATGGAGAGCAAAGTAATAATGTTGAAATCTGCAGAGGAGTCCCGACAGGGATGTGTGCTTTCGCCACTACTATTCAATTTGTACTCCGAGAATATATTCCAGGAGGCACTTGAGAATATTGAAAACGGTATTAGAGTTAATGAAACATGGATTAATAATATTCGTTACGCGGATGACACGGTCTTGATTGCTGACAATATGTGCGACCTCCAATATCTTATCAACGCAGTAGGAAAGCACAGCAAGAGAATGGGCCTAAAAATAAACGCCAATAAAACAAAATACATGATTGTTACTCGTCAACTAGACATGCTCAGAACTTAAATACCCTGGAGTATGGCTCACAGAAGAGTGGACATCTGACCTGGAAAAAAGATGTCGTATAGGGAGCGCCCGCAACACATTCATGAAATTCAAATGCATCTTCACAAATACCTACTTCGACCAGAGCCCAAAAGTGAAATTCATAAAGTGTTACATTTGGCCGGTGTTACTATATGGAGTGGAGAGCTGGACATTGAAGGTGACCACAATAAATAAAATAGAGGCCTTCGAGATGTGGGTATACCGCAGAGTGCTGAAAATTCCATGGCCCGTAACCAACGAAAATGTCCTAAGAAAAATCAACCAAGAACGTGAACTGTTCTCAACGATCAAAAAAGGAAAAACCGCATACCTAGGGCACTTAATGCGGAACGCGAAGTACCAGCTCTTACAACTGATCATCGAGTGGGAAGATAGAAGGAAAGAGGGGAAGACAGTGGGCCGGCTTACGAACAGTAGAAAGCCTAATACATATGGCCAGACACGGAATACAGATGAGTCGTGTGGTCGCAAACATTCATTAGTGTATAATAATGAGAAGAAGAAGAAGATTGTATTCTGTATATATCCTGTAAGGTTGTAAATGTTACAAAATCCAGTATGTAGTGCGATTTTTCCTTTTACTGATCAATTTGTTGTTTTCGATACTCTCGCTACCTTACTTCTCGCCACCTGTGGTATGTATTCTTTCTTTGAGGGAATTGGCAGCCCTTCTCGTCTGGACACTCAATGCCAGAATATCTAAAATTATCGTTGTTGTTTTTGATCAAATACCGCCTGATTGTGTCGTTGCATTAATTGGCAAATGAGGTGGAGTGTGTATTTTGTAAAATTATGAGCCATATCGCCTCTAGTGTATTGAATAGCATGGTGACCCCTTTTTTTAAGGTATGTTGAACACGAGTGCTACTATTTTAGATCATTAAAATTGTTTATCATTTAACTAGGGTCCATCTGTGGGATATGATTTCCTCCCTTTGGGGCTGACGCCCGTCAGCGGCTTTCTATGCCGACCTAGCGAGTTTCCAGTGTCATTTAGCAGTACAAAAGCCTTTTGTCAAGGTAATGCGAGCTCATGACGGAGACGTAGCTTCGCTGGAAGCACCAGTGTTTGCGAATCTGCTATATACACTTGTATATAGCAGATCTATTCTTTTTTTGATCGCATATATTATGTTGTTCCATTTTGATTAATGAATTTATTGTTAAACGACTGTAGGTCGTCTCTTATCGTATATCATGCCTTACTGTTTTAGTTTATTGAGTTATTGAAATTATCGATAGATGGGTTTAAGTGATTTATTATATTTGTCGATTATTTATATTTGACTTTCCTTATTACCGATATAATATTACCGTAATTGATAATGTTTTCGTGATTACTGATTTACTTGTGTATTGCACTTACCTACCTTAATAATAAGTTTTAACTATAAGTGGCTGTAAGCGTCATGGCAGTAATTTGTTTCGCCTAACTGTTATTTGCAACCTTAATTTTTCGCCTTAAGCTTGACGTCGAACTGAGCTCAATTCGTTTTAGCCGTAGGTACTTACCGGCTAGATATATGTATATACTCACTTTATAGAGTAAGTCGTTGGTGTGACAGATCTCTAGTACTTGTTTATTGGTATATGATATTATCGCTGTTCATTTAGATTAGTTTTGTTGAAAACTGTTGATATTTACCGGCTATATCTATACATATATAGTTCCCCGGTTATCTTATTGATTTTGTATAAAGTAAGTTGGGTAAAATACTTCCTATTTAAAGTTCTACGTGATGAACTGCATTTAGTCAAACCTTTAATTTGTTTGGATGAAATTGTTCCAATATGGGCAATATTAATGTTGTAGGCCCTAGATCTTCGTATTTTATTTTGCTTTGTTTAATAATCTGATAATATAGATGAAATATATTACAAGAGATTCTTCTCATTAGTTTATGGGCGATACCGTAACTTCGGATTAATTTTAGATAGAATTGTCTTTGGAGTGTTTGTGAACGTTTTTAATATTTAAATAAATAATTTAATTGGGAACCCGATGTTTATTTTGGTAATTTAGTGTTAAACGTACCGTTCCTCAATAAATACCTCTGATTTCTAATTTTCATAATATTCTTGTCTAGTGTATGTTTCTAAATCTTGCTGCCCTAATTTCAATGTGAAAAAATTATTGATATATTCCTAGTTAAAAATTTAGTGGCGCCTTTACCTAACTGCCAAGACAAATACCCACGCCTTTAATTGAAATTGAATCAACTGAGTAAACCTGGCATATGGACCATCTGTTAAGCAATTAACAAATAGTGATACACATAATTGACATCCCACGCTTAAGGCTAATTATACATGTTGCCTTGTAGCCTTGGAATATATTGTAGGTACCAGTCGGGCATTGGAAATTATCAGTATTTGATGCTTGAGCCTTCGCGATGGAAAAATGACATTACTCCAAAAAAAGATGGATTCCTATTTTAGTTATTCAATCCAACTAATAGAACCGACTGTTTTAACTCTAAAGTGTACATAGGCTTTAGCTAGGAGAGAAATTTCGAAAAATTGGTAATTGAAGTCCTCGATAAGTGTAGGAGAACCTATATAACTTCCTTCAGTAACGCTATCCATCGTTTGTGTTATCATGTTAGAAGTGATCTCAATTGATTATTCTTAAAGCTCCACATATTTGATTTATCTTTTCTTCATTATGTAAAGAGTGCGGTCTTCTCAGGACAACTTTAGGCTTTGGCAGGAACATTGATCATAGGTCATAAATTTGTATTTGTATTTTTATGCCGAATGTGGCTTTATCTTTGTCTCATATTGATTTTGAAACTATGTCAAATAACTTTCATTCATTACCTAATTTCCATAAAAATATCTTTCAAATTGGTAGTTCATTGCTAATTGAGTCTTGATTTTATACATTATTTACCTTAATATAACCATTCAAAAACAAATTTTAAACAGAAGTTCTACTCAAATTGGCGAAGGGCTATATTAATTGATTTCAAATACAATTACTTTTCTGTAGGTATTTTTTACTATTTCCCAGTGTAATAGACAAGGATTTATTTCTATTCTTTTTGTTTATTAATTGAAGGGTGGGAGCAACAAAGTGTGTCAGTGCCAAAATGCATATGTCAAGATGAATTAGGAAAAGTTAATAAAACTATGTAATGCGGCAAAAGTTAGCTTGAAAAAAAAACACTGAAAATCATTTAAAAAAATACATTTATATAAAAACATGTCAAAAAGTAAGTACTATTTCTTATAAAAAAATAGATACGTGGTGAGTGCTAACACGAGATTATTTATTTTAAAGCACTAAAAAAGTGTCGAATTCACTATTTTGCTGCTTCCAGCACTATTTTTAAAAACTTCTTTCACTCTTAGAAGGTTATTGTAAAAATCTGGGTGCAGTGGATTGTTGAGATGAGGTATCACGGAACGTAGCCTTTTTTTCCTATTTTGAAAAGCTCTAGCTACATAGCTATGCGATAATTTTTAGAAAATTTATATTTTTATGGCATGTTCTCATATAGTTAAAAATTGTCCGACCACTCTTTTTTTGAAACGATTACATACATTTATTTTCTTGTTACAGAGTATTTAGGAACACTTCAAATAATTTTCCACTTTAATTTGAAATATTATTAATTTTATCACTTTAAAACAACAAGAACTTATTATTACAAACTTACAGCAGAAACAGAATGGCGAAGGCACTTGTTACCTTTCTTAGGAAATAGATCAGTCTTTTGACGGTGGCTCGATCTTTGAATTAATATACAAAGCATATTAGGAGGATTGGCGTATAGCATCCTTGTCAGAACATAGGCATTTAACACATTTCTCTGGATCTGACTGAAGATCACATATTTTGCCACTTACCCCCTTTTTTACTGCCACTTTTCAATTATTCTCTCAAAAATCTTAGCTTAATTAACTTACGTTCCGCGCCAAATTGAGACAGAACAGTTGGCATTCCTGGTGAAGTAGTAGGCAGGTTAAATATTCTTCAGAAGAAGTATAATACATCAAAATACATTACATAAAAATTAATATTAATTCAGTATTTTAGTTGCGTCTTTTATATTATTTACTGCTAGCGCAGAGCTTATTGTTACAAGCATAGTATGAAATGCAACAGCGTTTCTTACCGCTGGCGCAAAATCTCGCCACATAATAACAGTCACGTTTTGCATATACATTGTATGTCCATTCCGTTAATTAACTTCACCATATTGTCAGAACGCAAGAATTAAAAATCCGCCCTAATAGTGGAACAAATGGTTTTCTTGGTTCCCTCACCATTTAATTGAGGGGAAAGTATTTGCCTTCGATCAGGCCATATAATGCCGTCTACCACGGTAGTTGAAAAATAAAATATAGCTGTTTTCATAGTGTAAAATTGGTATTAGTTGACGATATTGTGAACTAGTTAAAATCATTAATTAAATATCACCCTGTCGCAAGTTTGAACTTGAACTTGAAAAATGTTATATAAACATTCACTGTTAATTATAAACAATTTGATCGGTCGACGGGAGCGACTTTAATCCTTAATGATGCAGCCGTCAGCATTTTGTAACATATAAATACGCCGGCAAACGCCGAGTTAATTAGACTTTCGGGTCTCTCAAACCGCTCAATTAGTCGCTGGGCAGTACACAGGTACGTCCACTTCTAGTTGTTCTATCCCACAACCCCCATAACTGAGAACACTTATACACAAGTATAAGGTTGTCAGGTCCTTGCCTAACCTGGGTGAACGTATGCATAGGTATACGGCATTCGGGGGCTACTAAAAAGTATAGAGAGAGTCGAATTTATGAAGTATCAGAGCTTCTAGTGAAGGGATAGTTTTTGGGGAGTTTCAAAAAGTAGTGAAGGTGCCTTAGCAATTTGTGATAACTTAAAAAGACTTACCTTATAAATATCAGAACAAATACCTAAATAAAAGACAAGCCGCTCACATAAACTTTATTAATAAAATAGTGACGTCGCTTGCTAGACAAACTTTGAACTAAGCCTCCCTCGAGAAGACATGCATTTCATATTAATTGGGTATAGTGTAAACTCTTAATTCATCTATAATCTTAAACACGCCTTTATTAGTATACAATCTAACCGTTGTTAAGTTTGTTTGTAAATAAACTTGTTATTGTTTTTATCGATGTGTCTCCTTTATTATCTCTTCTCAACTTGACGTAGTGCGTTCCTAAATCTGAGTTACTCTCCTACACGCTAAGTAAGGCGTGTCGTCACCGATAAAAAATACAAATCGTGACAATATAATTCCGAAAGATCGAGTAATTATTGAAGCTGGTTGGTAGTACTCGAGTCAAGCGATGTACTGTACTCATAACACGTTTGTTTATCTCCTTGCGGACAGACTATTTAGTTAATTAAATTAGGATTCGGTATGTTAAAATCTTGGAAAGTTGTTTCCACAATAATTGACGGTAAAGTGTTGCTATACTGAACACGAGATACGCAATCTGTGTTTCGATTGGTCAGTCTATAGTGCTGGTAACCATGTCTGGCAAAAAAGACTCAACTTCCTTCGCCTCCAATTCTAAGAAAGTTCATGTCGTCACTTTTTTTTAAGTCAACCGGTCAGCCGTAGGGTCATGACAGGAAAGTTTCAAAGTACCTTTGTGAAGCTATTTTCCGACCCATATTTTTGGAATTTTATGGCGTATCTTTTGGCTTTGGTTGCTGGTTTGAGCTTAGATTCCACTCCTCTACAGGAATTTAACACTGTATTTGTCAGGTGAGTTGACTTTAGTTTGTTTAAGTGTCGAGTGTTGTAGAAGTTCTGTCTCGACCATCTTTTGGGGCAGATAGCATCAGCCGATTCCGGTAAAAATTTTATTTTTTTTATTAATCTTTGATTAATTTTCCTTATTTATTTCATGCTATTTTATTTAATTTTAATTGCCATATCACTGCTTCACAGTAAACTTTTCTATTTTTTTTCTTTCTTTGATATCTTATTTTCTTTGTTCAACCTGTAAATGTTTGCCTCGATATACGCGGAAATTACAATATGTTTCTGACCCGATTAATTCTTCCGCACGATCCAGTTTTTTCGGTCGAACCAGTTTTATAGTACCGGACAAGTCTTTTTTGGGCCGTACAGGTTTTTCTTACGACCGGACGGGATTTTCCGACCGGAGAAGTATTCTTTTACGACCGGAGAAATTTTCGTACTAGGGAAGATTTTGTTCATTTGCTTACCTGAAGAGTGCGTATCGTGTCATTTTCGGGGTCCAGCAGATACAAATCGTGATAGATTTAGTTTACTTAACATCTTTCAGGGGACATAATGAGTCAAAAGATTTGATCGGTTGAATTTCAGAACATGTCACAGAAACAATAGAAAAGGAAATATTTTTTTCCGTCCAAGCTAACTGTTTTTTTCCAATTGAGGAACTGCAACATAGTGAATCAGTGAATAAAGATCACTAAGAATATGTTATCCATTTGTTATAGGAAGATTCAAATAAACTCATTGTTTGTTGAAATTTTCAATATTTTATTTTGCACTCTAACGTTGCTCCATTACTTGGGAGTGAATATTAGCATATTTCGAACCTATATATACATCTTAAGTTTCTTATTCAGTTTGTTTTGGTAAATTAAATTATAATAAACAAAGCGGGTTAATTTATAATACCAAATTGGTACCCTTTTCTTTAAATATTTCAAATTTCTAGCTATAAAAGCTTGAATAGTGTTTTTAAAGTATCCAACATATATAGCACAAGCAAAGCAAAGCAAAGTTCAGCACTGAGTTTTCCAAATCCGGAACACTGATGCGAAATTGGGAAATAAATGAGAAAAGTTTTATTGACATAATATTAACATTACTTTTCCCGGGAGGTCTGAATTTTCGTATACCCGTAAGGAAGTATCGTCTGAGAGCGTTTATAAACTTTTCACATCGAAATGTCTGGTGTTTAACTTAAATGTTCGCTCTTAGTAAGTTTAATCATGCTGACCCAATAATTATTAGGCGGTAGAAAGATATCATATAGATACCTACAAGATTATTTATTATTTAAATTACAAATAAATTTTTTATCTTTGGAATTAGGTGCGTAAATATTTTCTGTCAAAAAAAAGGGAGTTCATTATGTTTTTCATCTAAATTTGATGGATATTTCATATCTACTTCGAATACGTAACCATACTCAGCATCAAAGACATATAAAAAAAATATACCGATTTGTTTACTAAATATGAACATTGTTCCCCTACTTTTTTCCCCTCTTATAAAATAGTACGCAAGCCCTAGTATTACTTACCGCCCCTGCGGCGCTGTTGCCGATGACACCTAAGAGTATGTCTGTATCATGAAAAATCGGAGCTAGTTTTTAATACCGTTACAGAAAAATAACATTTATTAGAAAATAGAGCATGTCAAAATATAAGTTTTTCGCTTTAAAGTATACCTTGCATATTATAATACTAACATATAAACATTTATAATACAAAACTTGAATCAAATAGAAAACACAAAAAAATATGAAGTGTTATACCTATTTTTGGTAAATTTTCAGTGTAACAACAATTGGAATTTTGTAAAAACGTTTTTTCTTCTATATTTAGACACTTTTAAAAGGCGTTTTTGACCATTAAAGTGTTGCGCAATTGTTTGGTTATCCCACAAGAAAGGGTTAGTTTTGTTTGGTTGTGTCACCATTTCTGCTCCTCAAAAGTCGAACTTTTGAGGAGCTGAAATGGTTGTACGCATGGTCCTTCGCTCGCTCCGGGGGCACAACCAAACAAAACTAACACAAAATAACCCAAGGTATCCCCAAGATCAAGAAAAAAAAACTTCAAAAAACATTTGCATTCTTGACTGACAATTATTTTTTTTATATTGGGTATGCCTTGAGTTAGTTTGGGTTAGTGTTGTTTGGTTGCGCCCCGGAGCGAGCGAAGCGAGCGAAGGGCTACACGTGAAATGGAACATTTATTTTTTACATTAATTTGGGTTAGCTCGGGTTAGTTCTTGTTGGCTACGCCCCCGAATCGAGTTACCCCGTAAGAAAAGGTGAAACCTTTGGCAACATTGTACGTCAGATGCCAAAAATTTCCTGATTTTTACACTTCAGCTCCTCAATAGTCAAACATTGGGTCATTATTGTGGGATAACCAAACAATTGCGCAACATTCTAATGGCGTCTAAATAAAGAAGAAAACATTTTTAGGAAATTCCAATTGTTATTAAATTGAAAAATTACCCTATTTTCCGCTAGAAACGTTATGCAAACTGGGCCCTTTGTCACTACTTCACCACTTCTTTTTATTTTTTTTTTACATTATATTTCTAAACAGTTTTTTTTCTTGATTTTGAGTATGTCTTGGGTTAGCACCTGGTTAGTTTCCTTTTCTTGAGCCCCCGTAGCGAGCGGAGCGAACGGAGGGCCTGTAAATAGTGAATTTAGGCATGGTGCTGAGAGTTATGGGATAGTCTCCAGACATAAGTGATTTGTTCCCGGATATTACGAAATGGGGTGTGTCTGTGGAAGACTCGATGTCGGACCACAGATACATCAATACAGAACTGGGCCCTTCCTCAGCGAGAGCTGAGGAGGTTAGGAACCCCAAAGCAACCAACTGGGACCTCTATAGGGAGGAGCTAAGTTGGCGTCTAAGGGACATGCCGAGGAAGTACCGGGCCTCCGAGGAGCTGGATGACGCCGCAAGGTGGAGAGGATCATCCATGGCCGGGGCTTTCGCAAGCAGCTGCCCCGTGACTAAGCGGCACTGTAAAGGGAAAACTCCTTGGTGGAATTCCACTCTGGAGAACCTTAGGATACAGCTGAGGAGGCTCTTTAATAGGGCTAGACACAGCGGGGTGGATACTGACTGGGACCTATATAAAGAGGCTCGGGGACAGTACAAAAGAGAGCTGAGAGGATCGCGAAGGAGTGCCTGGAGGGCCTACTGTGGAGGGGTATCCCAAGCCCCGGCCGCTGCTAGGCTCTGCAAGGTGCTGTCAAGGGATCCACTCGTCAAATTGGGCAGTGTCCGTAAGCCAGGTGGAGGCTATACGTCGTCACCGGCGGATACTCTGCACCAGCTACTGACCACACACTTCCCAGGCTCAACAGCCATGGGCCGGGGAGGTGAGGGCGGGGCCGGGTTCAGCATTAGAGCTGACTATGGCACTGCCAAAAAGATGGTCACCTACAATAGGCTAAGGTGGGCGATCGAGACCTTCGCCCCGTTTAAGGCGGCAGGTGAGGATGGGGTCTTTCCAGCGCTGTTGCAGCGTGACGGAGGACTTCTTAGCACGCCGCTGATGGACCTTTTCAGGGCTTCTATCGCACACGGGTACGTGCCGGAGCCCTGGAGGCACAGCAGAGTGGTGTTCATTCCCAAAGCGGGAAGGAACGACTATACTGATACGAAATCGTATCGACCTATTTGTCTCACCAGCTTCTTGATGAAGACACTAGAGAGGCTGGTGGACCGATACCTTAGGTAGTGGGTGGCTCTAAGAGCCCCTCTGAGTCCGGAACAGCACGCATATCAAACGGGCAGGTCGGTGGACTCGGCTCTTCACCACCTGGTATCCAGGCTGGAGGAGGGGCTGGGAGGCGGACGGCTATCCGTGTGCGTGTTTGCGGATATTGAAGGAGCCTTCAATAACACAGCCGTGGGCTCGATCTGCCGATCGGTGGAGCGAACGGGGGTGGGTCCGGTCATAACGAGCTGGATCCGCTCCATGCTCACCGGGCGGGGGGTCGAGGCTAGGCTGGAAGATGAGGTGGTTAGGGGGGGTTCTGTCCCCCCTCCTGTGGTGCCTAGTGGTGGACGAGATCCTACGTACCCTGAGAGTAGAGCATGGGGTCTATGCACAGGCCTATGCAGACGACGTCGTGATTATGGCACAAGGTACCGAGGTGGGAATATTGCAGAGGCTTCTGGAGGAAGCACTGACAAGGTTCTCACAGTGGTGTAGGGATAACGAACTCAGAGCGAATCCCAGCAAGGTAGAGATGGTCATCTTTACCAGAAAAAGGAAGTTGGAGGTCTCTCCCAACATCGCGTTGGAAGGGACCCCTCTTGTGGCGAAGAAATGCGTCAAGTATCTGGGTGTCTGGTTGGACTCCAAACTGATCTTTCAGGAACACATTCGGCTCAAGACCGCGGCGGCGCTCAGTGCCTTGTGGGCTTGCCGTAGGGCGCTGGGAGGGACCTGGGGACTTGGGCCGAAAACTATGCTATGGATATACAGGACGATGATCGCTCCGATGCTCATGCACGGATCGGTTGTTTGGTGGCCAGGATCCATGAAAATGGCGTCCAGACTAGTGCTGGACAAATTACAGCGACTTGCATGCCTCTGCATCACCGGGGCTATGAGGACGGCACCCACAAGGGCCCTGGAGGTGCTGGTGGGGTTGCCCCCGTTGACGGACCGGGTGAGGCACGAGGCAGCCAGGCCGGCCATGAGATTGGCTGACGTGGGGATGTGGAGGGACAATGGCTCCTGCTGGGGCCATTGTGGTCTATGGCGAGGCCTGTCTGGGGACCTAGCCATCCTGGGTATGCCAGGTGACGCGATGGTTCCTGAGATAGGCTTCCCCGAGGGGCTAAACTTCATCTTCCCTACAAAGGAGGACTGGACGGAGGGAAGGATGGGAACCTGGGATGGGCTAGTCTGGTTCACAGACGGGTCCAGAATGGGAACACTGTCCGGAGCAGGTGCGTACTGTGAGGCTCTGGGGCGGGAATTATACGCCTCGCTTGGCGAGCACACTACGGTTTTCCAAGCGGAAATTTTCGCGATCATGATGGGGGTCTGGGAGTCGTTAAGGCTCAATGTCGGTCGCAGGAGGATTTTCTTCTGCTCTGACAGCAAGGCCGCACTCATGGCGCTGAAGTCGGTCCGTACGCGCTCTCTGTTGGTGAGGGAGTGTAGAAGCTGGCTGATTGAACTTGCAAAGCGGAAAAAGGTTACGCTGGTCTGGGTACCGGGACACTCGGGTGTACTGGGAAATGAGACAGCTGACGCCTTAGCCAGAGAAGGCTCCGCACGCGGATACTTGGGGCCTGACCCCTGTGTGGAGATCGCCCAGTGTGTCCGCGAAGGAGCTTTGGAGGCCTGGCTGGAGGGTCGGGCGGAGGAGGTATGGCGGACGGCTCCGGGGATGAGACAGACGAGGCTCATGATACATGGGCCTGCGAAGAGTCTCGCCAAGGGGCTGTTGTGCCTACCTAGGAAGGAGTGCAGGGCCCTGGTAGGATTCTACACCGGGCACTGTAGGCTTAGACGGCACCTGACCCTGCTGAGAATTGCAGAGGAGGCGGAGTGTAGATGGTGCATGGAGGACGACGAGACTCCATACCATCTACTTACGGAATGCCCCGCCTTTGCGTGGGCAAGATTCAGAATCTTTGGCGTGACGTCGGTCGAGCCAGATTCAGTGCGTCGTGTTAGTCTGAAGGAGATGCGGGCTTTCTTAAGGAGGACCGGCATCCTGGAGGTTCTCTAATGCGGGCTGGGGGCACAACGGGCCCAATTGGTGGCCTAAGTGCAAGGCCCGCTAGGGGCCACCCCTTCCATACTGATACTGATACTGATGGGTATAAGCTGCGGTTGTAAAAACTAAAAGAAAACACGTTTGTTGTTATTATTTTAAATTTTACATAAGTCTAAAGAAGGCAAACGGAAAATGCGTTTGGAATTTTCTTATGCAAATAAAGATCTAAAATAGATGATGGTCGTCATATTAAAAGCATGTATATGAGAAAACAGTGCGCGTCTTTAATGTTCCTCCTTCCCCCCTTACTAACTTTTAAAACGCTCATTTGTTTGTTACAAAATGTAGGCGTACCAAATAGCAATGGTTAAAATGGCGCACAAGCACCATGTTGTAACTTTTAAATAGAAAGGTGTGTCTTGCGATACCTCATTTCAATCGTGTCATTGAGTACTTTATGTTTTCATAATATTAAGGTACGGTTTCGGTATAGCGTTTAATCGAGGCGTTTAAGCGAATCGATTTAATCGTGTCGATTAGTCGCTAGATATGGTCTATGTTGTAGCGACAACTCAGTGCGCTTTTTAAAAATCAGAAGTTTTTTCTTTTCGAGACTGTCATATTTCATATAGTAATTGCAAAATGGATGATGAGTTGTTTGCTGCAGCACTTACATATTTAATAGAATAAGAAGAAGAGGAAGATGATGTGTTATTATTAAATTCCCTCTTTCGACATACTTAAAAACTTTCAGATGCACAACACGTCATAAAAACGAAAGCGTCTGAGATTCGCGCACGATTTAATTGCCTTCGAACCAATTCGATATATAAACGCGTCGTAAATGCGCGATTTGAAGCGACTTGTCGATGTAAGTAGACCGCATGTTGGTAAACGCATAAGAGCAAATGATGCGTTTAGTGGAAGCGTGTAAACGCTTCGATTAAACGCTATACCGAAACCGTACCTTTAGACGGTTTTATTACCATTCAAAACAACATGGAGGCGTTTTTAAAACTGACAATTTTTCATTTTTGACATGTCATAAAACCCAAACGGTTAGAGAATTACGGTTTGCACTTTCCCTCTTAACTTTTTAGGAGCTATTCTGTCATATAAATTTTAAGCACTGTTACCTGTCAATTTTTTTACATTAGGGGTTCGCGAGACCGAGACCGAGACCAAGACCTGGCAAGTCTCGGTCTTGGTCTCGAAGAAAAAATTTTGTCTCGGTCCCGGTCTCGGGTCTCGAAGCTCAAGACCGAGACCGAGACTACCTTGGTCTCGGTCTTGTCTCGGTTTGGTCTCGGTCTCGGTTTGAGCAAATAAAACGTAATTAAATAATTTACTGTTTTATTTCGTTAATAACACAAACGTTACTTCGGAATATTAAGTTAAATGAAACATCTAATAAATGTCTTTTGTGTATCAGTTCTTGATGTAGATGTGATATTAGGGATAAACTTCTTAAATAATTTTACATTTTTTGTTTGCAACAGTTGTTTGGATAATAATAGTTAACTTAAATAGGTACCTACTAATATTTTAATATATTTCATGTTAGTTTCTAAATTGTTGTTTTGATATAAAAATGCTTACCTCTAATGTAGGTAGGTATACAAGTGATAGGGATTTTTAAGTATGTATACATAAAAACTAGGTACCGATTTATGTCAATTTTGTTGTCAAAGTCAACGCTTTTTCTACTTATTTTTTACATTTGTTATCAGTTGTAGCGTATGAATGGCTACGCTACAACTGATGTCATTTTCAAACATTCTGTATTCTATGGAAAAAATTATTTTGAAAACTCTTAAAATTTAACGGTATACAGGGTGTCGCGAAATTAGTGGATGAAACATCAACCATGGATTTATCGGTCAAATATAACTAAAATTGTTCTTATAAATATATATATCGGGAAGGGAGCTAGAGCCTCTTTAAAATGGACCCCTGAATATGGTTTTCTTTAATTATTTCCGAAACGGTGTAAAATAGAGTTTTAAAATTTTGGGATTCTACTAACTTTAATATTCTGAATTTAAAAATAGAATTAAAAATAAAAAATTTTAGTCAGGTGTGAACATTTTAGGGGTGAATTTAAAAATTAACTTTTTTTTTGGGCTAACTTTTTTATATATTTTTTCTTCAAATTTTGAAAATTTGATTTTTTTTTCGCAAAAAAAATGTCTTTTAGTTTGTTTCGCTAGGACGCAGCGTTTTTGATAAAATCGGATTTTAAAGTATACTGACTGCCAAAAACGGGTGTAAAATGAAGGTTATAATTTTTGATATTCTCCAAAAATTC
This sequence comes from Pissodes strobi, assembly GCA_016904865.1. Taxonomy (NCBI): domain Eukaryota; kingdom Metazoa; phylum Arthropoda; class Insecta; order Coleoptera; family Curculionidae; genus Pissodes; species Pissodes strobi. The sequence continues at coordinate 84,213 of MU182359.1, read as the reverse complement.
CTTTTGACGTTACAAAACTTCATATTATTATAAAATAGTAGAAACACTTGTTTCAGAAAAACAGACAGATTTTCAAAATTTGATAAACTATAGCATTCAATTTACACCCGTTTTTAGCAGTCGGAATACATTTATAATCCGTTCTTCTCAAAACCCTGCGTCCTAATGATACGAAATAAGAGGCACTTTTTTACGTATTCAAAATTTGAAAAGAAAATAAAAAAATAGCCCACAAAAAAGTTGACGTTAATTTTTTAGATTCACTCCCAAAATGTTAAGCACCTGACCTGACTAAAATTTTCTATTTCTTATTCCATTTCCGAATTCTAAATATTAAACTTAGCTTAGTTAGGGGAATTCCAAAATTTTAAAACTCTATTTTTCACAATTTTGGAAATAATTAGAAAAAAAAAAACATCTTTAGGGGCCCACCTTTAAGACGCCCTACCTCCGATATGTTTTTAGAAAAAAATTTAAGGTATTTTTGATCAATAACTACAGGGCTAATGCTTCGTCCACTAATTTTGGGTCACTCTGTATAGGTATACGTTATATACTGTATAAGTGGATATGGTCAAAGGTGGCCATTCATCTTTTAATATACTAATCTGACACGGTTGTACCAGAAGCAGATGTCCAGTTCATTTAATGGATACGCGATGTTTTATTATAGAAAAATGTGAAAACTCATAGCTGTTTATTGCTTGGAAATGACTCAAAATAAGTTATCTACATAATTACATATTATGTACAGGGTGGCTCGAATTTGTGTCTATGTATGGGGAACTCGAAAACCGTAAGAGATACAGCGTCGGTCAAATTAAAGCAAAATTGCGCATTTAGGTGCCTAACAATATGCTGTTTAGAAAATTTAAAAATTCCGAGTATTTACGGAGATATCCGAAAAAAACCGAAATTTTGAAAAATCGTTTTATTTTTTTCCTGGGCTTATTTAAAAACGGATTTCAAATCTAATCGCACTTTTGCATTGCCACTTTTTCCGCTCTATCCAATGATGATATCCAGTTTGAAATCCGACGTTTCATCTTCAAGGGATCATCATCAACTTTCTTTTTTTAAATACGAACTTATTTTTTTTTTTTCGTTTTTCAGGTGGTATTGGCGCTATTAATATGAGTATGTGTTTTTATTTTTTTCTTATTTTTTTATTATTTTTATTTTATATATTTTGCTTTGGCATGATTTTATACAATTTAGTTTAATATTCTCGTAAGAAATAATTTTACTATTTTTTATTTTCTCCAATTTTCCACTTAATACAAAAAACAAAAATAAAATATTTTTATAGAATATAAATATTTCAAAAGTACCTACCTTAAAATGTTTAAAATTACGCCAGAGCAACATATATAATTAAAAAAATAATAATAAAAATAAAAAAAACACAATCATATTAATAACGCCAATACCATCTGAAAAACGATAAAAAAAATTAAAGTTCGTATTTAAAAAAAAGAAAATTAATGATGATCCCTTGAAGACGAAACGTCGGATTTCAAACTGGATATCATCATTGGATAGAGCGGAAAAAGTGGCAATGCAAAAGTGCAATTAAATTTGAAATCTGTTTTTAAATAAGCCCAGGAAAAAATTAAAACGATTTTTGAAAATTTCGGATTTTTCCGGATATCTCCGTAAATACTCGGAATTTTTAAACTGTCTAAAAGGCATATTGTTAGGCACCTAAATGCGCAATTTTGCCTTCATTTGATCGACACTGCATCTCTTACGGTTTTCGAGTTCCCCATACATAGACACGAATTCGAGCCCCCTGTACATAACAGTATAACATTTCTTCTAGAATCTTAAAAAGAAACAGCCCAATTTAAAATAAACAAGCGTTATACCCGGATTTGCACGATTTTTCAATTTTTTGGTTGATTGGACCCCGTTGGCATAAATTGCCAATAACATACATAAAAATTTGATTTTTTCAGAAAAATAAGTTTTGAAAATTCAACAAATAAAAATATTTTTCGAGACCGAGACCGAGACCGAGAGTCTCATTACCTTGGTCTTGTACTTGGTCTCGGTCTCGATCGGTAAGTCTCGGTCTCGGTCTCGATTCTAATTCTTAGGTCTCGGTCTCGGTCTCGTTTTCGAGACCGAGACAAGACCGAGACCGAGACCGTAGTCTCGCGAACCCCTAATTTTGACATTTTTTGGCAGGAATGAAATGTATCATAGCCTTTAAAAATACAAATCGCATTTCTCTATATTAAACCGGCCGGATTTAAATTCTATAAAACTATAAATTATTTAAAAGATACAGAAGATTTGCAGCATGACATCGATCAACTTTTTGAGTGGTGTAATGAAAATTATTTATACTTAAATGTCGAAAAATGTAGAGTTATTTCTTTTACTAGTTACTTACTTATAATGTTAATTCTGCTAATTTAGAAAGAATCTTCTTGGTTAAGGACTTAGGCATTTGGTTTGATTCTAAATTGAACTTTTTGGATCGTATATAGATAGCTGTAAACAGTGCATTAAAAATGTTAGGTTTTATGATTCGTACTTTGAAAGATTTCAATAATTATATTGCAAGATTTATTTTGTGCTATTGTTGGATCTGTACTGGAATATGCAGTTCCAGTATGGTGTCTATACTATTCTACCAGTAAAAATAAAGTTAAAAGAGTGCAAAAAAAAATTTTTAGATTTATTGCATATAAATTAGGTATAACATATAATATAACTATGATGATATTATGCAACTTTTTAATCTCCGCTCTTTGCATTATAGACGTCAATATTTTGATTTATGTACTCTATTTAAAATGGTTAATAATGTGATCAATTCTCTGGAATTACTGCAGCTGGTGGGACTGACTCCATCTTCCACAAAGATCTCTTAGGAATTCACACACATTTGTTACATATCATAGAACTAACTACGGTGTAAATACTCCATTATGTCGAATATCAAAATTGGCAAATGAAAATACAAGTAAAACAAATATAGATTTCTTTAATATCAAATGTAATAAATTAAAAAAAATTGTTATGGAATCTTACAAGACTTAAATGATTGTGAGTTTCAATCTGGGTGATTAAATATTTTCTTTTGTTGTTTACCATCTAGGTAATTATATTATAACAAATGATATCAAATAATACTGAATATATTTTATTTTCTATTGTTAATAATTTATTTACTACTTGTTAAATAGTTGCAAGTTCTTGTGCAGTATTTTGTGGCTCTTTTTTGTATATGCTAAAAGCGTTAACAAATATTCCGTTATATTCTATTCTATTAATCCTCTAATCAATTATCAATTAAACCTAAATTGTTTTTTTCCCGAAATGTGACTTAAAATTTATTTTTTATTAGTTATGTGTATATTTCATTATTAATAAATTATTCTTTTGTGACTAGTCATTTTCATTTTCTGCTTGACAGCAGGCGTATTTCCATTGAAATAAGCTTGCATTTTACCTTGACTTTAAACAAGTGTCCCCTAAAATGTTACGCCTATGGTGCGCCGCCGGGAGAAACATGGCGCAGGCGCATCATTGTGGGCGTACATAAATAAAACATAAATGAAATCTTTCGGGCCCTTAGGCCGCCATCTTCGTAGTTTTTCATTCTTTATTTTATCCCCTCTTCACGTTAATATTTTTAATGTTGGCATTCAAACATTTGAAGACCATAAGTAAGAAATAGGCTAAGTGCCAAAATAATCAAAGGGAGTTATTAAGTAGAAACATTTTAATAGCAACATTTTTAAACATTTGAAATTAACATTAAATTTAAAGATATAAACGATTACGCCCAAACATCCTATACAAGAAAAAAAAAACTTATTTAATTCTAATAAGCACTAAAACAAAACATTTTACACTCAAATTTGTGAAAAGAGCTAAGTGCCACACATTTTTAACAAAGAGCTTTGCCACTTAAGAAATATTAATATAAAAATATTTGTGCTTTTGATCCACGAATACTTTATACACTGATAAAATGTTAAATTTCACGTTCTAAAATCAACACGTGTTCATATAAACGTCCGGGGAAACACTGAGGTTTCCCGATTAATCCCGATAACGAATAAAAACTAAATCATAAACATGGCACTTAGCATGTTTCTAATTTAACAGTGGCGGTACATAGCAGATAAACCAAATGTATACGTCAACCGTAACGACGGTATTCGTCTTGGCACATAGCGTATTTGATATGTTATACTTACTGGTATTTATCATCTTTCTACGGAAAAATTTCAACTTACCATTTTTTGGCACTTAGCCTGTTTCTTAGTTATGGCACAAACAATATAGCTATATTGTTTGTGGTTATGGTCTTCATTTGGTAATTTATGAATGACCTACTCCGTCTGTTGTTTTTTATACATCTTTGCTCAGCGTCGTCTGGCATTGATAATAAATCTAGAGACACTATGTTTCTGTCATCCAACTGAATTCACTTATAGGTAAACATTGACTCATACTGTGTACATACCATACAAGTTAGTGGTATCTAAGTACATTACCTATGATATAGGTTTCGCGTGATTTGAAAGAAGAAGCTTTTCGAACACTGCAATGACATATACCACCTGTAACATTATTTTTAAATAAATGTAACGTGTCAATAGAAAGTTATCGCACAAGTAAATAAGGACAAGCAGTATTAAAGGCGGTTTTATTTTGACATTTGCACATGCGCAGATGTGGCGGGGCCTAATATTTCCCTTAATAAGGATAGTGCCTGACTTTATTTATGCAGTCTTTAGGTCGTCCTTATATTCTCCTTATTTCACGTATCAGAGAAGCTCGGGTAAAAACGTACATGTTTGTCAGTTCCTCCATGGAATCAAATTGTTTTAGTGTTGATTTTTTTTATACTGTTCGAGAAACACAACCTCCTTACGTTCTCTGTAATTTATGCTTAGATTTGGTAGTTTGGAAAAAATATCAGAAAAATGCCAAGACAACTGACAACAAAAAATTAGGTTAGAAATAAGAGGAGCAAAAAATAGAATAGAAACAAGGCATTTGCAATAACTCTAAATGCAACAACAAAATACAGTACAGCAGTATTTTAATAATGTCGACCTTAATACTGTTTGACAGTAATAAAGCAAACTGCGATAACTCTCTAATATCAGTTAACGATTCTAATTTTACACGTGTGGTTTTTAATATGACATCCCAACTTAAATCTGGGGAAGTATAATATTGTGCAGGATCTAATTTGTAAATGTTAAGAGGTACATTTCGAAATGCTCAAAAAATCAGTTATTATAAGAATGTCAGATAATAAATCAATTTTAGTGTAATCCAATAAATTTTGACAATTAAATTAGTTCCAATTTTGTATTGATCTTTCATAATCTAAAGGGCTTAGAGGCTCTTCTTTTAGCTTATCGTAAAGATGTTCAATTGATTTTCATATAATTTACCCATGGAATCTACGTAATACTCCTTTTTCCCCAATCAAAATGTCTGGTGTTTAACTTAAATGTTCGCTCTTAGTGAGTTTATTCATGCTGACCCAATAATTATTAGGCGGTAGAAAGATATCTTATAGATATCCACGTGATTATTTAAATTTATTGGGGTCTTAATAAGCTTTAAAAGTCTCTTAATAAATACAATCTCGTTGTATTTTACAATAATATTATTTTTTCAAACGCAGGAAAAAGCTCCGTTATGCTCTTATAAGCCGAGTAATAATTTATCCCGTTCTGGTGGATCCGAAAGATAAATGAGAAAAGTTTTATTAAGGTAATTTCTCAAGATGGTCCGAAGAATTTTAAATCTTTTCGAGGGTCGGCTTTCGACTTGTTCGTATACTTATATATTTGTTCATTATGTACTGTTTGAAGCGTGTATTTTCTAAAGGGTCTAGGTTCCATTCTTTAGTTTAACAATTTTTACTTCTAAAACGTTCTATGTGCCAGCGGCAATGTTTCTGTAAAGGCACTAAATGCCATGAAATTATTTGATGCCATAAATTTTGACTAATATACTACTTCGAATTTGTGCCAGTATTATTTTGACATTTAAACTGCCTTGTAGTGGCGGATCGTCGGAATAGGCAGGTTAAATATTCTTCAGAACAAATGTAATAAATAAAAATACATTACGTAATAGCCAATATTAATTCAATATATTTTAGTTTCGTCTTTTATATCATATCGCGCTAGCGCTGGCGCGAAGCTTATTGTTGTGCACAGAATGAAATACAACGCTTCTTACCGTAGGCGCAAAATCTCGCAACTATACTAGAATAAGTTTCTTTTTCGAGCGCCTTAGAAAAAAATTACATATTGTAGCATTGCACAAACCAAAAGACGAGACAGAATCTAAATGAACCACGGCCTACAATGCTAAATGTAGTTTTGTCTTTTGAGCTTTCGTCCCATGAAATCTGCCAAAATGCTTTACGTAAATCTATAGATGGAATATATTTTGCATTACGCAAGGAACTTAGAATTCTGTCTATATTCGGTAAGCAGTAACTATCGAACCTTGTTACACTATTTAGAACGCGACCATCATATACCAGTCTGTATTCCCCGCTTGATTTCTTTACTAAAAAAACTGATGAGGACCTAAGACTACTTACTTAAAAAGACAAAGTCTGTCATTCATAATTTTCTAGAAAACTGTATCGTAAAGCACAGACTGCGACGTGCGTATTTATCAATGAAACTGTGGTACAGAAAGTGGCTAGTGGGTAAACAAACATAGGCGTAGCATTTTAATTTTTCGTAATATTTTTTCTTTCACCAAAATTCAAATCTAAATCGATTACGCAAAAACTAAAAATGGGAATAAATTAAATCTGAATATTGAAATATTGGGAAATTTGAGACCGACAATTTTCAAGTTTGGAAACGAATTTTTTAGCACATAATTTAAATTTGATTGTCTTGAGTAGGAATGCTATTTAAATGTATTGAAAAGTCTTTATTAATATTTTTGAGGGATATTAAATTATAAAATATTAAAAGTCAATAAAGTTCCATCACCATACCTCCAATTTTTTTGTTCAGACTCATTGGGTATCAAAACAGGTATGAAAAAAAGGTATCGACAATTTCGAATACCAAAACTCTGGCACGCGCAGCCACAGAATTGACGTATGGAGTATGGAACGTATGGAAACCGGTTTAAATGACTAAAATAAATTGGAACTAACTGAAAGTAACCGAAACTTGTTTGACTGACTAACCAAAAGTAACAAAAAACACCAAAACGGGCTCAAACGTATAGGAACAGATTAAAAATATGGAAGTAAGTTAAAACAACCCAAATAAACTGAATTTTGCCGACTAACCAACACTAACCAAAAACATTAAAATTGGTCATAATTAAGGTATCGGAACCGGTTCAAATGATTAAAATAAGTTGGAACTAACTCAAAGTAACCGAAAGTTGATTGAATGACTAACCAAAACTAACTAAATGAAGCAAAACGGGCTAAATCCTATCAGAACACATTAAAAATGTTAAAGTAAATTAAAACTAACCCAAATTAACCGAATTTTGCCGATTAACCAAAAGTAAACAAAAACGTTAAAATTGCTTATAGCGTACCGGCACCGGATCAAATGGCTAAAATATATTAAAACCAACTGATATTTATCGAATGTTGATTGAACAACTACCCCAAAACTAACCAAAAGCACCAAAATGAGCTAAAACGTATCGAAACAGATTAAAAATATTAAAGTAAGTTGAAACTAACCCAAAATAACCGAATATTAGCGACTAGCTAAAATGAAACAAAGACATTTAAATTGGTTATAATACTAACTGAGAGTAACCGAAAGTTGATTGAATGACTAACCAAAACTAACTAAAACACCAAAAACGGGCTAAAACGTATTAGAACAGATTAAAAATGTTAAAGTAAGCTAAAACTGATACAAGTTAACCGAATTTTAGCGACTAACCAAAATTAACCAAAAACATTAAAATTGTTTATAACGTACCGGTTCAAATGACTAAAATATATTGAAACTAATTTAACTTTAACGAAAGCTGATTGAACGACTAACCAACACTAACTAAAAGCGCCAAAAAGGGCTAAAACGTTTCGGAACAGATTAAAAATATTAAACTAAGTTGAAATTAACCCAAATTAACCGAATTTTGGCGACTAACTAAAATTAACCAAAAACTTTTAAACTCGCATTTAAATTGGTTATAATAACATGTCGGAACCAGTCCAAATTACTAAAATAAATTGGAACTGACTGAAAGTAATCGAAAGTTGATTGAATGACTAACCAAAACTAACCAAAAGTGAACAAATGCACCAAACGGGTTAAAAGATATCACAACAGATTAAAAATGTTAAAGTAAGTTAAAACTAACCCAAATTAACCCAATTTTGGCGACTAACTAAAACTAACCGAAAACATTAAAATTGCATATAAGGTACCGGAACCGGTTTAAATTACTAATATATATTAAAACTAACTGAACTCTACCGGTAGTTGATTGAACGACCAACCAAAACTAATTAAAATTAACTAAAAGCACCAAGAAGGGCTAAAACGTATCGGAACATTAAAAATATTAAAGTACCTCGAAACTAACCCAAATTAATCGAATTTTGGCGGCTAACTAAAATTAGTCAAAAACATTTAAGTTGGTGATAACGTACCTACCGGAACCAGTTCAAATGACTAAAATAAATTGGAACTAACTGAAAGTAACCGAAAGTTGATTGAATGACTAACTTAAAGTAACCAAAAGCACCAAAACGGGCTAAAATGTACCGGTTACAAAAATTAAAGTAAGTTAAAACCAACCAAAACGAACCGAATTATGGGGACTAACCAAAAATCTTAAATTTGATTATAACGTATCGGAGTCGGTTCAAATGGCTAAAATAAATTTAAACTAACTGAAACTAATCGAAAGTTGTTTGAACGACTAACCGAAAATGACTAAAAATAACCAAATGCACCAAAACGGGCTAAAACGAATCGGAACAGGTTAAAAATATTACAGTAATGATAGAGCTAATTATATATTAATATATTTTCCTATCTACAAGTGGAGGGTAATTTGGAGGTCTTCATATCTACACCTTTTTTTATTTATTTATTTTTTAATTATGATAATCTTTAATATTAATCTTGAAAATGCATTTCTTTAATTAAAAATATTATAAACACTCGTAAATATACAAAATATTTACTTTTTTAAACTCTTCTTTTAAAAACTATTTGAACTATAACACAAATCACATTTTTGCTTTTTTATTCATCATTTTCAATGTTCCCCCGGTTGCATCTTTGCGAAGGACTGTGAATTTTTATTAATTAAAAATTAAAGATATTGCAATACACCATAATACTAAATCAAATCGTTCATTTAAGATAGTATATACATACTTTTATCGTAATAGATGTAAAATTGCTGTTTTTAGCATTCTAATGGCGTTTAAAATGTTCCAATAATTAAATGGAGTAGGACTACTGATTAGACAGCTTTCGTAAGGAAACCTTGGTTTCTGAGAAGATTTAAGCTTTTTAAGTTTCATAATGTATCCTGATTTTAAAATAATTTGTTAACACTAATTTTATTAATTCGGTTCCATGGCAATTTAACGGAACATCTTCATATATATTGGTCCTCAAGCCAGTCCAGTAACAGTAGATGGCAAGGTTTTAAAAGTATTTATAAGCAAATATATCATTCGGTTTTCAGAAGTATGTTTATAATGCACTTTCATTTTTGATTTGCAGATATAATAAACTTGTAAAGTGTTATTAGAAGCTAACTGTCATCTACTTGTACCTGAACTAGAAACACATGCATTATTTTATTGCTTTGTATGGTCCTCGAGGGACGTCAATGAAATGACATTTAATACTAACCGATGAAACAAAAGTTTTGGAAAATTCCGACTTGTTTTCTTACAAACAATGATGAACCATGATAAAGTATTAAACACTGATTTGCCTCAAAAAATCTTACAAAGCACTAAAAAACACCACCCGATAGTAATAGATTCAAAACATGCCGTTTTACTACGACTACTACGCTATGTTGTTATTCGCCCGGAAGCGGCCGAAAGTAGACGAGACGTAGCCGAAGTAGCGGAGGCAGCCACGCGGCATTGCCACTTTTTGTTTATAGAAATTCCTCGCATGCTTGATGACAATATTTAAAATTCTAAAGTAGGTAATTACGTATGTTTTTTTATTAACTAACGTAGATTTAAATTAAGTATTTATAGAATAACAAATGTAACATGGTTCAATAAATTTAAAATAGTAAGTGCTATTTACAAACAAAATATACCTACTTGAAAGTTAAATTCACTGATTAATAAGGAAATCTGGCAAACATGCTCTTGTACCACAGTGTGTGTTAGAATGCGATCTAATTTGTGGTACATACAAAAAGTAAATAAATGTATCTTTATTATTTTATTTTATCTAATATGAGGACCAAGGACTTTGGGAAGGTTCTATAACACCTAGCTGTAACATTTCGTCCACGTCCCTATTAAAAATTTGAGACATATATGGAGACAAAGGAAAAGGTTTCTTGTGAAATGGTTTAGCATCACCGATATCTATAGTTAAAGTTAATTTATTTGTCGTACCAAGACGGTTCTTACTGTCAATTTTATCAATCGAAGCAATAGCCCTTTGAGCCCGAATCTTTTCTAAACTCGAGAGATCTTCAAGTGAGAATAAGGTATTAAAAATAAAATACGAAAAACCATCGACAGTTTTAACTCCAGAATGGATTAAACTACTTTGAAATTGCATGAACTATCACTAAAATTTACAGAAATCCTAAACTGTTTCGCAAAGTCGCATAAAAAAATAAAATTTTGCGGAAGAGAAGGAACTACTAAAGCGGTAATAACCTGACAAATATCACCAATTACTATGGGTGGGTCAACCAAGGCTTCAACAGCCTTCTCGGTTTCATCTGCAGTACTAATATTCTCTAAAGAAGCCGGATACAACTCTAAGTCGAAACGTCGCAAAATATCTAACCCTTTAATACCTGCCACGGAAGCTGTGGCCCCTGAATCAAATAACACAATCATCTGCTGATCAAATAACTTAACCGAAACGTAAGGACGATTATCTAAAGGCTTTTTAACTAAAAGTGGAGACAACTCCTTTTTCGAATTTTTTTTATAGAAATCTGAAATTAATTTGAGCCAATTTTCCCATTCAAGTTTATTAAAATAAGAGTTATTTGAATGTGAAGACTTATTTCTGGGTTTAGTGCAACGGCCTCGCCTATGCACATCCCTTACTCGTTTTTTGAACATTTTGGGCAAGCTTTAACTTTAATATTTTTCAAACCACATTTCCCTTATTTTTAAAACTAGAATTATTTCTATTTGAATACTTGCTAAAATATTTAGTTTTATTTTTATCAAATTTACTATTTGTATCATTAGTCTGAACATCATTATGCTTATCGCTATCCCTAGAGTAACCAGATTTATTTCTTGAGGACTGACTTGAATCTAAATGATTAATTTCATTAACAGGATTGCTTTTATTTTTTAAATAGGAAGCTTCTTCCAATTTTCTACATAGTTGAGATAATTCCTCTACCGTATTGAGGTAATTCCTCTACCGTATTAACTTCAATCAAAGCTAACTGCGTTATATAATCAGGTTATAAATTTCTTCTAATATGTTTAATTTTTGTTACTTCTGCAGGTGAATTTGATAAACGAGAAAATAAAATTTGAATATGAGCTATAAATACGGCTACCGTCTCATTACGCTTTTGTTTTCTATGCTTGATTTGATCCCAAAGATCATCTTCTATATCTGAATGAAAAAAATCCTTCTTTAAACGAACAACTAAAGTTTGCCAAGAATCTACAGAATTTGTAATACTTTTAAACCAAATAAAAGCGTCACCTATAAAAAGTTCAGCTGCTGAATTAAATAAGTCTTCATCTTTAACTTTTCGAGCTTGAGCTAATTCTGAGATACGTTCCAAAAAGTTATATAAATTTTTAGCATCCCCATTAAATTTAACTTGCCAATCCCCTATGGGCTGTATATTCCCTGAACAATTAACAATTGGGGCAGCAACATAAATTATAGGTTGTTGAAAATTAGAATAAGTTGAAGTAGATGGTTGATTTAAATCATTATTTATCTTATCAAATAAATCCGTTTCTAATGTAAGGCAGGTTGAAAATTATTCTTTTTTATACTCATCTGCTTCATCATCATCAAGCGGTACTGGTAACGTACGTATTCGAATAGATATATGAACGAAACGAGACTTCATTCGCAAAAACACAGAATCTTGTGAGCTACCCTCAAAGTCTGCAATGATATTAGCAAGTGAATTTAGAAATCTATCTATTTCAGCTTTTTCTGAATCAAAATCTAGCATTCCAACTAATGCTTCAGATATCTGTGATTTCTTTGATTCGCGTTCTTTATTTAACAAAGCATTCAACATTTTTCTCTTATCTGCTACAACTCGTTGAGTTACAATCGCTCTAATTTTTAGTTCATAATCTAGCTCATAATCCAAAAGATGATTAATTCGAAAAACTTCCTCTATTATGATATTTAAAAAAAAATAAGTGTTCAAAAACAGTTCAAAACGTTATCAAAAATTAAAATATAAATCAACAGAATAAGACACTGTAATTTTAACAAACTTCAAAGTTTTGCAGGAACCTGTATACTATTATAATTCAAATTTAAAATTGGTATGCGATATTGCAAAAATCAGAGAATAAAAATATACCTTAAGTTAACCAAAGCGTGTAAGTTCAACCTAAATATCTATAAACACAAGTAGTTAATATTATGCAAGGGAAATTTATTGAGCCACCTCTCCAAATATAAAATAAAAATAAGATACAATTGAAATTAAAGTGTACTCGAGCCAGCACGTTGAGGCGTCACTTCTCTATGGCAACATTTCCTAAACCCTTTTAGTAAACCTACCTATAGATTCGAACGGCAGCCAATAATACAGTGGAGAGCTAGGTTCGTGGATCCTCGGTACACTTTAACAACGATATTGGGCGCCACCAAGTTAACTGTGACTCAACTTGAAAAAAAAACTATAATGTTATTAAATCCTGAAAAGTAATTTTTGGAGGAGCTTTTCAATAAGGCATAATATTTCCCCAAAATAAATACTTTATTCTTTCCCTACTAATGAGGAGATCCTTTGATATAAAACAACAATTATATAGTACAATTACAATCACATGTTTAAAGAATAAAGCAATAGAAAAGAAGCTTACATAATATTGACTATTACTGACAAATGTCCTGCGTACCGATTAATAGCTCACTAGAATGATGGTAAATAGCGCACAGGGTTTAAAATTCATGAATTTCATTCTGCCGCAATAATATAAAATAAAATATGTGTATAATCACTCAATCTGTAGATAATCTAAATTTGCCGAGACAGCCTTGCAAAAAAAAGTTAAATGGTATGACTTACAACTTATGAAGTAGGTTTTTCTAAGTTAAATTCATTCTCCAAATTTATACCAGTGTTAGTATATATACGGTTCATGCAACTCCAGAGCACTTCAAATCATAACCTGACTTTTCCAAACTTGTTACACCACATCCAGCCGATGATAAACAATAAGAGGATGACACGCAAGCGGTGGTTTACACCTAAGACACCCAAGTAGTAGTTCCAACCCGAAACACGCTGGAAAGGATATCGCAATTAGGCAAAGCGATATACGGGTGCCAGAGCGGTACCCGTGGAGAGGACCCTAAAAACAATTGTTTGTCTTAGCAAAAAGTAAATATCTACCATTGAAATGATAACTCATAACCTAACTAGCTTTACATCTTACCTATAGATCTATCTATAGGGTTCTATGGCCACTTCCCATCCCGGTAAAGGCCAGTGGAACAAGGCATAGTGTCCATTCGAGAGACATTTCTTCAAAACCAATAACAGTCAATTATAAAGATCGGCCATATCAGAGCAACAGCATCATAATTTCTTCTAGAAAGATTGGAAAATACAATTAATTCCACCGAAGAATGCATAAAAATTTCCTGACTTACCACGTGGAGGTAGGATTCCAATAACTCAACAATAACTTATATAGGTAGCCTCCATGGCCCTGGTTCGAGTCAAAATACATAAACGTAGCAAAAATATCATAAAATAATGACCCTAACTACTTGAACCAGTCCATAAGCATGAGGCACCTCGAAAAATTCCACAAAGGACGCCGGCTTCTCGACTCCTCGCCGGTCTAACGTAAAAAGAAAGAACCCGGAACGAATTTCAACACATTGTTTTCGAAACATTGCTGCCAACTTAACTTAGTTTAAATAGCGAGTCCGAGCGCAGGAAGAACCATCCACGTCACAGCTCGGTTAATCGAACTTCTGATCTAAACCATATTCGGCAAGCATTAAGTAAATACACCTTAAAAGGAACCGTTACTTGGAAACGTCGATTCTTGAACCTGTCTAACCTAATTGTCAAAATCGTAAGACGTGCCTGTCTTACTGTTAGATTCAATCGTGAATGACACTTTGACACTTTTAAAACACGAAATCTCTTCGAAAGATGAATAAAACAAAAGGAAACAATACACCGAAGCACAATTTGATAAACGAATTATAATATACATTAGGCGACTCTTATGATCTCCAAATTGTTTGAGGTAGGTACTGCAGGCGACTGATTTAAAATAATAAACATACTCAAGGTTACATTTGTGTCGAGAAATCGTTAAGTCTTTATTCACTGTTAAATCAAAGAAAAGCTTGTGAGCATTTTCCGGAGTAATTAAAAGAGAGTTCAAGTATTAAAATCAATGAAGTCAACAGCCCAGTAAATGGGATTGCACAACTAGTACTCTTAAAAGAGGTTTCCGAACCTAGTCGAGCACCTACGATATTGGAAGGGATAAAAATCAGCCTTGATGTTATTATCATATCATAAGTATCTAGTACATCCTACTGAAACATAAATATACATATAGAAAGTGTATTCAATTACTTTCAAGACAAAACAAGGTAATGTACTTCATACACTGTACCTATATTGGAATAATCCAAACTAAATTGTGTTTGTAAATAAAAATAAATATAAACCAAGCAAAGCTGATGACAGAGTAGTAAGGATCAGGTGGTTTGTATTAAATTATTACTGTTCGCGTTTTGCCTGTACGATGTTTGGATTCTTAAGAACAGCTATATTTAAACCTTATTAATCTCTATGCTACTTTTGCTTATTTTTTTTTTAACTTTTGATGTAAGGCAAAGACTAAATGAATAACACTACTCGCGAGAAATGTTAATTTAGGGTTGTCGAAATTCGTAAGCCTGACAAAAAACATGGTAAAACCTTTTCGTGATCTTTCAAAATTTAGTTGTAAACTACTCAGCAATGGTTAGATGGAAGATATTTGAAACAAAATTTGTTTCGTTGGCCGTGCATGTTACTTGTATGTTTTGCCTTCGCTGGGATTTTCCGATCTTAAAAAATTGGCGACAAGCATTAAATAACAAATATATCATTATATTATATTAAAAGTGCATATGAGTAGTTTTCTTAGTCTAAAGCGACTAGAAATTAACACAATAAATATTTGAGATGCTTTGAAAATGCAGTGTTAGTTGTTTATAGAATTATATAACGAAGAAGTTATGAAAGATCGAAATTTATTAAGTTATTTAACGACCTAACGACAAAAGGATTCTTCTAATGCCGGCAACTACCGTGAAACATTTAATTACTTTTAAAACACGATGTAGATATTCAAGGACATTATTGAAAAAATGTTGAAATATTTTTTCAGGCATGTCCAAAACCATTCAAAGCGATTTGATCGATTGCATTTCAGAACATGTCGCAGAAGCAATATAGTGCGCCAAGCGAGTGAACCTTAACGACGACTGAAGGGGGTAGAGGACTAGCACGTAAAAAATCTTGCCTTCCCATAGGCGCACGAGGATATTCTTACCATATTATTATTGATAATATTGATTAGTTTAAGACGTTAAAATTAATTACAGTTTTTTTTATATTAGAGTCTTATAATACAAAATATGTCATATAATAATACCTCATTTTTATAATAAGGATAGTATTCTATGATATTTGTTGTATGTATTACATAAATATGTTGCAGTAATAAGTAGAGTTCGTTTCCCGTAGGTTTTGTATTTACGTCATGGATGACGTCGCTTAATTTGGAAAAAAACGGTTTATCGTAGCTAATTCATATAAATTCTCTAGCTTTCAATTTTTGTATTAAAAGTTAGGCAATATTGAAGCAAGTATGTTCCAAAATGCTCTTTATAGAACGTTCGGAATTGTTTTGTAATAAAAATTTTAATTTAGAGAGTTCAGTTAAGAGAGTTATCCGAAATATATAAAAATTAGTTAACCGCGTATAATAATCACCAAATGCAAGAAAAATATAAGAAAGGTTAAAAATCTTCAAAGATATCATCAAATTAAGGGTCTGGCAACATATAGGTTGTGTCGATTTTGCAAATTTTCTTTTTTTTCGCTAGAAAAGGGGTGTCCTATAGAGTAGCTTAAGCCAAAAAAATCGGAAGATTCGCCACATTTGAGCCGAAAAAATATCCGCGTTTTGAGCCTTAATTGCCCTAGAAGTGCAAACTTCCACTACGACTTTCCCAGGTGTAACGTGAAAATATCGAAATTGTAACGTGAAAATAATGAAATTTTAGTAACCGACACCGGGGGCCTGGCACAGTGTTTCCAAAAGTTGCACATTTTCTTATGGAGAATAACAGTGTTTGTTTACTATTTAAGTATATTTAATATTCCACTTCACGCATGACCCTCCGCTCGCTTCGGGGGCGCAACCAAACAAAACTAACCCAAGGCATGCCGGAAATAAAAAAAAAATTAAATTTGTCAGTCGAAAATGCAAATATTTTTTAGTTTGTTTTTCCTCATTTGAGCATGTCTTGGGTTAGGTTTGTTTGGTTACGCCCCCGGAGCGAGCGGAGGGCCATGTATGAAGTGAAATATTTGACGAATATATACATACAAAGGAATAGTGTAATCGAATGAGTGTACCTTTTATTCCGATGAATGAATGCAAATGCACATTGAAAAATCATCCAAGCAGCCACGTCTACCATACGGCGGGCAATGATATCATTATGGCAGGATAGACCATCCCTTCATCTTCATTCAATCGGACTACTGGGGGTCTCGGTCAACAGCAATATGTCCTGGCATGACCACGTTGCTAACGTCGCAAAATCAGCCTCCCAGAAGCTTGGTACGCTATTTCGCAACAAAAAATGTATACACCGCAGCAGTTGCTCTTGCTTTACAAAGCGCAAATAAGACCGGGCTTAGAATATTGCTCATATACCTAAGTTCATTATATATTGCTCGAACAAGTGCACTAAATACTGCAGAACAATGGTTTTCCTCTAATAAACTCAAACTTAATAAAGACAAAACCCAAAACTTAATAGTTTCACTCAGAAAAGAAACTGTGCCTACCGGTCCAGTTAAACTGTTGGGCATTCATGTTGATTACAAGCTGACTTGGGTATCACATATGGAACACCTCTCCAGTAAACTCTCTCAAAACCTTTATCTACTCCGCCAATTGAGAAAAAGTGTTTCAAAGGAGATGCTGTGTATGGCTTACTTTGCCTTTTTTCAAACTCACTTACAATATGGAGTATTAGTGTGGGGTCATTGTGGTAACCAGTTACCTGTTTTTCGACTTCAAATGGCAGCAGTTCGAGTTATATCTGGTGTGAACAACCGAGCTCATTGTAAACCACTATTCAAGGAAAATAGAATTCTTACTTTAACCTCTCTTTTTATTTTTGAGTGTCTGATGTATGTTAAAAAGAACATCTTTAAATATAATTTTCATGTACATACACATACTCATATGACTCGTTTTAGAAACAACATTGATGCAGACTATCTAAGGTTGAACAGGTCAGCAAATGGTTGGAATTTTTATGGTCCAAAATGTTATAATAAATTACCTGAGAATATTAGAAATCTAGACATAAATAAATTTAAGCTCCAAATAAAAGCTTTCCTAATTGATAAGGCATACTATGAGATATAGGAATTTACAAATGACCAAATAATTTTCTAAATATATTGTATGTATAGTGTTCTCTTTTTATGTTTTCGTTTATGCTACCCTAGACTGAATCTTGTGTGTAATCTAGTTCATAGTGATTTTTTTTTTAATTGTGGATATGATTCTATATTGTATTTAATATTATTAGTATTATGTATTATATGACGTGTGTAAGAACTTTTGTATGTTTTGAACACAAATAAATTTGAATTTGAATTTGAAACATATGGGGTGCCACGCCAGAGCACACCCTAAAGCTACTGGATTCCGTTCAGAAGAGAGTTGTGCGTCTCGTCGGTAACCCGGAGTTGACCCGGAATCTGGATAGTCTGAAACACCGCAAACATGTGACCGAGAAATCCCTGTTTTACAGATACTTTTACCGCATATGTTCCCAGGATTTGGCCCGCCTTATCCCGCCCCTGACAACGCCTGTCAGACAGTCACGATAGACGGCAAGATCGCACCGGTTCGTCGTACAACTGGAAACACTTAGAGCATCGCTTTACAAGAACTCTTTGTCTGGCGCACTGCATCACTGTGGAACTCACTCCCAGGACGCATATTCGGATGTAACAAGCAAGATGTCCATTCGGCTATGCCGAACGTTTCTTCATATGTGACGTGCACGATAGCATTTAGTCGGATGTCGTGACTGTTACATAGAATCAACAAATAAGTCTTCAATTATTTAAACACTTCATGCATAGCCCTCCGCTCGCTTCGCTCTCTATACGGGGGCTCAACAAATAGACACTAACCAGGTGCTAACCAAAACTAACCCAAAATTTTTATTTTATTTTTTTTTATTTTGGGTTAGTTTTGGTTAGCACTTGGTTAGTTTCTGTTTGTTGAGCCCCCGTAGCGATCGAAGCGAGCGGATGGCCATGCATGAAGTGTTAAAATAATTGAAGACTTATTTGTTGATTCTATGTAACAGTCACGACATCTGACTAAATGCTATCGTGCACGTCATATATGAAGAAACGATCGGCATTGCCGAATGGACATCTTGCCTGTTACATGCGAATATGCTCCCATGACATCTGTTCCCCTAACTAACTATTCAAGAACCGTGTCAACATCTTCGAACACACACCGCTCGTCGAACAATATAGGATGTGCTACTACCATAAAAAAATCATTCACCTAAATAAAAAAAAGAGTAGAGACACTTATAGCACAGCTTATTCACTACCAGCTAGTCAACTCTATCGAAATCGGAAAGTTGGAGTGTCGGGCACAGCGCCCTGAGCGGTTCAATTCCACAGGTGAATTTAAAATGAATTTTCGCTTCAAAATACATGACAAATTCGTCCGAAGCCTCGGCTATCGCCCTGAGAAGTTCGGAAATTTCGGATTTTTATGCAATTGTGCGTTTTAAAATCGTTTTTAAACGGATTTTAGACGATAAAAAGCACATTTTAAATTAAACGAACTGTCAAAAGTATTATTTAGATGCCCAGGCGTTTAACACAATATTGAGTCATGACCCTCTTCTAAAATTTGCAAAACTTGATTATTGACTTTTCCAAATCAAAGGATGCCGCCGCAAGATGTCTAGCTGGTAGTGAATAAGCTGCGCTTATAGTGCACCATTTTTCTAATGAATTTTGCTAGCGAAACTACAGTAAACGTCTGGCAACAGTGTGACTTCTTAAAAATCTTTGTTTTGGCTATTGTGACAGTTGACAGTAAAAAGGAGGATAGATATTTACAAATAAAATTTAATTTTATTTAATGGGGCTATGAGTCGCTTTAAATTAGGACCGGAACAAAACGGAGGTCTCTCGTTCGACGCAAATGTATCCTAGTTAATATTTTCACCCGACAATTGATTTTCAGATGTGTTTTGTCTATATTTCTAGTGCTTTTGTGAAGTGGTGCTGAAAATTTGTGTCAAAACTTGAACTTTGAGGGCATTTTTTCGGTTCAAATGTAGCGGATCTTCCGACTTTTTTGGCTTAAACTACTATTTAGGACACCCCCTTTCTAGTGAAAAAAGAGAATTTGCAAAATCGACAAAACCTATATATCACCAGACCCTACAAACCAAATAATATAAATAACCACACAGTTGCAATTTCCACGCCAATGGCTAAAGCAAGTCGCTGCCGAAATTTTAAAATATGTAAAAAAAATTAGGTATTGGTCTAGGGTCAAAGTGTATTTAATATATCCTGCGACCAATCACGAAACTGCCTCCCCGCTAAAAATCAAGTAAACGTCGCACTGTTGCCTATTGTCGCGTATTTTAAATAGCTTGAAGGCGAATAAAATATAAATATTATAAATATTATAGTATACTTATTCCGTATTCCGTATTTCCCTGTGTAAATAAAATAGTAAATAATAGAAGACAGTAGTATTAAGGAAAATAACAAAATTAAGTATTGAAGTAGGAAATTTAAATATGTAAATTCACTATAGGAAATTAGACAGAAAATAAATTAGGATTGTTGGGAAACAAATGTGGCAACATCTAAATATGCGAGAAAATTTTTTGTCCGCATTCTTTTCGTCTAGGTTCTTTCATTTGGCAAACAGTAGGAACCGAGATATTTTTTTCTTTTCGTGTAAGCTGATTCGGTTTTTCCAGTTGAAACACGTATGAACTACCAGGTAGTGAACCAGTTGTAACAGTCTGATTTTGCCACTATAAAGGTATATAAATTTTATTTTATATGCTCTATTTAGCAACAAAGTTCTATATTTTGTGGTATAAATTATTTAATATTAACTTCTTCGGTTAATCGAATATAAATTTATTTATTTGATTTGTTGGTAGTAAGTTTAGTGGCATTCCCGTCACAGCATTTATTAATGTTAGTTAATTATACATACGATTATTAATACATAATACACTGTTGTGTCAGTCAGTGGCTATTCTGAACATAATTTTTCTTATGTTGTCATCCAGCACCTTGTGACTACATTTATTTTAGAGTGGATAACCTATTGGCTCGATTGGTTTTGGTCAAGCGTCTAAGATAAGGATAATTTTGATATTAGTTTAACTCTGCTTATTTATTTTACAATAATTATGTTTACTTACGGGTCTGTATTTAAGAACTGAGTTAATAACTTACATTTGAGCCTCGTTAGATCGTTTAAACTTCTATACTACTTGAATATTTCCGTTATATATGTCGGACTGATATGGCCTTAACTTGTTGGGGTCATTGATTTGGTTTGAGATACTGCTGCTGTTTCTTTATTTACCTATTAATTTGAAAATAAATGTTAGTTACTACATTTTCCTTTCTCTTCAATAGTAAACAAAACTGGTAAATTTTGCTTATTTTTCTGTAAGACTTGTTGATTTCTGCATAGTTTGCTTATTGTTGTTTCTTCTCATATTGCTCTAGGGATTTCGGGCGTATCCCCCACATATTTCTCCGTGGTTTTCCCTTGTTTTTCTTAAATTTTTTTTCAACCGTATAGTTTGTTTTCCTTTCTTATGTTTTAATAGATTTCATTCCGACAGTTGTGGACTTGAGATTTCTACTTTATATTTATCCTTTTCAAGTGGCATGATATAAGTTTTCTAACATTCGATTGGTAGCCTTGAATATTAGTAATATTATTTATTGAAAATTTTAATTTTAGCTCATTAGTTGTTGCTTCCGCAGTTGCTTTACGATGGTTAGTTCTCGTTTATTATCTTAGGAGTATTCCTCGTATCGAGTATTTCTTCGTTTTGATAGTTGCTCTTTGAAATGACGTTTTTTTTCCTCTAAATTTGAAGTTGCAAATGCAAAATGATCTCGGCCCTTTAGAAATTCCTACTGGGAAAATAGGAAGTGCCTGCTAGTGCTAAGTGTAGGTGTGGTTCAACTCTTTGTTTGTATTTCTTTTAATACTACCCGTCTTGGTGATTTCGAGTTGAGTCGCTAATTTGTGGTTACCACTATAAATTAAAACTACACGAGGCAAAATTTTTCTGGAATTTATTTTTTTACTGCCTGCTAGCACATGTTCGGCTTGACTCTAAAGGTTATTTTTCATTATTTCTAGAGGCTTTCCCAGCTTACCTTAATAGACCGAGACAGTTGATCATCCAAGCTACCCTCCGACTTTAGACAGGTAAATATGGCTATAGGTTTTTTGATTAATTTTTTATACATCGATCAACATTCCATAAAATATTTTACCCCTTTTTCTCTTATTATATCCGAACTTTTTTCTTTAATGTAACTTTAGTTCAAGGCATCTGGGGCAGTTTATATTATTTAGGGGTTGTTCACACATATTTCTTTTTATTGCACCTTCTGTATCTCTTTTATTGGCTGATGGTTATTGGAAATCTATATTGTTTATTTTTGGGACGATTTGTTTTATAAAAATATATATACAAGGGGCCTATAATTTCTTCATTTAAGTAAGGGGCCTAGTCTAATTAGTATTGGGTTATTACAGGGTTTCACCTTTGGGCAGAGGACTTTCACCTTTGGGCAGAGGACTCTCACTCTCGGGCAGGTGATTTTCACTTCCAGCTTTGGGCCAAGTACTTTAGGTTTTGGGCTGAAAGCCTACAGTTACTGCTGAGCTTGCAGCCTTAGTAAGGTACTTCCTTGGGTAGGAGTTTACCCTTTCCAACGGAGTCTCCACTGATCGTCAACATTCGACGTCCTTCGGACCGGTCTAACGGGGTATCGTTCCCATTATTTTTTTAATTATCTTATTATTTTTGTAGTGATCACTTCGGATAGTAGTTTAAGAATCTTTAGGTTTAAGGCATACAGTACTGAGTTTATCAACAGAATTGGTCTCTATACAATCATCAAATTATACCCCCTTAACTAATTACTAAATAGTTTTATTTTTGTGGTCATTCCCTTTTTCCCTCTTCTTAAGTTTCATAGATAGATAGGTAAATTAAGGTTATGTTTTCTTGTTAACGTTGTAAAACAACCTCGCATAACACCAGCGGAACTTTTCCAGTTTAGCTGGCAGAACTGGTGGCGCTCACGAACTCCACACCTGGAGCCGAGATATTGCAAACATGACTCTCACGGTGTTAGGTTCGCTCATATCCTTTTCAAAATATTAGAAAATCCTGTTGCATAGTTTATAAAGATCACCAAGAATACTTCATTCTTCTAATTTTTTTTTTATCTGTCAGAGAGAGATTAAAATAAACTCATTGTTTGGAGCGTGGCTCCACTTCTTGGCAACAAATATTATTAATTTATTTTACTCTGATTTTAGGTTAGGTTAGAGATACCGCGATGCGGCTTTGACTGACTGTATTAGGCTTTCATTTAGCTGTCTTTCGTTTTAAAAAAGTGAAATCGTTGCGTTTACTTTTTTTGAGAAAATCTGTCTTATTTGTGGTTATGTCAAAAAGCGCTCTCTGACGGCTAGGTAAGCAATCGCAATCACCACACTCAGACACAGTTGATAGCCTAAGAAAAGCTCATTTATCGACTCTAATTTTATTAAGATCCGCTCAGCCATTTTGAAGTTATTGACATTTATTTCCGAAACTGTTTGAACACCCCTTCATCACTTTTCTTTAAGAGATGAAAAATAATTGAATTTATTTTTAATATAAGAAAATTTTGCAATTAACGTGTTATAAAATTTAAGACGGCGATTAGGCTGTTTGGCGGCCATTTTGGGAACTTAATTTCTAACATGTTCTCTTGGCCGCTTTATTTTTTAACTTAAGTCTTTACGAGAATTACTTTTCGAGGGCCGATTGCCCTTTTTAACTGGCCACCCGGTACATATTAATTAAATGGTAGGTACTTACTTAGGAATTTATTGTTGTTTATTAAAGGTTGAATCAAAAATAGCCATTGACAAGCACAGACACTTGTTTTTAGCTCTTCTATACTACCAGTATAGAGACTCGAAAATGCTCTTTAACCACTTTGTTTCAATTTAGGTTTTCCAACTATATGGGAAAACTCTCAACAATACTCCTGGTGAAAACCCAATAAATTTGCGACTTAATGGGCACTTTTTCATACTAAAAGAATTTCGCCAATATAATAATCTGATATAGATTCTACTTTTAACAGTTAACTTGAGTAAAACTAAATGTCTTAGTTTTTACTTAATCGGAGATTGAAGTCAATAATTGATCCAGACCAGCTCAGTTTAAGAAATCAGGTGCTTGTATCGGTATGAAATGTAGGACGATTGCCTTTAATTGTGACGCCACAAATTCATGTTTCAGGCCTAACTTGCGGATGTTACGGTTTAACTGATGATTTGAAGTTAGACTAGTGACCAGTCCAATACTTTTATATCTACATTTCCAAGAGATTAGGGTATCTATAAGCATCTCAAATTGAACAAGAAGTAATTCAGAACCATCGACGTTACTTGGATTGGGCACTGACTGGTTAACTATCACACTATCACTTGCATAGCAGTATTGTAGTGAAGTAAATGAAACTGTGGAACATTTTATCTGTCAATGTTGAATAGGTATTCGACTAGAAAATGTACTTTTTCTTCAAACGTCAGTAAATCCGTCATTACGCGACTGTGTAGGCGGCCGTGAAGTTTCGTTTTTCCTCCGCCGCGCCGGAGCTTTACTTTTCACTTTTCCGCCGGCGGAGGTAAAAGTGTTGTCATAGCAACATAGATACTTATTAAACTAAAATTTGTATTTATCACTCAATTTGTCCACTGCATTTCTAAAAATCACTAATTTAGGAACAAATTGGTTATTATTTAATCGAACTTACTCAATAACTGCTTATCAATACGGAATTAAAAGGCAATCGGAGACGCAAATTTTAAAAAATAATTATTGTTGACAGTGTCCACTGACAGCTTTATGTTACATTACTATAGCAACAACCTGTGCCTATTCACCGACACCGATCTATGCCGCCTTGCGAACCCACATCTTTAATAATAATTATTATTACTATTAAAAAGAGATGTTTTTGCATTAATTTGTCGACATCTGAAGAAAAAACAGCATATTTTATTTGGAGGAAAAGTTACTTTTCATGGCTTGCTCTCTATTACCAGCCTCACTCCGTTCGGCTGTTAAACACGAGCGCGCCATGAAAAGTATCACTTTTCCTCCATATAAAATAATATACTATTCCTCTACTGGAAATATCGATTTGAATTCGATTTTTATACTAATTA
Organism: Pissodes strobi; assembly: GCA_016904865.1. Classification (NCBI taxonomy): domain Eukaryota; kingdom Metazoa; phylum Arthropoda; class Insecta; order Coleoptera; family Curculionidae; genus Pissodes; species Pissodes strobi. The sequence goes on along the minus strand of MU182359.1, from coordinate 58,994 downwards.
ATCTAGCTAGTGGAAACTGGGAAATAAATGAGACTCGTTTTATTACGTTAATTTTCTCAAGATCCTTCACAAGCTTTTAGATTTTCGATTTTGAAGCTAGAATCAATATTTTTACATCCATCGAAGGTTTCTCTACTGTATAAGATATTTATGGGGTAATAACCAGTCGCAACATTCTCTTGCGTGCCCAGACAGGGAGATAACATATGACAAGCTATTTGGCTTTTTTCTACGCTTTTATATGATTTTATATTTATTTATTACATCATATTTATACTTTCGGTTAAGTCCGTTCGTCTTCTTTTTGTCGTTATTTTTCTCATAATTTTCATGCCGTTTACTTTTGCGAATGATTGCTCCATGGCATATAAAATAATGTGTATGCCTATAATAACCAGATTGAGATCGGCTGCCTCCTTTTTCCTAAACCGTTTAACTTTTACAAGTATTAATCTTTATACGTTTAAGAACAAAAAACGTACAATTCCTTTAAAGAAAGGAAACTTTCAGTACTAACTTTTTCTAACTTTGTAAACTGATACCGATTGGAAAATAAATGAGAAAAGTTTTATTGAGATAATATTGCCAGAGTTCTGTTCGAAAATCTGTATTTTCTTCAATGCAGAGCATTAAGCGTTTAAAGTTGTTTCTAAGTATTTTATACAGGTTTGGGTTAGCTGGAGTCAATAAAATAAGGATAAATGAAATGTACTTAATGGGCATATTTTGACCAATAGACGATTTTATTTGAAAGATTAGAAAAACGTCGAAATTAGAATATTTTTACGATTTCCCTCAAACGAGCCCTAGAATCTAATCAGGGAAAACCAATGAAGCTCACGAAGCTGTCAAGAATGCCTATAATAAGTTTTGAATGGATTACCCTATATATTGTTACATATTCAGATTCCATGTAAACTTTTAAGTATATTTCATGCATCATATGTTATACCCAAGCCTAACGGTTTTCGAGCTTTCTCATTTTTAATATATTTTTAAACCATTATAAAAATGTTGACTTGGCTAAAAGGTTGCTCATATCATAGACGTTGAAACGTATTTTCAATACGAATCTATTTGAACAAGTGGGTAATTCTTGAGATATTGGAACAGCTTCCACGTGGAAGGATATAATAGGGATGTGTTTTATACTTCAAATACGCAATTTGTTTCATAGAATGCAAATCGATAAGTTAAGTCCAGATGATAGATGCTGCCAATTTGACACTTTGACTTAATAGATGAGCATGACACGATAAGTCTCTCTACACCATATCCAACACCAACACTACTATGACAGAAGTCAGGTTTGATCACCGTGATATTCGTAAAATCCTCAAAAAGCTATATACGCAAAAGGCATCAGGAGTGGACGGAATACCTGCTATAGTGTTAAAGAACGGCGCCAACGCAGCAGCCTTTTTTCTCTGTCTTACCAAAAATGGATTTACCATTGTCTTTATAAGAAAATAGTCGTTCAACGGGGCCTGTGGAGAGGTGCTGCCCCCAGTGGCTGGCACCAAAAACAGTATTTCTGAATGAAAACACGTGCAATGTTTACCCTACATACGAAAAGGAAGGGGTAGAAAGGGGAATACAAAATTATATTCGCGGAGCCGTAGATTTCCAAGAAATGATCTTCAGCCAAGGCTAAGTGGCTAGAACCGGTTTTATCAGTTTAATTTTTACACACAGGATGAAATTTCCAATACCTGCTTCCCCAATCTTGACTTTTCAATTGAATTTATTTTATTGTTTGGGAAAATGGTTTTTAGCATTTTTAACACATTGATTTTTGTGTCAATTTCTTTACTAGTTTCTATTATTCATATAGGCCTAATTGAATTGGTGCAGTAGCCGAAGAAAATAGATTTGCATATGCCATTAAAAAATGGGAAAATAATAAACAATAATAAAATCCTATTTGCTAAATGTAAAACGTTTTGACTTGATATAAGTAAAATTTTACAATATAAACTGGATATTTTAACGCATTCAAAATTAGGAACACTAAAAACATATTATTAAACTATAAAAAAAATTATATTTATAAAAATTGATTATTCGTTTCCTATTATTAGTCAAAAAGTAAGGTATTACAATTTTTAAACTTACAATGTTTATAGAGAAATATAGATAAAAATTAAATTTAGTTCCAATAGTAGGTAGGTATAGTTATTTTATGTATTTTTCCTTTTTATAGAAAGAAGACAATTAAACATTTTCTGCAATTTTATGCTTTAATGCACCAGAAACATGTATTTATCAAATTATTGATTAAAATGTCTTGTTATTTGAAGATTAATAATAAAATTAAATATTTTTATTTTATTAAATTTCATTATTTTTGCAAAAGAGGGGGAGATAAGAAATAAGGTGTTTAAAAACTGAAATCAAAACTCTTACCACTTTGGATAAGTTTTTATTTAATATGAGTTCGGCATATATTAATACTAATTTATGTATCGGTACATATAATATTGCTCCAGGCCAACAGCCAATGTTCAAAACTTTCAATCGCTTATAGCCATTATTATCATTATTACATAATTGACAATCAAATTAAATTAATATAAATGTACTCTTCAAAATATATACTGTAGTTTATTCGCTATAATCAAGTAAATAATTTTTGAAAAAATTCGGATTTAGGATAGTGAAATAAACAACATCCGAGTAAAACTATATTTACTCGAAAATTAAACAATTCAATTGATAAAACACATCAACCTGTACAACCCTTAAAACTAAAGAACTAAGAAGTGTATATAGTGTGCTGTTTCGGGCAACTTCTGGTTTGATTCATCCCTTATTTTCAACTGATCATTTTATGTTCACTTGTATTATTTCCCTTTGAAATAATTCATTTATTTTATCTTAGATGCCAAATTTTTTCATATCAAAGTTTTGTGTTATTGCCTATCAAACTTGTAAAGTTATACATGTTCTTAAAATAACTTTCTTGTATATTATAAGTTACAATTAATCACCAGTTAAGGAAATTTGAAACCATAATTATTTTTGCTATTTTTCAATCAGAAGTTGCTAATATAGCTATTGTGATAAACTGATGTATCAAGAGATTAGATCGACTACAACTCCATAAATAAGTACTTATAAATATTACTTAAATATCGAAAAGTAATTGGACTACATTAACATAGATACAACCTAAAAGCATCACCATTTGATAAGAATCAACTAATAAATTAATTGTAATCCGTCGATTAATGTTTCATCTTTATTTAAATATAAGATGATTCACAGATCTCATTTATTAGTATTTAAAAATTTATATATGTATATATATTTAAAATTGTCAAATCATATTCAAAATCATGTTTCCTGCCAAACAATATTGGTCCATAAAAGTTACTTTTTAATTTAAAAAATTCAAACTCGCTAGAAAAATATTACTTTTTTACACTGTGAAAAAATCCTTAGTTGTAGTAAATTGGAAAAATACAATTTTCGCATTTTGAATATGACTTACATTGTTTATATATTAAAGTCCTTAATAAAACATTAATTATGAATTCCCGGTGGGATAAACATGAATCACCTTCAAACCAGCTTATTCGGGCAATAATTGATTTTTTGTTTTAAAAATAAATAGTACATTGGACATCTCTACGCTTTGCTGTATTGAAAGCCAGCTAAGTGGCTTTAGCATCAAATTAATGGGAGTATAACGTGTACAGAACAATATAGTGCGCATAGCTTTATTTCGTAGCAACTGCAGTCTTTGTATATCAGCCTTTTTACCTGATATCAACAATGAAAAACAGTAATTGAAATGCAGATATATAATGGTATTATATATAAGAACACGACTCCAGTGACTAAGAATCTCAGCTATTCCCCTAAAAAATTCTATCTTTTCCAATTTTTTTTCTAATATGATCTACATGTAACGAAAAATTAAGCTGAGAATCCAAGACTACCCCTAAATATTACTAGATGCATTTTCAAATAGGCTATTAGATAATCCAATAATTATTTTCTAGAAATCTATTACAATTCTGCTTAGAGCCAAAAAACCATGTACTTTGTCTTTTTTTTTAACCTAAGCCTATTTACACACAACGAGTTATAAAGGATGTCAAGTTTTGATTTCATAGTATCTACTACCTGATTAAAATCCTTCCCGCAAACACAGATCAACATATCGTCCACAAACAAACTTAGAAACATATCATTTAAAACTCGGTCTAGGTTATTGACATATAGCACAAACAAAAGGGGGCTCAGAACACTGCCCTGCGGCACCTCTATCTCACTATCAAACGGATTTGAGGACACATTATTCACTCTAGTCACATGGGAGCAATCCTCCAGGTGATAAGTGCACTGTTTGTAATTCCGTAGGCCTGTAGTTTGTGGATAAGTCTTCTCCTATTGATGGTCTCAAACGCACGCTGAAGGTCAATGAAAATGCTCAGGACAACATTTCCATCATGAACATATGAACACCATTTCGAACACACATACTGTAATGCTGACTCGCACGAATGTTTTTCCCAAAAACCCGACTGACCTTTAAATAACAATTTGTTTACCTCTAGAAACTGTCGCAGTTGTGCATACCACAATTTCCAGAATTTTGTCTATTACCGATAATAAATTAATGGGTCAATATATTCTTCTGGTTTATTTGGTCTAGGCACTTTCGGGATAGGCACAATAACAATGGTCTTAATTTCCTTTGGAACTCTTCCTATTGTAAGGGATGTATTGATCAGGTGAAGTAAAGAGTATACCCAAGTACACAAAAAGCAGTCTTTAAAAATGTAACTGCTCAGATTTCTTGAACCACATTTAATGGGAAAATATTTGGCACCAATGAGGAAGACATACTTTGTAGGCACAGCGATCAAAGAAAGCTTTCTCGCCCAGGGGATGTTCCTTTACAAATTGATGCTCTCAAAATAGACGTTATCTGAAACAAATTAAAATCTAATGTAATTTTGACTTAGTTTGTAAAGAATTTGTTTGTCAAAAACTGAAACAATTAAAAAAATACAAATGTGGAACAACCCAAAAAAGTAAATTTAAAGAAATCTAAACGCGCGTGCTTTAAAAGTGCTCTTATACACTTATATCATAATATGCTATTAATTAAATTCAATATTCATTCCATACATTTGTCATCCTTCCTTATACATGCCTATCAATCAATTAATTAACTATTCAAAACTGTTTATAGACACCTAGACGTGCAACATCTGTGTATATGTACTTACGTACAAAATAAACGTTAATATTATGAGAAAGCATACTGATGGATATAAAAAAGTAGATGTAAAGATTTACCCTATCCCTATCTACATATATATGATTATTATAAAAATGTTCATCGTATTTAATTAAACCTGTTCTGTGTATTAAACTTCGAAACTGCTATTGCAATACTCTGATTTCCGACAAAAACTACAAAACAAAGGAAGTGGGTACTTTTGTACTTACCTAGAAAAAAACGTAGATAGATAATCGCAATTTACTCAGCCCAAAATTAATCATTACAACCCAAACACAAACATTCTACAAAGTAAAGCTTCTTCAACTTGAACAATGGCGGAAAATTAAAAATAAACAATGAGATATTCGGAATTATTAGGAACACTCGTCCACGCGGCTCCACTTCGCGCCGCCAGGTAACAGCCCTTGGGAATGCACCAATAGAAATGTAGGAACTCCCTCCTTGCAACGTCTCTCGTAGGACCCGTAGTAATTTCTTGAAATTTAAGAATGGGCACATTTCAGGCCGGACGCCATCTAGCGATGAGGACTTTTTTCAGTTCGAGGTTGAATAACTATTCCCTATATAAACAAAGGATTTACCCATCTTCTTGGAAAGTCGCTCGAGTGCAACCTATTCCAAAAAAAAGGCAAGAAAACCGCGCCCTCAAACTATCGCCCAATTGCCTTGCTTCCAGTAACCTCCAAAGTCAGGGAACGTGTAGTCAATCAGCAACTACTCAAATACCTTGAGTCCAACAGAATAATTAGCGATAACGAATACGGGATCTTAAAAGTGGAACACCGCAGACATGTGATCGAGATATACCTGTTTCACCGATATTTCCACAGCACTCCTAGGATTTGGCCCGCATCATCCCGCCGCAGCAACGCCTGTCAGACAGTCACGAAAGACGGCAAGAGCGTACCCATTCGTTGTGCAACTGGAAATACCTAGAACATCGCTTTACAAGGACTCCTTTGGCGCACTGCATCGCTGTGGAACTCACTCCTAGGACATCTGTTTTCCTCCAAATTACAACCTACAGCTATTCAAGAACCGTGTCAATCAATATCTTCACCGCTCGTCGAGTGCCATAAGATCTCCCTTTAGTGTGTGTGTTGTAACAATCATTTCGATATGCTCGTTCCAATGTCAGTAATTTTGAATTTTCTGTAACAATTCGCGGTTAAATATCCAAAAATAATTAATTTATTTTCCTACATTCGCAAACGTCAATATAATCTAGCACACCATTGGAATTATTTTTAATGTGATTGATTTATCTACGCTACTGGGCTGCAGGCATACAGTGAATATGGTTGCCGGTATCTCGAATTTAATATGAAAAGTTGGCGATGTAGATAGGCAACTAGCAATGCATCTATTAATGTTACAGTTTTTCTTTAGTTTGTGACCTAACTAGGTGCTTTGTTTTGACAGTTACATGTTTCTGAATGTCTTGTGGAGGAGATTTGATCGATATTTTGCGGAGTTTTCTAATTAGGAAGTGAGTTCATGTTTACTTAGTCTGCGGTATTTGAATTGACCTCGTGTCGACTCGGATATTTTAGGTTGATTTTGTCTGCATCCTGCGGAAATCATTTTTTGTGGGTCTAGGTGAATAAAACCGATGGTAGTTGAAGAACGAGTCCCTTTTGTTTAGACCTTCAGGCCTAACAGGTGATAGGCGGTGACGGAGGCGTCAAAATGTTTTTTTAATTTCCCTGAAAATTGATGGCAGCTAGGCTGGATTGTAATAACTTTTAGCTCCATGGCATTTTAGTATGGATTAGCCGACACCTGAAGGAGAGCCGACCAACAGGCTCTTCATTCTAATCTTAACTCTACTCTAATTTTAATTCTAACTTTAATGGAATCCTGAATTTGAACTGGTTCGAGGAGAGTGAGTAATTTCAATTCATATGGGCAAATGACTGTAGAAGAGGAGCGGGAGATTCCAGGACGCAGTTCCATTCCTAAAATCGGAGCCTGGTGGGTAGCAATGTAATTGTTGATTGGGAAGTGGAAATTAAATGGTCGAGATGACTCCGTGGTTATGAAAGCACTCTGCTGAAGAAGCGTTAGGGAGCACTGAGCATTCTCGTCTGGAATTCCATAAAGATAAGTGATCCTTTTTTAGAAATGTTTGCACAATTCCTCATTATATGATTTTTTTTAAACAGAAAAGCCAACATTTTGAAATTTAACTTTATCTTTAACCTATCTCATAGATTTATATTATCATTGATTTACCTTGTAGATCTATCTTATTGTACATTTATCTTACCGTATCTCAAAACGAGATTATATAACTTTAAGCTTCGTAACTTGGATTTTGATCTGTAAATTTTAGTGAACTATTAGGTATTTCTTAATTATCTTTGCTCTAGTTACTACATAGCAAGTAGTGATATTATTTAGCTGTATTTAATTTTTTCAAGGGTAAGCCTTAAATTTAAATATAAATTGAATTTCTCTCAGAGACGTTTGTTACATTTTACAATTATCTCCCGATTTTGACATATTTTCTAAACACAATATGTGATCGAAGTTCGATATTTTGACATTGATTTGATTTGCTCGATTCTGAGAACCATTTTGATCAGAGTTAATTTGGCTGATTTATGTTATGAGATATTCTTGACTTATTAGTGGGCTGATTGTAACTTATGGGCTATTAGCTTATCAGGACCATTAATTTTAAATAGGGTTGTAAGGAAAATTTCATATACATACAATTTCATACCCATTATATCGTAATCTAGGATCGGTTCATGTTAAATATTGCTTATTTTATCTCACCTATAAAGATTGTTAATTGGTAGTTGGAATTTTTATTCAAATGTAAATTTTAAAGATACTCAGGAGAGTCAAAGGTTATTATTAAAAATTGTTAGGAAAACATCTCTTTTATTTCTTGCGTTTACTTTCCTTACCTCGATGTCTTATTATGGATAATGTAATCTGACAATTTAGCTGATCTTTTCTTATCTTTAGACCTGGCGCCCATAATTGAATTTTCAGAATTCGAACTCATACCCCTAGTGTCACCGGAATAAGACGTATCTGAGTAGCAACAGGGTAACTCAAGGAGCATTTAACTCTTACTTTGATTATCCAAATAATTTCAATTAAGATCGAAACAACAATTAAAAAAAATAAAAGCGGAAGGGTTGAAAATGTTATAGTATCACTGCCAGAAAAAAAGTACTTTTCCACACTAGTGTTGACAGGTTGATTTCAATATACTGATATTTATCTTTTTCTTAAGAATCTAAAAATCAACGATTTTAATTGTCAGGCTGGTTAGTTTTCAATTGTAACTATGGTTATTAAGTAGGATCTTTTTATAATCTAAAGGTGCTTATTCATTTCGCGAGGTTGCCACGCGGAACCTCTAAGATCGCTCAAAGTTAGGGATTACAAAAAATAAATATATCGATATACTGAATCAGGTAATATATCGAAACAATTTATCGATACTAACGATATTATCGAAAGAAATGTATCGATATAAATATAAATACGATATATCGAGTCGAATGAGATTTTTATTAATTTTAAATTATTTATGTTACAAGTTACAATTTACTTATTCAACTAATATTATATGCTTTTCGTTAAACGCACCAATTGCCTTTTAGAAAAATATTTACAAATGTTGCTCTTAGGAAGTACCATTATGAATTATTACCCAATTCAAAATTCACTCTTCAAATTCAAAATTATTAACACACACGTTTGACGTTGCCAAGCAAAATAGCATACAAATAAAACAAAGAAAAAAAAAAGGGGAATCACCTAGAGAACTGAGACATGGGAGCCAAAAATGTTTGCTAAGTGCTGACGTACTATACGGTTAAAATGCATCATGCATGTACCACATTTGCATTCTTCTATCAAGGTACTTCTTCCAATTAATTATTCAAATGTTGCTGCAAAGATTGTAAATAAATCTCACTATTAAGTCTTTCTTCCAAAACAAATGGACCTATAAGGTTATTTCCGATGGTGCCAGCACACACATTTACCATACATTTTGTTGGTGTTTGTTTTGAATTGTGGCATCAGCCCAAAAAGTAAATTGTGTGAGTTTATTATGTCATCTGTTGTAAAACCAATTATGTCTAGGGGCTGACCCATAACTCGGAGCAGGCTTGCGCGATAAACTGTTTTCATGTACTTCGCGATGCATCTAGTCGTTTGTATGTCCCCTGATAGTCTTCTGGGGGCCTGCATGATTAGCCTTGACTTCGGCGACCCGGGTTCAAACCCTGTCGGATTTTTTTTTAGGTATATTTTTTTAAGGTTATATTTCTAAACAGTTTTTTCTTTATTTTGGGTATGTTTTGGTTTATTTTTGGTTAGCACTTGGTTAGTGTCCTTTTCTTGAGCCCCCGTAGCGAGCTAAGCGAGCGGAGGGCCATGCGAAAAGTGAATTTAGGCAACCCACATTACTCCGCTGAGAGTTATGGGTCAGCCCGTAGACATAAGTTGTAAAACCGGCTTAATCGGTAAACAAAACAAGGTTAGAAAAATTTATATTTAGATTATGTTGCTGTATAAACCAGTTGAAGTATTGCTGGATAGTCGTCCGGAGACATAGCATGTATTTTCGAACGTGGTACGGGTGATGTAACTGTTCATGTTCAACCCATTTTGTACCATCCTTTTTCGTCGCGAGATTTGTTATGCTGTTAAAGGGTTGTCAGAAATATATCTCACAAAATTTGTTCCTCTACTGAGGGTCTTGTGCTCTCTTGGGAAGTCCCTCACCACGACGTCGGCGTCGCGTCGCCGCGAAAATGACTGAATAAAAAATTCAGAAATTAATTCGTTAACTCTAATATTACTTTCTAATAATCTTTTAACTGCTTCCCTTAAGCTCTGATCAACCCTTTGGAAGGTTTTTGGACTTGGCAAAGTTCGAGCTGGATATCTTCCAACATAAAGTCTTCTTGCCTTCAAAGAGTTGGACAGCAGCGCTTCACCATAAATTAAATGCATATCAGCATACTCTGCGTAAGAATAATCTGTTATTTTCTCTTTTTTTTTACTTGAAGGTAGTTTTGACAAGTTCTATCAATAGTAGTTCATTATGCAGGTATTAACAATAACAACCTAAGTTTTACATCTTTGTAGTAACTTTTGAGTGTCTCGTATAAAAGCCGATTTATGTCGAAAACCGCCAGTTTTATCGAACTGATTTTTCTGAAAAAGAATGAGCAAAGTATTTCAAAAATCACCTTTAGCAATGTGAAATGACATCTGTTAAAATTTTGGCCCAACAAGTGTGATGGCAAGTTCGTTTCTGACTTCCCTGATGATCTAAAATATTTGCTGTAGTATGGTTTTATGAGTCCTTATGGCATAGCTAAAATATAAAAATTTCACATAAGTATCGTGAAACCCGTCCTTAGTGTAGAATTAGGTCAGGAATCAGGTTTTTTTTATGTTCGGCCCAAACACAAAAGGAAAATCCTATATCACTCAACGAGTGTTGCGTGTGCGGAGAAGATGACATTACTCGAAAGTCTATTCCGGAGCGAGGCAGTCCTCCAGATAAAGGAGTCCCGTAACATTAACAATAGACTAGAAGGTTCACTCTAAGCCCCGCCCCCCCCCAGTATGTCCTTCCTTTCCCCGTCACGAAACCTGATGAAATGCTGGTTAACCGCTCAAACCTGCCACGTTTCACCCCCGTCTGATCTAAAGTCTGGCGTCTCGTCTTTGTTAGCCCTACATCAAAAGTGCCGACTGAGAGTGGAGCTTCTAGTCTCTTGTTAATGTTCGGTGCCTGTAACAGTGATGTCCTAGGTGTTCACAACTGAATCGTATGGTTATGAGCAGCTTGTGTCTGACGCGTGTTTCTGTTTGGCACAACTCTGCAGAATCATAAATGCCAGTTCGATCGAACACCTTCTGTAGTAGTATCGATAGTAAAGAGATAGGTCCGCCACTTTTCTTCGATGTTGAAGGCTATCAAGCTCTTTAGTCAACTATGGGTCATCTACAAGACGGACTGCACTCCTCTGTATGGAGTCCAATATCTTGAGCAAGTGTTTGGGTGCCGAGCACCACACAAGGGAACAGTATTCCTGAGATGGTCTTATCTGCGCCTTATAAAGCAGTAAGAACTGATGAGGTGTATACAACATTTTTGTTCTATAGAGTGCTCCTAGCTTTTGTGATGCCTTGGCGATTTTGGCGACGTAATTACGCCAAGACATGTTAATTTCTACGTTGATGCCCAGCAAGCTTATGGATGAAGCCAGAGTCAGTGTTTGTCCTGTCATTAAAAAGTCAAGTACTGTGGTGTTTGCTTTTTTGAGAAGACAGCTGCTTGTGTATTTCCTGTGTTAAACTGGACATTGTTTTCCACACCCCATTCCACGATGGCGTTCATATCCTCATTGATGGCAGCAATCTGATTTTCTCGCTCGCGTTGGGAACGAGCAGCGGTCATTGGAGTCCGCGACAAGAATGAGGATATAAGAGTGCTGTCGTCTGCAAAGCCGTAAATAGAATTGTTTGTCCTATCTAAGAGATCATTGATATAGAGCAGGGACAGTGTGGGAGATAATATACACCCTTGAAGAACTCCAGCATTGATTTTAAATTCCTCCGAGAGACGTCTATCAATATCAACTCGGATGCTTCGATCCTTTAAGAAATTGGAAAGTCATAGAAGCAGTCCTGGTGGTAGTCCGTATGCTGTCATTTTGCTTAACAGTCCGTTATGCCACACCCTATCAAATGCTTTGGATATGTCGAAAGCTACTGCACGAGAATCGCCGTAGCTCTCGATGTGTTTGGTCCACATAAGGTCACGTAAGTCAGGAGATCTTCCGTTGACCTGTGCTTGTGGAAGCCATACTGGCGATCGCTTATGATGCCTGATGATTCGAGATATTTTAAGTAATGTTCGTTGATCAGTTTCTCCATGACTTTGGACCTGACGGGAATTAAGGCAATTGGACGGTAGTTATTTGGAACCGTTTTTACCTTTCTTTGGGATTGGTTGCACCTGGGCGCATTTCCAGCTAGAAAGTAAGCATGTAGTTCGGTATGATAGGAAGAAAAGCCTACCTAGCGGAGCTGTTAGGTCAGCAGTACATTTCTTAAACACGGGAACGCCATCCGGTCCTGTGGCCTGGTTAGTGTCTGGGCTTTTCGAATATTCGTTTCACTTCGCGTTGGCGAAATACCAGACCTGTCATTGAGGAGTTCACTCTCGGGATGGTTGGAGGAGTCTTTCCTTGAGGATCTAGGATAGAATTTGATGCAAACATTTCGGCAAGAATGTTCGCTTTTTCTTTGGCCACTTCCGCTATTCATCATCATCTTTGGTCAGTGGTGGGAATGACGTCTTTGAGAATCCCTTAGTACAGTTGAGAAGCTGGTTCTTGATCTGCTCGTTATATCCCTCCTTGCTTTCGTTAATTGTCCGCTTGCACTGGTTTCTAGTTGTGATGAATATATATTTCGATTTTCGGCTGTCGGATCTCGGCGCCATTAGCGGTAGGCGGCATTTTTAGTATTGACTACTCTTGAGCAGTTTTTCCCAAACCATGGTTTACTATTTGAGATACGTTTCATAGGAGAGGGGATAAAAGCTTCCATACCAGCTAGGATAACTTGAGTTATCTCATCATCAGATTCAGATGTGTTTTGATTCCTAAAGCAGATTTTTCCAAAGAAAAGAAGGATAAAACTAGCGAAGGACACGCCGCTCTACAGATTTGTAGTGCCAAACCTTTCGAGGTACCTGTGGCTTCTGTGTTTTGATAGCAAGTTCACAGGTTGCGGAGATAAGGTTGTGGTCTGATGAGCCCAACGGAAGTTGGACAGTTACGGCGTAGAGGTCAGGATTAGTCGTTTAGAATAGATCCAGGAGGCTAGCAAAGCCTTTTATGTGAGTCCACTATTGTGAATAAGACGGAATCATCAATTTTGGACACAATGCATTAACCTTGAAAGTATAGACAGTGGCTCGGAAAATATATTTTCTGCAAATATATTAGCATACTGGCCTCTCAATTTTATGTTCAAATAACATATATCCTAAATCCCCTTTCGCTTTTCATTCATTGCAATATTTAAAATTCTCATTAAACCTGGATATTATATTTAGCTCAGCTCATTAAAGATGACTCAGAGCGCAAATCTTTTAAACGACTATTTGAGCTCCAAAAACAATTTAAGAAGTATTAAATTGAGATCTAAAATTTTATATATATCCTCTCTTCTTAATTGAACCAAATTTCCGACTGTCGAGAACTCGTAAATTGACCATTAATCGAAATAAAGCTTAGACGTTTCCACTTTATTGGTCTATAAACGCGATACACGATATACGTATATGAGAATAAAGACAACAATACGCATTTTCGAGAAAGTTAGAACGTTCACCAATTCACAAAACTTAATAACTGATGCATATGCCTGGTTCACTCAATGGTGATAATATTTATAGGTGTGAATCGTAGAGTAGACAGTTGGGCGAAGGCGCCACTAAATTTTCTAATAAGAGTATGTCAATGATTTTTAAGCATTGAAATTAGGGTAGTAAAATTTAGGAAAATACCTTATCTAAAAATGTTGAGACACCTGAAAAGAAATTACATAAACTCAACTTGACCTTGATTTCAGCATACCAGAAAAATATCAAAGATCCGAATTAAACTATTATTTAAATATTGAGAATATTCTCAAAATGAGTGCAATTGAAAATTAATTAGGTCTTAAACCTAATTGAGATAATGGTATCGCATTTTAAAAGATAATAAAATTCTTTAAAATAAGTATCACCAAAATTATAAGATCACCAGCCCCTAATCCTAAGTTCTAAATCATTAATACTGCTAATACTAAGTAACAGGTAATTGCAGAACGCCTTAAATAAAACTCATTAAATAAAGATTAATCCCCTAAATAAAAAATCAATTATAAATTAATCACGTGGCAGCGATAATATCACTGGACAAATAAAACAGAAAATGCAAAGTGACTGGTTCGAGTCTCTTTCGAAAATGTACGGAATAACAGAAATATTTGCAATATTCCATTCCTTCGAAAAACCCTGTATGTAACATTTCGTTTTAAAGTAATCATGTATAGTTGCCCGGTTTCCATTCCTATTGGAATAGCTTGAAACCGAACATGAAATGTCGAATATGAATTAGGCGCATAACCAATCAACTTAGCTACAACCTCTATTCAAACTCCAGAATATCGGTGTCCCTTATCTTTTCCCCTAAAATCTTTAGCAGAGAATTGAGAAACTCCGCTGAAACTTTTCAAGCACGTAAATTGATTTAAGCGCGACCAAACTTACTCAAATATGGGACATACTTGAATGTATTTCAGGAGGAAAGCTGTTTCTTGCATAAATTTTCTCATTGCAGATATTTTTAGTGAACAGTGAGGCTGTAAAAATGTATTTAATCGAGATGAATATGCAAAAACTGCTGCCAGTATAGTATTAGAACGTTCACCTCATCATTGAAGAATCAAATAAATTTAGCGAAACCTTGTATGAGCTCAAGCTATAGCTTTTGATTTGTCTTTGGCTTACTGTTCTTGTTAACGAATAACTAAAGTTCTTTTCAAAATTATAGGTTGCAAATGTTACAAAATTCAGTAGTGCGATTTTTCCTTTTGCTGTTCAATTGGTGTTGTGGATACTCTCGCTACCTTACTTCTCGCCACCTTACTTCCGGTGTTCCGAGCAGCTCAAGGAATGAATCCGTTTGCAGCGCCACTTGACAGATGTGGTATTAATTCTTTTTGAGATAATTGGTGGCCCTTCTCGGCGGAACACTCAAGGCGAGCAAGCAATTTTCCGTATCGGAATTTTTCGTCGCTATTTTTCACCATAATATAAACATTGTGTGATAAACTAGTGTGATGACCCCTTTTTCTAAAGGGGTGTTGGACAGGAGTGTTTCTATTTAGGATGGTTAAAATTGTTTATTATTTAACTTCCATGGGATAGAATTAACTCCTTTTGTGACTGACATTTTTCATCCGTCGACGGCCTTTTAAAACTGACCTAGCTCACTCCGACGTCAGTTAGCAGTACAGCGGCCTTTTTGTCAAGGTGATACGACTACATGGTGGAGACGTACCTTCACAGGAAATGCCAGTGTCTGCAAATCTACTAGATAGAAGTAAAATTTAATTTATTTGAATTAAGGACCTTCATTTTCGATATAGTCGTTATACATCATTTCAGATAATGTATTTATGGTTAAACGACTGTGGGTCTTTTGCCTTTAATATCGCATATACCTTTTTGATATATATCATTTTTGATGCATGTAAAGTTGTGGGTATAGGACTTATAACAAAAAATTTCTTATTCGAAATTTGCCGACGTTTCGACCATTTATTGCGGTCTTTTTTAAGGCTACAATAGGAAAAAACTGTCCTACAATTTGGCATACCCTGTGCTTACAATTAATTTTTTCCTTTTGGATTAAATTTTGCATGGAATACAAAGTGTTTCATTTAGTAAAATAAATTTACAAAGATCAATATGGCACGGCACTACTTATTAAAATAAACAACGAAGTTAAACAAAAAACCAAAATAAGACGAATTTAGAAAAAAACACATTATATACCAAAACAGAAACAAAAACCGCTTAAAACAATTAAAACATCCACAATTTATAATAAACCATTTTGGTTTTCACTGCAAAATTCAATCCTCAAAAAGTAACCCATTCTTTAATTTTTTTTATTATTATTATATATAGGTATTTGTATTTATTAGGCAGAGGAGAGCTTTTTCGATTGGACCACAAGTAAAACCTACTTTTTTCTTCAGCAGAAATTTTCTATGGTCATTAAACATTTTGACGTTCTTATCCAAAAAACATAATATGGAAAATATAATTATGTGCACAATTACAACATTAAAAACCATTAAAAACAAACACAACACATTAAAATAATTGTCAACCAAACTAGTGCGTTGTACAGCAGGGCCTTCCGCATATCTCCACAGTGATAGGATGCTTTTTACCATTGAGTTATTATGTTTTTTTATTTGGTTTATTTATTTTCGATTTGTAAATATTAATTACATGTGCATATTGCGTACTGAGGCCCCGGCGTATCTGCTCTGCAATTTACCGTGTTGTTAAGGGTTATATAAATCATGTAACTTATATTTCTCTTGGAATAATTGATTTCTCGATCCAAAATAGACAACTTGGGAAAATCGAAATTATGATGTGTCGCAAAATGATGTTGGGAAAGCGTTGTTTTTTTCTTTTTTATCTATATTAATTGCCCTACAATCGTATTTATGTTGGTATATTCGACTCTTCAAATAAGCGTGTTTGTTAAACGAAGTTATTGATAACGTTACAGCTGATAATTGGCAGAAGTGTATCGAACATGTCATAAAACAAAAAATGTGGGATTTGGATACTAAGGTCGAAGTTATAGTTGAACCTCTTATTATCAATGTTGGTTCCGAAAGTAGTGACAGTAATGATTCTGAATCAAATTCTGATCAAACCTCCGATAATGAGTAGTAAACTTAAAATTTTATTGATTTTTGATGTAAACTTTCGATGCAACTTTCAATATGGTATTTTATGATAAGAAAAACCCCTTATCAGCCATGACTCTTTTTTTCCTAGCCTTAATGAATACATAGTACTATTTATTTGTAGTACAATTTTGTTGCCTATTACTAGACTTAGGAATAATTTTGAATATACGTTTTTTGCATATTTTAGACTAAAATCATGCATATTTATGTGCATAAATTTTATTTTTTAAGTGGATATTTGCCTAAGTCTACTTATTACTATTCCATTATATAGATATTATAACATATTAATTTACAAAGCAATTGTATCCGCCACTGGAATTTCCTTCTCTCTTCCCTTACCCCTCGTAGCGCGCCTTAAAACTAAAAATGAGTCACTGACTATTATTTCCGACTTGAACTATAGTTTGGCCGATATAACATTTTTCACAGTTTACGCACGGAACCTTATACACCAAACATGAACATAGGTCTCTAGGTGTTGGGTCTTTTAAGGGTGTGCATAGGGAGCCAACCACTTTCAGGTTATAAAATGCTAGCTTACAGTTTGGGTTCTTTGTAATTATTAGTTTTTCTATTTCTTTAGATAATTTAGGTAAATATGGAAATTTAAAGTATTTAGATAATAGTAGAATTTTTTACCTTTTTTATATTATTTTTATAATGATTACATATTCTATTGATAAAAGAAGAACGGTAATTATTCTTCTTTTATAAATTGTTTATAATGATTTCATTATTCTTGCAAAATTGAGGGCTACTTAAATCATTAGATCTATATAGAAGGTTTTTTATTATGGCAATTTTATGGGTAGTTGATTACTCTTCCTGACGCTGTTGGTTTAATATACCAGTTGGTAGAGGTACCATCGCGCCGAAAAAAATCTGGGACAACAAAATTCTCGTTGTTGAATAGCTCCTAGGCTATAAAGAGTATGGAAAATCTATTGAGGATAGGTTATCATTGTTGTCATGGAAGTGAAAAGGTTAAATACCGAAACAATAATACTAGCACATTTTGTAAAAGTACGAGGAAAAATGGAAATACGTATCTTTATTGTTTTAAAAAAATAAAAACGAGATTTTTTAATATTTGGTATTTGCACCGTTATTATCGATTAAGGCTTGCAAACGACGTGGCATACTTAACACTAGGTTATATTATATTATATTATATTTCTTTTGACACATCCGTCAGTCACATAATTAAATCAAACTGATAACTTCAAAACAAGCTAATAGTCCGGTAGATTAAACTACATTTTGCTGTCCCAGTTTTTTTTCGGCACGATGGTACTTCCGTCCGCGTCATGAATAACTAACGTGTCAAGAAAAGCAATTTTTCCCTCAGATTCTTTTTCCATTGTAATAGTATATTGTGCAACAAGTACTGAGAATAAGACTTTTCACACGAATGAGATAGTTTGGGTTAGTTTGGGTTATTTTTCCGGAAAGCAACGCTCCCAGAAACCATCTACACTATGGACTCACTACTCAATGTTGAGAACTATGATTTAAGTCAAGAAAAATCAAGATATAAGCAGATTTTCTCACCTAATCGCATTTTTGAAAAGAAGTTCAGAGGGTTAGAAAGCCAAAAAGTCCAAAGTGTTTACAAAGAAAGACGTATGTAAGTTTTTTTAGTACTGCAGATGATGAAAGATGAAACATATTTACTTATGAAGGTGGTTATGATAATCGGCATTTTTGGGGCTTGTCGGCACGATTAACTAACTAAGTTAATGTTGGATCATATTGAATACAATCATTTGTATATAAAAATTGTGATTCTATGCTCGAAAACCAAATGTTTAGGTATTTTTCGAAAATATGCTAAACTTCGTCCTCTTGATGCAACTCACAGGCGGTTTTTTGTATTCCACGGAAAAGGAAAATGTACCTCCCAGCCTGTCGGAATTAATAGTTTTGGAAGTATACCAAAAAAAGATAGCAACAAAACTTGGATGGAAGAATCCCGAAGGATACACTGGACATTGTTTTAGGGGGTCCTCAACTACCATTCTAGCTGATGGTGGTGCAGATATGCAGATATTAAAGCGTCATGGGGGCTGGAAATCCTCCTCTACGGCAGAAGGCTAGAATTCTTTAGAAAATAAGAAACAAATAGCAAATAAGATCATGGGGTCAGACACGGATTTAATGATTGGAAATTCGAACGTAAAGGGCTCCATCACATCCACTTCTGGTATACAAATTTCTAACTGTAAAAAGTGTATTATTAATGTTTATAATAAACCTTAAGTGTTATAATTTAAGAGGACAGACTACCGGTCTTTTATTATAAAATGATATTACGTTTTATTCCAAAACGAAAAAAGTTAGAATCACGAAATTTGGTGTGCGGCTTGTACAGAGTGATCCCCTATAATGTCGCCCCCCTATAACTTTTTTATTTTAAGTGTCCCAAAAAAAAATAAAACTATGGTTATGTAGGTACTGAGAAATACTTTTTTTCTACGTATAAAATATATTGGAAAAATGATCAGTATATAGGGAAAACCAAAAAGTTAATTTTTTTTCAATGGAACACGCTATATATGGAGTTATTTTTCGATTCCTTGTAAAATTCTAGGCATATTTTATGTATGATGTTATACCTCTAAAGTTAGTAGTTTCACAGCTATAAACAGTTGAAAATCGGTACTTTGGCTAATTTTCGAGGCGGTACCATGGGTACCAAATCTGGTACCTCGGCAGGTATCATAAGTTAGCACCATCAGATAGCTCTTGGAAAGTTAAGATAGGAATGTGAAATTCATTTTGTTTGTTTTTCCCTGTATACTGATCATTTTTCCAATATTTTTTATACGCAGAAAAAAAAGTATTTTTCAGTACCTACATAACCATACTTTTAATTTTTTTGAGACACTTAAAATAAAAAAGTTAAAGGGGGGCGACATTATAGGGGATCACCCTGTACATTCGATTGACTAGAAGGCATGGTGTTTAAAAATGTTATTAATTTTTTTTATAACAAATTTTGAACCGGTTTTTGGTGAAAACGTATTTTTACGTTTTCACGTAATATCAATAAAGGTCGGTAGTCTATCCTCTTAATAATAATTAATTTTTATTAATAATTGATAATTAATTTTATAATTGTTAGTAATAAATAAATCATTCTTCTAAAAAGTGTGGTTTTATTTAACAGCAAAATGTTAATAAAACCGGTTTTCTTTTCATTACAGCACTAGTGCTGTAAAGGCATCCTTTACAGCACTAGTTCTGTAACAGGTGCCCTTACAAAACGATTTATAGAACTGTAAAATTCATATTACTAAATGAAAGTAGATAAAGTAATTAGACCGTAAAGGTAATAAAGGTAAAAAGTCCATTAAAAATACGCGTGATATTCGGAAAGGGTATGGTTAGTGATAACTCGAATAACTATGATTAAGTAATCCGTATATTGTATAGGGTGTCCCAAATTCGAGCCTCATCATTGGGATCTCGGAAACTAGAAGAGATATGAGGTCCGTTAAATAGAGGCAAAGTTGCGCAGTTTGAGGCTGATCAAAATGTCATCTTACAAGTTTAAAAAGTCCGAATAGTTCCGAATATTTTTGGAAAAAACCGAATATTCGCGATTTCATTTTAATTTTTTTATGACTCTATTTGAATAGATATAACAAAATAAAAATCACATTTTCATTGCTACTTTTTCTGTTCTTCAAGATGGTGTTATCAGATTTTCAAACTGACGTTTCGTCTTTGAGTTGCCATCATCAACTTTGTTTATTTAAATACGGCCCTGGATTTTTTATTGCGGATTTGAAGAGCTTCTAAGGTCCCAAAACCAATGATGAATATTAGTGACATTTTCCATAAGAACTCATGTGTTAGAGAGAGACAGAAAATAGATTTTTAATAGGATTAAAAACAAAAACCTTTTTTTACGCATTAACGCCTTGCATAAAGAAAGCTTAAAAACTAACATAAGAAGTGATTAATAAATAATATAATTATTAAAGTGTCGATCCTCAAACCATAGGCTCTAGGGTATATTTTTAGCAATTTACCCAAGTAAATAGTTGTGTGGGATTAGATTTAGAACAAACAATAATTTCACATTCTCATTGTTGTATCGCACTTTTTCGAAAAAATCATTTTAATGATTTCCTGGTAATATCTTACCAAAAATATATTTTCTGTCTCTCTCTAACACATCAGTTCTTATGGAAAATGTCACTAATATGAATTTTTCGAATAAGTGCCTTACATCATTGGTTTTGGGACCTTAGAAGCTCTTAAAATCCGTAATAAAAAATCCAGGGCCGTATTTAAAAAAACAAAGTTGATGATGACAGCTCAAAGACGAAACGTCGGTTTGAAAATCTGATAACACCATCTTGTAGAATAGAAAAAGTAGCAATGAGAATGTGAAATGTATTTTGTTATATCTATTCAAATAGAGTCATAAAAAAATAAAAATGAAATCGCGGATATTCGGTTTTTTCCAAAAATTTTCGGAAGTTTTCGGAATTTTTAAACTTGTTAGGTGACATTTTGATCAGCAACAAATCGCGCAACTTTGCCTCCATTTAACTGACCTCGTATCTCTTCTACTTCTCGAGATCCCAATGATGAGACTCGAATTTGGGACACCCTGTACATTAACATTTTTATGTCAGTGAATTTATAGACTATATCATTCGCTTAAATAGCTTGTTGGACTATATACAGTGATTTTGTTCACTATATAATACTCTACAATGTCTCATCTAACTATTTACATCATATGGTTATATTGATTTTGTATACGTGTGGTAGATGTAGATGTATAACAATATAAGAAACATGTTTAGGATTAATTAAAGTAAATTAGTATCATACGGTATATTATAATGTATAGTATAAGATCTAACTAGGTTAGTAATGACTTGGGTCAGGCATATTATGATTATCGGAGAATATATTGTTGTGATCATTGTAAACATGTACTCAATTTGGGATTTTAATAGAACAGAATGGTTTTTGATACAAAACGAGACTGACCTTAATTTATTGAACGGCCCCAAGTCCCGATATATTACATACGATATAATATCATAAAACATCTTATCTCATTGAACTGCTGTATCCACGTTCCATATTTGCAATGTTATTTATTACGTTCTTCACGATTCTTGTACATATGTATATAAAGAACAAACCTCAGTAATATATTGTACATATGTATATAAATTCGTTACGGCTAAAGGAAAGACCATAAATTTAATATGCTATTATATTAGGATTATTGAAACAAAATCTCATGTTTTTTCTTTTCTCCTAAAGTTACAGACATACACTTTCTTTAAAAACGCGAAGGCGTACCCACCAAATTATTAAATTGTCGCCTATTTAGAGCTCCCTTCTAAAGCCGCTCGCAAGGATTCGACACGTACATCATAAAATATTAAAACATACACAACCAAAATGGTGTTATTTATTTTAACTTATTCGAGTTACGTAATAAGAGTCATTACATCACTGCATATGTAATAAACATATAACATCATTAGGGATGAAATGACTCATTTTTTAACAATCCATTTGGCACAACAACGTGTCAAATCAAAATTTTTAAACTTAGGATTTGACTTTTTCTTCTTCTTCTTCATTCTTGATTTTAGGCGAGTCGCCTGTTCAGTTATCGTCCACTTGCGTGAGGCTGTCGCTCCATTGTTTCCTGGGGCGCCCAACGTCTCTTCGTCCCAATGGGGACTTGTCACGAGTAATTCTCACAAGTCTGCGGTTGTCCATCCTGCTTATGTGTTCATTCCATTTCTTCTTCCAATTTGCTACCCAGTCATTGATGTTCTTAACATTACAGGCTGTTCTGATATTCTCGCTTCTCTCTCTATCCAGCAGTCTCTTTCCAGTGATTCTACGGAATATCTTCATCACAGCTGTCTCTAGGAGTCTTTGGTTTCTGCGGTATATGTCATCACCGGCCTCAAGACGGTTTTGTAGATCCTCGATTTAGTGTCCGTCCCATACTCTTATTGCACCATATTGTATTCAGGCATCCAGCTATTCTAATTGCTTTTGTTGTTTCATCTCTCATCTCTGCTTCAATATCACCAAAGCCGGAAAGTTCTATGCCAAGGTAGTTAAATTTCATCTTCTACTCGATTGCTTTACCGTCAAGTTCAAATTTGCATCTTAGAGGGGTTTTTGATGTTGTTAAGCACTTTGTTTTGGTCGGTGATATTTCCATATTTAGAGACTTGGCTGTTAGGTTGAATAAGTGTAATAACCTTTGTAAGTCATCTTCATTTTCTGCAATGAGAGCGGCATCGTCAGCATAACACACTATTTTGATTTCTGCATCCCCCATTTTGTGTCCCTTTAGCCCTCGAACACTTCGAACAATTTATTCCATTATTAAATTGAAAAGGGTAGGACTCAGGGAGTCTCCCTGGCGGATACCGCTACCCGCTGGTATTGGTTCTGTGATGCCTCCTTCCCTTTGTGCTCGTATTTTATTGTTTGTATATATGTTCTCTATGCTTTTAATGAGATTGTGTGGGATTTTCCTGTTGTAAAGGAGATGCAGGACGTCTTTCAGCTGGACACGGTCAAATGCTCTGGTTAGATCAACAAAGCATATAAACGCTGGCTTGTTGTATTCAATCGATTTCTCCACTATTTGTCTTAGTACGAATACGGCGTCTGTGCAGGATTTTCCAGATCTGAATCCCTGTTGTTCGTCCGCCAACGATGTAAGATTGTTGACTTTGTTTGTAATTACTTTAGTTGTTAGTTTTAGAGCAGGGCTTAAAAGGTTTATTCCTCTATAATTTGATGGTATTTTTTTGTCCCCTTTTTTGAACATTAGGATAGTAGTGGTGGTTCGCCATTCATCTGGGATTTTGTGTTGATATTTAATTTTCTGTATTAAGGTTATTAATTCTTCTGTTAGTCTTTGCTCACCGTATTTGAGCAATTCGTTTTATACACCGTCTAGCCCGTCGCTTTTTTTATTTCTTAGATTCTGTAGTGCGTTTTCTACGTCGGATGTATTGATCGTGGCATCTGCGTTAATAGCTATTTCTGGTGTGGTAGGCTCGTCTGCCGTGTTTGTCGTTTTATACAGATCGGTTAAATATCTGATCCACTCTTCCTTTTTTATGTGGGTTGGTTCTAGCAGTTCATTGACCTCCTTTTTATGATATATATCTGCTTTTGAAGCCCGCAGAAATTATCTTCCAAGCGTTGGAGAACATTTCCCAGTGTTCATTTTTGGTTTTTCTCACTGGTCGTTAGTTTTGTTCCTAACTTGCTTATACTCGTTATATGATTCTGGCGTTCGCAGAGTGCAGTATTTTAGGTAGGCTTTTCTTTTTTCTTTGCACTGTTCCTTGATTTCTGGGCGGAACCATGGTGTCTTCTGGTTGATTACTTGGTTCACTTTTATGGTTCGTTCACCAAGTGCCTCCCTCGCTGAATTCTTGATATTATTCTTGATTCTTTCCCAAGCTAGATTGATGTTAACATTTGAAATCGGGTTTCCTTCGATTTTTTGTTGTAATCTAATTTTGTATAGGTTCTTTATCGTAGGGTCCCATCGCAGCTCAATATTGAATTTCTGTGTTGATATCACCGGTTTTGAATGTTTTGGTATTCGGATTTTCATCTAATTCTTCCGAGTAAAAGGTTATGATCGCTTCCTATTGTTACAGTTTTTTTTTTGGGAGTAATTTAAACCTTAACATTTACTATTTCTAATGTCCGGAATAGCGGGACAATAGCCACACAACTTTCAATTTCATTACTGCCAATAATCGCTTAATCGAGCGGGTATCGTTGCACGGTCCTACTCTGAACCGCTTTTCTATGGTTTCGCCTGACGCCAAAGAACAATCGATATTCGTAGCTCGGTTCAGGTGGGCTGCGCGATATCATTTTAGTCCAATATTTATGTCAATTGTCATTTAGGGAAATTGACTTTCACTTTCAAGTTAGGATTAAAAAAAAAATGACGGCAAGAAATAGGAAGCTGCTTTTTTGTATACAGTGAATATTATAAATAGAGGAGACAACGTGAACACGGGGTGTTGTGCAAGATCGCAAATGATGTGAGGCCGCCTGAGTGACAGAAGAACATTTATATATAATATATATAGGTTGTGACCAGTTAATGGGATAAATTGTAACCAGGGAAAAATTCTGTCTGGATCTGGTTTGGTTTTTTTGGGAAATCTGGACAGGATAACCTTAAGGGGGATATAAGGCTTTTCACATGCCCACGTGATAAACGGGCACTCTAAGCTTAGCACAAAAGATAACCACGTTTCTTGGAGCCCTTCATTGTTGAGAAGCGTTCAATTCACGGACTTCAATATACAGGCTACTTTTAGCCACAGGCTACTTCTAGCCAAACTAGTGTATTACTGCTGCAGCCAGTCAAGTGAGAAGTTTACTACTTCTATGTCGAGCCATTGTGGTACTGCTGCGAGGTAGTGTGACCGACTAAGTGTATATGTGAGCTTATTCAGCACGAAGAACACCTAGCAATAAAGCTAAGTTTAGGTTAAGTTAGGTTTAAGTCTTTCCTTTCTTCCTTCCTCTTTTCTCTTGCTTTACCTTCCTTTCTTCTAAATGAAATAATAAACGGTAAAGCCGATGTGATATTACTTCTTTTATTTTGAGACCCACTTGAATTGGCTTGACTTGAGGTGTTCGAGGTAATCTTTTATTTCCAATTTCTTTCAGGTAAATGAAATACGGTGGCGCTCAATAATTAGTCAATTTTGTTACCTCAGTTGCAATCAAGTGTACGTTTTCTTATTAATAACCGAGAACACTTCAGGTCAGTCACATATTTGAATTTCAGCAGTGAGCCTATACAACTGGACCTACCTCTGAGTAGCTAAGCCGAGCTATTGTGCCTATGGTTACCCATTGAATTAGTTTATAGGGTTGTCAGTTCTATTCAATAGTCAATCATTCAGTCTTATTTATTTAGATTCATTTAGTTCTGTCTAACATAAAAGTATATTCACTTTCTTAAACAATAATAGTAAGAGATGCGCTTTCTTTTAAGATAACTCTGCCATAACATAGGCATAGCACTAATAACACATTACAATATAACGAAAGTAATAATAAAAACAGAACACTCTATTTGCCGAATTGAGCGATTTCGAGTATTTGAGTTGGGTGAAATTGCCTATTAGTCACAATGTAGTCGATTGTCCATGTGTGGCCTCTGTTATTTGCAAATGTAAATTTATACTTGAGTTTTAGGTTGAAAAACGTAATATTGATACGCAGTTCATTGTAAGTACATAGGTCTATCATCAGTTCTAAGTTATCATTCAGCACATTCTCGTTGAACATTTGTTTAATTCCTGGGACTGTTCCGTTTCCAACTCGTGCATTAAAGTCCCCAAGTACTGTCATGGTGTGGTGGATTTCATCCACCGACTCACAGGTGGTAGCACCAACCAATAATCAGCCAACATCTCACCGCAGACTCACAATGCCTTCTCGCTTCAAATAATAGAAAGTATTTCAAATTCACGAGTAAATTAAAATAAGCGTATAATCTATCTCTAACGCTAAAATGGGTTGGTCACTTGGTAGTGAGTCGATTGTGGTTTGGAGTTGATCAAAAAACGAGTCTCTCAGGAGCTGCGGTCTGTTGTCTTCTGGTGTATATATTGATAGTACATTTATTGTTTGGTCGTCTGACTTTAATGTAACAGCTATAATTCGAGGGCTGATGTAGTTAGTTGCATTCCTTTATACAATTTTGGTATTTTGTGCTGATTGCCATAGCAACACCCTCTCTTGCTCTTTCGTGCTTCTCAACTCCGCTGTAGACCACAATATATTCTGTGTACTTCTTTTGGCCTTTTCCCTTCATCTTTGTTTCTTGTAGGGCGCATATATCGATCTTGTTATCTGTTAGTTCTTTT
This sequence comes from Pissodes strobi, assembly GCA_016904865.1. Classification (NCBI taxonomy): domain Eukaryota; kingdom Metazoa; phylum Arthropoda; class Insecta; order Coleoptera; family Curculionidae; genus Pissodes; species Pissodes strobi. Next base: position 32,255 of record MU182359.1, on the reverse strand, counting down.
AAAATTTCTTGGTCTTTGTTTTTGTATGATCTCACATTTCAAGTAGCAACACGCAGCAGATCGTCCTATCTCCAATTCGTTGTTCGTTTTCTCGCGTGGGTCGTCGTGGCTAGATCAGTCCTGTTCCGAGGCAAGTGTCCGTTTCTGTGAGCTTGTGGTTTCTTTTTACCCAGTGTAGGGTGCTAGTCTGACCCTGGAACCTTCCTCCTTTATCCGGGCTTAGGACCGGCAGCATAGTCATCAAGCTACTCAATTCACCCAATGACCATGCAGATTTAAATTTATTTTTTAATTAAATGGTCTCAAATAAATTGATGCGCATTACATGTGCGCTATGGCATACTATAGCAGCCATATCACACTTATAATATAAATAACTATATTATAGCAATACAAATTTAATACAAAATAATCACATTTTCCACATATCCAAAATTATAGCTAATACGGATTCAAAATACTATATTACTTAAGTATTCCATTCGCCTCCCCGTCCTCCAGATATTCGCATATGCTCTAATGACTCTCTTCTCCCTAAGAATTTCCTTAACCCAGATCTAATTAAATTGCCTGGTTGTTCGCAAAAAGCTGTTGGGAGCTTGTTCCAATTCTTTAATATCCTAAATATAACAGATTTGAATGCAGCGAAAGTTTTGCCATTCAGCTTTTAAGTTTGTTTTAAAGTCATAAAAGAATAAAAATTTATTTAGGACAAGATAAATGCAAAACATTGACGACAAAATTAATATCCCTGGAGCCCTGCCTGTGAAGGATAAACATTCAATCCGGTGTAATAGCAAGTAGACTTCAGCTCATTCTCTTATCCAAAATATCGTCCAAGAAAGAAATTTTCCCCTCGGTTTAAGTTTTGTTTTTTTATCTTTAATCAAATTGTTTCCTGGTTTAATAGTAAATGCCGTACTTGCGTCAATAAAACGTTCAGGAGTGACTTATTGAGTCATCCTCTCTTGACAGGCGTCTGTATAACTCTCACCCTAGGTCAGGCAAGTGTCATCGCTATATAGAATCATGTCACAGTCAGGTACACGAGCAACATTATTTGTATACAAAAGAAAGAGCCCTGAAGAACACAGACAGGACATATATCTTGGGCTTGGATAATATTGAATGGTCAACGCTGTGAAAGGCTTATGAAAAATCCAAGCACACGGTCAGTGTTGTTCCATTAAAATTTTACGATCTCAGAATGTTTTGTAACGCCAGAAACATGATTTTAAATGCTTAGTTATGTTTACTAAGGAGAAACATTTCGCCTTTTAAAATATATAATATAATTTAATTTACGAAGAACTTAAACACATCTTCACTCTTTTATATAGGCCAGTCTTTATTAAAGTACCTAAACTTACCCGCATTTTACGATACGCTATATAGCGAAAATCTTTTCAAACATTTTATAACTTTTTATGTGAAATGTGTTCCGCTTACACAGGAATAAAATTTAATAATTCCATACACAAACTCATATATCACTTTTATACAGAAATTTCTGTCTGGTATACCGTCTTTCATGACAGTGTGTGTTATACGTTTTATTAAAGAAGGGGGCATAAGACAGAGCGACCGTCGAGATAAAGAATATTATAAAGTTGCTGAAAAATATGAACTTAAATGTCTCCGAAGAGATGATTCAGATTTGCCACATTTTAGAAAATATTTCGTTTTACGAGGTTCCATATTTATATTTGTTGCGCTTAAAACCCTTTTAAATGAGTTAGCAATATAAAGTAACTAACATGTTCTCCGATTGCGCGTCGGCGTGGGAGTGAGTCAATTATTTAGTTTTGATAAGGGCGCCACTAGTTTGCAATAACTAAGTCCGCAGAACCAAACTAGAAGGTTCTCGGACTTGAGAATCATTAAGGGCGACTCAAAAATCAAACGTCTGTCAACTACACCTGTTTGGTTGAGGTATCTCAGAGCAAATAAAAGACGGTACGTTCGTGCAGGCTTAAAACTCATCAGTATAGTACCTATTGATACTAAACCTTGTGCGGGTCTACCATGGTATACGTATCCGCAGTGGTACATATATAAACCTTAACGAATTAGTTTATGAAATACCATTATAAAAAAGAATCTCCGTTGCTGGATTTAAAATTTTCTTGGCGAGAATCTGTTGAAAATTAGTATTTGTTGCAACAAACCTTACCTAAGAAGAGCGGTCCCAAACCAAAGCAGTTAAAACCATTTGGTAATTTGAGTACGAAACAGAAAAAAGTCGAACTTTTAGCCTAACTCATGAGAATACCTATCAAGAGTTGGCATTTGCTGCAAAATAAGATCACAAGTGGAAGGTCGAAAAGAGCTCTCTAAAAGTATTTATCATCTTTTAGAAAATAATGATTATGGTAAATGAGATTTATTATTTAAACCTTTAAAAAGACCAAATTATATTGATCAGGAAAAAAAAACTTGAATCATTTCTCTAAAATTGTCAACGTACAAATACAAAACTTTAAGGGGTTTACAATGGAACATATACAAAATAGTACATTACCGTCATATTATAAATTCAAAAACGCAGGAAGATGTCGTTATTACAGAAAAAATGGCGATAACTGTCGAAAGAACTAAACAATTTTGATGAAATTTTCTGGACTCGTTTCTCTTGATAACCTATTGAAATACATTTTTGAAAAAAAAATCACTTTGGGCCCTTTCAGCGCCGAAAAACTCGCAAGGATCGAAAAATTAGATAGGGAACTTCTAGGAAAAAAACTCTATAGCGTTTCTGCTTTGAGAATATGAGGAAAATGGACATTTTAGGGACAATGTAAAAACATCGATTTCTAGGTCAAAAAATTAAAGATCTAATTTTTCTCTAAAGTAATTTTTTTCATGCGGCAAGAACTAGGAGGCACTTTGGAAATAACGATGACACAAGGGGCGCTAGTTGAATTTAAACTTTTCGCCATTTTGAGTTTTGACACCACACGTTACCACTTATTTTTTTATTTATGGAAAATCGAATAATCTAGAGCAAACAAACGTCCGTACATTAAACAGGGGGTAATACGAGCAGAACATACCAAAAAATTGCATCGATCAGACTGAAAATACCAAATTGGTGATTTTTGATTTTCAGTTTGAAAAATCTATTCATAAGCGTTATCTCTGCTGTAAAAAAATGTGAGGAAACCGAGGTAAAATTATTGAAACAAAAAATTTCCAAGGTTTTCAATATTTCATCAATTTTGCGAGTGTGAATAGATAGCTTTTCTATGGGAGATAAAAGATATACATTTTACATGACATTTACGTTAAAATATATGAATTTATACATTTATTTGATTGAAATCTCCTGAAGCTGGAAAATGTGGATATTTTTTGGCCATCAGAGACAGTTTCTGGTGGATTTTGTGCCAGAATTCGGTACGTCCGACGATTGTGAATAGATCACAGTGTCATCAGCGTACAGGGCAAAGGAAGTTGAGGGGTGTGATGGAAAGTCAGCTATAAAATGACTGAATATTTGCGGTGATGGTACTGTTCCTTGGGGCACACCGGCTTTGATGCGCCTTGGATCTGATAAATTGCTGTGAACACGAACTGAGAATGAGCGATTCGCAAGGTACGACGCAATGAGGGATGCTATATGTAGTGGCATTCCATGAGTAGCAAAAAGCTTGTATATAAGCCCATTGTGCCATACCTTGTCGAATGCTTTCTCTATATCGAGAAGTAACAATGCCGTTGCCTTGCTTTCCTTGAAGCCATTGAACGTGTCTTGCGCGACTTTCGCCGCGAGCATAATGGTGCTATGGCCGCGGCGAAAGCCGAACTGTTCATGGGGCAAAATCCTCAGATTTTCAACGACATTATTCATTCTCGATATTACGAGCTTCTCAGTTACTTTGCCCAATGTGTCGAGCAAGGAAATTGGGCGATATGAGGCCGCGAGCCTCGCATCTTTGCCCGGTTTAGGAAACAGTATTATCACCGCTTTCTTCCAGTGTAGCGGAAAGTGTTGGAGGCTTAAAATAGCATTTATAATGTGCATAAAGTGGATGACGGCTTTATTCGGCATATTCTTGATAAGAATATACGGAATGCCGTCAGGACCAGGGGCTTTGTTTCCGGGTAGGCGGGCAAGAACTCTCTTGATGTCCAGTGGAGTTATTAATAGTTTACTTAGCACTTTCGGAGCGATAGGATACTTTGTGGAGATGAAGTTTTCCACTACAGCATCTACAGTGTCGTGAAATGGAGTCGTGTTTGGTGTGTCTCTAAAGATGCCCTCCAGGTAGTCAGCGAAGGCCTCCGCTTTCCCGACGTTATCCGTTATTACATCACCTTGATGTAGAATTCCAGGAAAATCGGCGGGGCCTCCGCGAACGCGCCTGGCGAGTTTCCATAGCGAGCCATCATGACGGTTTATGGAATTGACATATTCCATCCACTTCTCATTCCTGTATGCTGCAATGAGTGCCTTTATCTCCCCAGTCATTGCTATAAACTGTTCTCGGTCTATGGCGACCCTTGCTCGTTGCCACCTACGCCGAATACGGTTACGGGATGTGATGAGGGTTGTTATGTGATTTGTAAGTGTGTTAGTAAACGAACGTTTAATGACAGTGGGCAAATTGCATCTCTGACGCGCTGGATGTTTGTGACTAGAGCTTGCACCTCGCTCTTAAGTTCTGGGATAGAGTCTATTTGTCTTGGAATAACTGTTGCTTGGCTAAGCCTCGCTCGGAACTCCTTCCAATCAAGATTCCTATAGGACAGGATGGTTTCCTGCACTACTTGAAGCCTAGAGCGTAGGCTAATCCTGATTGGGAGATGGTCCGAGTTGAGCTCATTCAGCTCTAGGAGCTCTGAAGCGTTAGTTATTCCTCGAGTAATAGCAATATCCAGGAACGATGGATTGAATCGGTTACCAGGATAGTGTGTGGGATTGGGAGTTTGATGATAGACTAAGTCAATGTTTTGCTCCACTAACCCATGTAGCAAGCGTCCACTCCTGTTGGTAAAACCACGCCAATTCGCGTGCTTTGCGTTGATATCTCCCAACAGGAGCGTCTTCCTGCCAGCAGGCAGCAGAGCAAGAACATCTTCTTCCTGGAGGCGGAGACCCGGAGGTGAATATGCTCCGACTATCCGCAGGCCACCATCAAGCTCGAGAGCTACGTGCTCAATGACGGTCCTCAGGCCTAGGACCTGCTTAAAACGGACTGACCTACGAATCAGACAAGCCACGCCTCCTCCGCGTCGATCGGGCCTATCAAATCGCAGGACTTGTCTATCGTAGAATTTCAACTTGAAATTAGCATCAATGTTGGTTTCAAGTAAAAATATTATATGAAAGTTGGGATTATTATAAATGAAATTTTTAAATTCTCCGAGTTTGGAGCGAATGCCATTACAATTCCAACAAAGAACGTTAATGGACATTGTGTAAACTATATGTTATAGCCATTGAAGTCCTCAGTAAAGAACCTCATTGAGGACTGTAAGACTTCAAACTTGTTCCCTTGGCAGGACTCATTACTAAAATGAACAACATTTAAAACTAAAAATGTACGATGTTTGTTGAAAAACTGGGAAATCTGGCAAGGTTGCTGATACTATTCTTTGAACAAAACTTGAAAATATGACGCTTCGTTATTAAAGTGAATATTTAAAGTAAGATATTTACAACGTTTGTTGAAAAACTGGGGAACTTGGCAACGTTACTTAAAGTATTTTTTCAATAAAAACTTCAAAATATAAGCATTCGTTATTAAAGTGAATATTTAAAAGTAAAAAAATTACTATGATTGTTAAAAAACTGAGAACCTTAGCAACGTTGCAGATACTATTTTTGAATAAAAAGTTGAAAATATGAAGCCTCGTTATTAAAGTGAACATTTAAAGCAAACAATTTACTTTGTTTGTTGAAACAGTGGGAAACTTGGCAACGTTGCTGAAACTATTTTTTTCAATCAAAAATTGAAATATTATTAAAGTGAATATTTAAAACAGAAAAATTACGAAGTTTCTTGAAAAACGGGGAAACTTGGCAACGTTGCTGATACTATTTTTTTTAATAAAAACTTGGAAATATGAGGTTTCGTTATTAATTTTAACATTTAAAACCAAAAATTTATAATGTTTATTGAAACAGTGGGAAACCTGGCAACGTTGCTGAAACTATTTGTTTCAATAAAAACTTGAAAATATGAGGCTTTTTTATTAAAGTGAATATATAAAACAAAAAATTGCGATGTTTCTTGAAAAACTAGGAAACTTGGTAACGTTGCTGATACCATTTTTTTTAATAAAAAGTTCAAAATATGAGGTTTCATTATTAAATTGAACTTTAAAAATCAATAATTTACAATGTTTATTGGAAAACTCTGGCAACGTTGCTGAAACTCTTATTTCAATAAAAACCTGAAAATATGAGGCTTCGGTATTAAAGTGGATATTTAAAACAAAAAATTACGACGTTTGTTGAAAAACTGGGAAACTTGGCAACGTTGCTGATAGCATTTTTTAAATAAAGACTTGAAAATATGAAGCTTTGTTATTAAAGTGAACATTTAAGCAAACAATTTATAATGTTTGTCGAAACAGTGGGAAACTTAATAACGTTGCTTAAACTATTTTTTCATTAAAAAGTTGAAAATATAAGGCTTCGGTATTGAAGTGAATATTCAAAACAAAGAAAATACGGTGTTTGTTGAAAAACTGGGAAACTTGGCAACGTTGCTGATAATATTTTTTGACTAAAAACTTGAAAATATGAAGCTTTGTTATTAAAGTGAACATTTAAGCAAACAATTTATGATGTTTGTTGAAACAGTGGGAAACTTGGTAACGTTGCTTAAACTACTTTTTCAATAAAAACTTGAAAATATAAGGCTTCGTTATTGAAGTGAACATTCAAAACAAAAAAAATACGGTGTTTGTTGAACAACTGGAAAACTTGGCAACGTTGCTGATAATATTTTTTGAATAAAAACTTGAAAATATGAAACTTCGTTATTAAAGTGAAGGTTTATAGCAAACAATTTACAATGTTTGTTGAAACAGTGGGAAACTTGGCAACGTTACTGAAACAATTTTTTCAATAAAAACTTGAAAATATAACGCTTCGTTATTAAAGTAAATATTTAAAACAAAAAAATTACGATGTTTGTTGAAAACTGGCAAACTTGGCAACGTTGCTAAAACTATTTTTTCAGTAAAAACTTGAAAATATAAGGCTTCGTGATTAAAGTGATTATTTTTAACAAAAAATTTCGATATTTGTTGAAAAACTGGAAATTTGGCAACGTTGCTGATGCCATATTTTGAATAAACACTTGAAAATATGAAGCTTCATATTCGTTATTAAAGTGAACATTTATAGCAAACAATTTACAGTGTTTGTTGAAACAGTGCAAAACTTGGCAACGTTGCTGAAACTATTTTTTTCAATAAGAACTTGAAGATATGAGGCGTCGTTATTAAAGTGAATATTTAAAACAAAAATTGCGATATTTCTTGAAAAACTAGGAAACTTGGCAACGTTGTTGATACTATTTTTTTAATAAAAAGTTGAAAATATGAAGTTTTGTCATTAAATCGAACATGTAAAACCAAAAATTTACAATGTTTATTGGAAAAGTGGGAAACCTGGCAACGTTGCTGAAACTGTTTTTTCAATAAAAACTTGAAAGTATGAATGAATTGAAGTGAATATTTAAAACAAAAAAAAAATACGGTGTTTGTTGAAAAACTGGAAAACTTGTCAACGTTGCTGATACTATTTTTTTAATAAAAACTTGAAAATATGAAGCTTCGTTATTAAAGTGAATATTTAAAGCAAAAATTTTACGTTTGTTGAAAAACTGGGAAACTTGGCAACGATGCTGAAACTATTTTTTTCAATAAAAACTTGAAAATATGAAGCTTTGTTATTAAAGTGTAAATATTCACAAACAAAAAACTACGATGTTTGTTGAAAAACTGGGGAACTTGTTAACGTTGCTGATACTATTTTTTAATAAAAACTTGAAAATATGAGGCTTCGTTATTAAAGTGAACATTTAAAGCAAACAATATACAATGTTTGTTGAAAAGCTGGGAAACCTGGCAACGTTGCTGAAACTATTTTGTCAATGATTGAGTTTAACGAATACAAAACCTTGCAGGATGATATGCAAAAATTGCATATATTAAAATATACAGTCAAATATGCGAAAAACAGCACGATCATATTCTTCGAGACAGATAAAGACTGGGTAACTTTTAAAAGAAATTGCGACAATGAAAAGTTACAATATCATTCATACGCCGACAGAAACCAAAAAACCCACGCTTACGTCATGAGGGGGCTGGACGCCGAAATTAACATCGCCGACATTAAGAGACATCTAAATGACGAGTATAATCTCGAAGCAAGAAATATCTTCCTCATGAAGAAAACTAAAGTACCACTATACCTGATCGTCCTGGACGCCTCAATTACACTAAAAAGGCTCCAGCAAGAAGTAAAGGTACTCATGAACGTAAAGATTACATGGGAAAACAGAAGAAACGTTAAGCCCATAATACAATGCAGACGCTGTCAAGGTCATGGACATTCCATGACCTACTGTCAGAAGAGCTTTAAGTGCTCAAAATGCAGTGGGAGCCATGAAATTACGTCGTGCACAAATGACACAATTAAATGTGCAAACTGTGGAGGGCCACATAGAGCCATCGATCAGGAATGCCCTGTCTACCTGTTTAAAATCGAACAACTAGCAGCAACCACCAAAAAGCCACAGAAAACCTGCTCCCTTGCCCGTCACGCCGGCCTGGCAGGGGCAAGGGCGTCGAGATCAAGGCCGGGGTAGAAATGGAAGAGTGGAGCAGCAACCCCAGGAACAACAGAAAACAGAAAGAAGACCACCACCCCCAAGGGAAAACTACGAGAGCGATTTTCCCAACACATTAAGGGCCTCTCAACAAGCCGCGCCTACCAGGAGAACAGAAACTGCAAACGTAAACGCTAACGCAGTAAGTGGCACTCAAATAACCCATCAATTCAAAAACCTATCTAATGTTGTGACAGAGATTAATTCGCTAGTTAATATAAGCGAGTTATTCTTTGCATTGGATGAATTTTGTTCGATGATCAAATCATGCAACAATGACAAGATTCAGATAATGCAAGGAACGATTCATTTCTTCTCTACTGAAATCTTTAAGTATAACATATAAATGGCTTGCTATAAATGTTTGTCTATAATGTACTGTCCTGGAATTGCAACGGCATTCGTGATAAACTTGGCGAATTTAAACATTTCTTGTACAGCTCCAATTATCAGATTGTTTTCTTGCTTGAGACGCGCCTCGACCCGGACTTCAAATTGAAGTTCCGCGGGTACAGTGTCGAGCGCTGGGATAGGCCCGGACCGGGGGGTGGCGTGGTCTGCCTGATACACCGGACACTAAGATACAAAAGACGAATGCGTATAAATACGCGCATCGAGCACGTTAGCATCGTGCTGGACGGTGGCCGGTGTATCAGCGGCGGGTACGCGCCCCCTGCCCTTCGTATATCACAGGCCGACTTTGTAGCCCTTCTACCGCCAAACACGAGGTCTGTCCTTGTGGGTGATTTTAACGCAAAACATATCTCGTATGGCGATAGCGCTACCACCCACAAGGGCACCATACTGCGTCAACTGCTCGAAGACAATCTTGATATCCTATATTTAAGAACACTTCATCCTACTTTTTACCGTGCAAACTGCCGACCTTCATACCTGGATGTAGTGATCGCCCGTGGGATGCCTGACATTGCGGCACCTAAGGCTATTAATAGCCTAAACTCGGATAACCTTGCAATCAAGATGTGCCTGACTCGCGTCAGGCGGCCGGAAGCCATTGGGACAACGATCTCATACAAAAATCTTGATTGGAAGGCGTTCCGGGATAGGTTAAACGATGTGACAGTCATCCCTAAGCAGATCGAGTCCATCCAGGAGTTAGAGGCCGAAGTCGACACACTAACCCGAAATATCCAGCGCGTCAGGGACGCTATGTGTCCGGTAGTCAGGAGGCAATCTTTTTTAGAGACGCTTCCTGACGATATCCTAAACTTGATTAGTTTTCAGGACCGTATCAGGCGCAGATGGCAGAGAAACGGCGCCGCTATCGACAAACAAAGGGCCAACGCTCTGACGGATGAAATCAGGAGAAAGCTCCGCAGTCACAGGGACGCGGTTTGGTTGAGCTTCGTGAATGGGCTCGGCACAGCTGACGGCTCGTTATGGCGATTAGCGAGACAGGTCCGCAATACTAAAGCGCAAATGCCTGCCATTCGTAGTAATGGACAGGACATAATAGGAGACGCAGATAAAGCTGAAGTATTCGCGGACTTTCTCGCTGATGTCCACGGCGAAATACCGGACACTGTGCCATTGCACGCCCGTATCACGGAGCAAACTTCCAGGTTCACGGGAAGATCATATCCGATCCCGCCCTCTGTGATGGGAAAACTTCTTGTTAATCCGTCAGAGATACGTGGCGTTCTACGCCGTCTGCCAAAAGATAGGGCTCCGGGACCCGATCAAATCCCGTACCTGCTCCTTAAAAACCTCCCCTCCAAGACCATTGTACATTACATGCACATAGTGAACGCCGTAATTCGTCGTGTAGCTCCTGGAAGGTTGCGCACGTAATACTGTTACCCAAGCCCGGGAAAGATCCTAAAAGCACCGCATCCTACAGACCGATATCCCTTCTCAACACGTTGGGAAAGCTTGCCGAGAAGCTCTTGCTGCCCAGGATCAGTGAGGCAGCCTCGAACCGTCAGGTACTGCCGGCGGAGCAGTTTGGGTTCCGCAGCGGGCATAGTACTAATATACTCGCTGCGAGAATAGTACAGGACATTCTTGACGGATTCAATATGAGGCATAGCACGTCTCTACTGCTCCTGGACATAGAGAGAGCGTTCGACCGAGTATGGCACGACGGGCTGCTGTATAAGCTCTTCGCGGAGCTGAGCTTCCCGTTACATACATCAGCACTGATCGCGTCATACTTGGCCGGACGCACCTTCTCGGTACGCGTCCACAATTCGGTCTCGAGTTCGAAGCCGTTACATGCGGGGGTGCCTCAGGGAACGGTATTATCTCCGCAACTTTTCAGCTACTATATAGCCGACCTACCATCCCATCCCGATACCTCCCTGGCGTTTTACGCAGATGACACCGCCCTTTATTCCCATGCCTTCACCGCACAGGAGGCAGTAATCAACTTAACTGAACACATGGAACGCATATCAACTTTCTATGAAAAGTGGAAAATTCGGTTAAATCCAAATAAAACCGAGTCGGTTCTTTTCACTAAAAAGCGAACACATATTACAGCGCGCCCAATAAGGGTACAAAACACCCCTATCCATCCCAAATCCTACGCCAAATACCTAGGAATCTATCTGGACAGGAGCCTTACCTTTTGCCGCCAAGTGGCATACATACACGAAAAACACCACTGCATTTTCGAAAAGTTGAGGCCTCTTGTCCGGAGTGGTTCCTACCTAAGTCCCGGAAGCAAAATCACATTATATAGGTCCATCATAAGGCCATACCTACTGTACGGGGCACCTGTCTGGTGTTCGATCGCGGAGAGTCACATGAGAAGGATTCAGATTATCCAGAACAAATATTTAAGGGCGGCTTTCTCGGCAGGCGTAGAATGCGTCAATGAATATATCGACAAACAGGCATGTAGGTTCTATGATCTGGGAGTGCGCGGCTCAACGAGGACTGCTAACCTGGCCACCTTGAGGTATGACCCGCGAAACGTTCCCAGACATGGCCCGGTACACAGGAAGACAACGGTGTACTACCTGCAACCCAGGCCGCCTTAAACGATGGACCTATTCCCATCCCTGATCCTAAAAGTCCCGTCAAACTCCCCCTTTTGTGCCCCTGGGGCTCTCGAGAAATCGAGACCTACCAGGAGCACAGAAGTAAACCCATCCTGACCCACCGATTACTGGGGAACCTAGTCGAGCGGTGGTCTAGGCGGACGCACGGTAAACTGAATGGACCGGAGAATCGAACACGATTGAACGATCGACCTGCCTCCTGTTCCCCT